>CM052711.1:33318888-33343762 GCA_028551405.1 Uromys caudimaculatus
GTGCAGAGTTACTTGATAAAGCTCTCAATCACAGGAGATTTTTTTCTCATCCAGCGGCAGATGCTTGCACTGCAAGGTCCTACTACTAACCCATCTGATCCCATGTGCTTTTAGTTAACTATAAGAGTGCACTCTCAATTTGAGGAAATATCTAACCATTCCAGAATAATTTCAGTCTCTCTACCCAAAGTTGTTTACTCTTTTATATTGGTTTTCTATAGGTGTAGATGCTTAAGAGTAAAGACTGTAGAGCAAGCTGTCCTGGTTCTAGTTGTAGAACTGAAGTTTACCAGCTGCATACTGTTTGGTCACTAACTACTTAGTGTCTTTATTTCCCAATTCCCTTATTTGTAAAGTGGAGAAATAGTGGTACCCATTTCAGGACTGATGTAAAATTAAATGAGTTTGTTGATGCAAGGCAGTTAGACTAGTGATTACTAAATATTACTTATTGATATTGAATTGTGTTCAATAAATGTTTGTCTGGGCAAAACGGTAAGATGAGATAGGAACCATGTCTGTGACTGTTACAACTTCTGTTTAGGGCTTAGCATATAGAGACTGATTTAGAATGGGAGAATTCTTTTGTTTGTTGTTTTAGAGCACTTTGCCTTCGCCCCTCAACCTGGCTCTTTATGGAGAGGGGATTTCAAGTGAAGAACATGTACTCTCCCTCCCACAAGGGCTACTAGAGGAAGCCAGAGGGCTTTGGGAATAAGTGGAGCTGTCATGGGCTTAGTCCTTATTCCTGCAGCCAGGGTAGCAGAGTGGCAATCCTTGAGCATGTCCACCAGAGACTAACCACTGCAAAAGCTCCCTGATCCCAGGGTGTGATGCTCAAAAGAAAAGATTATATGCTGTTTGGGCAAGCCTCTGTAAATAATAAGATGGTCTTAGCATTTTATCTAAAAGCTTTAAGACTCCACTGACTAACCTTTTCAGCCTTTGTTTCTCCCACAGAAACATAATCTAAACAATCAGCCCATTTCTTAGACACCATTTCTCAACAGCTACTTATAAGAGCTGTAGAAACAGAGATCCTGTCTCCAGTTCCATTTGTGACCTCCAATTACCCTCACCCCTGATTCCCTTCAGAGTCCCACTACCATAAACACTTAAGTGCCTACCCTCTCTCAGCCATGCTACAAGGCAGATAGCGTCTATTAGGTTCTTTGGCAATGAGATGGAGTTGTTCAAGGTCAGAGAGGGAGCCAATCACAACCCGAAATAGCACTAGGCTCCTGACTTGGAGTCTCCTGCTCGTTACTCTAGCCCATGCCACTTCCCTTTGACTGCTAAGTGCATCTTCATCACAACACACAACCTAATCAGGCCCCTAAATCGAAATGGTGCGAATGTAAATATGGGTTCTCGAAACACTCTAGCAGTAATGTTCCGTTCTCTCTCTTCTACAAATCAAAGTAATGAGCAGTCGGATTTTTTTTTTAAAATTTCTTTTTGTATTAAAGTTTTAATAGAGAGATAATCATGGGATTGGAAAAATTCCAAGCCACTATGATAAAACACTTAAAACTCGGGGAGAGAATATATTAAAATTGAGAAAGTTAGGAATCATACAGAACAGTGACTATAATATGGTAGGTGGGAGAAAAGCAAAGCCAGGTGTGATCCCAGAATGTTGGCCTCACTACCTTTGTGTCTTCCTAATTCTTTTTGGAAAGGAAGGATCTGAGGTCGCACTGTGTTCTGGGAAAAATCCATAAATTCCTAGACCCTACGAAGAAAACAGTTCAAAGCCAAGTTCATGGAGGCTATGCAAGGGCAGAGTCGATGACTAAGAACAGTTAAGAAGACAAAAGAAGTTCACAGCAGGCAGCACAGTAGTAACGCTGAGAAAACACAATCTGTTTGGAGTCAGACAGGATGCAAAATGAGATCATTTAATAAGTCACATGTAAAGAAGGTGACAGGAAGAACTAAGTGAATTTGTGGTCCATGGATTAGACCCATCAAATCTCCTGACAGCTCCTGACAACCCCTCAAGTCTCTCTCCAGATCCACAGAATCAGGTTCAGCATTTAAAGTCCTTGATGAACTACTATGGCCTTGAGGCTCTTGGAATTCTGCACTGATTACAGGTAGTAGGTGGAGGTGGGAGAAGGAGAATGAGCCTGGCCCAGTAGCAAATCCTGTAATCCCAGCATCAACAGGCTGAAGCTGGAGCATCACAAGTTTAAGGTCACCATGGGCCTGTATACAAAGACCTTATATGAAACCAAAAACAAGGGAAAAGATGGCCAGCGTGGATAAGAAGAGACAGTATCAAGGGAGGCCACCATCCCTCACGGTGCATCTGAGGCAGAGACTATGAACAGGAACTATTACAAACGGAAGAGAATAGCAGTTGAAAGAGGTTACATTTAGAAGTTATTAGTACCAAGGCACATAAACTCATGGAATAGTTGCAGCAGCTTAGAGAAAACTTTAAAAGCAGAAAAGGCTTCAGGGCCTGGGAGCAGCCTGTGATGCCTCTTGGGAGATGGGGAGGCAAGGAAGCAGAGAGCAGCTGCGGATTCAGTCACAGGAAGAGCACCAGAGCTGATTTATCATCCAGACCACGTCCTGCCAACTAACAAATACTGATTTGGATAAACAGCGAACCCTGGGAGAGGCACCATCTCCAATTAAGAGATCACAATCCATATAAATAAATGGCAACCAAAGGCAACCTCAGGCTGCTTAGGTAAATCCCAGTGATTTCTTAGGCATTCATTTCAGCAGCAGAAATAGAGAAAGCGTGTGTTATCGTGCTGCCGCAGGACTCCATGAAGGAGCCATGCTTCTCAGGAGCACAGATAAGCAAGCAAGAAAGTTGTCATTTCTGAAAAAAGACCAGGTCCCAGCACAACCTGGTTGGTCTCTGAAATCACTGGGCTTAGATTTTGGTTACAGGGAGCTTGTTAAGACCCAAGGAGGGAGGAGATGTCCATTAACTGGTGCTGAGATTCAAAGAGGATCACACTTTGAAGACTATGACAAGGATGAGCTTTCAGTCTTGGTCACTGACACACCTTCTCAGGCTAGAGGAGTAAAGGCATGGGGAAAAGACCAAACAAACATGGTTTAGAAGGTACACTAGTCTAAAGTGTGGGGTGGCTAGCTAACTGTATAGTCATTTAGATGTAGAAATGTTAGTCTAGATTGTAGATGAAACATAAAGCATTTTGGTCTGCTAAGAAATTTTATTCCAGACATTGAACTTCAGCATGTCTTTCATCTTGTGCAGACTCCTGTCCCTGCCTCTGTTGTGAAAGCCTACCAACCCTGCATAGCACACCTATATGATGTTCTGGTATTTGACCTCCATAAACAATTAAATAATAATGTCTACTGCTTTCTTGGGGCAAGGTTATAAAGAGCACACAAGCCCTCGCAGTTCAGAGGAAATCAACTGGTATTTTCAACAAGTATTTTAGAGAGCCAGATCTGCTTGGTATTTCACTAGATTTCATGAAATAACAAACCATGAAATAAGGGAAAACAGTTTTTGACTGGATTGAATTTCTAGGTGAGTTCCTTTGAAGAAAGTGTTAGATTATTTGGCACAGATAGGCAAGAAGGCTTAAAAGGTTATGCTGAAGCAAGCCCTAATAGGTGGCTGGAGGCTCTCTCAAGAGAGCTGGTGAGGTGGGGTTACGGACACTGACGTAGTCTAAGTGATTTAGGACTTAGACAGCCAATGCCATGTAGCAACTCTTAATGCCAAGATATGTAAGACAACACTCCTCCTTTTCCTGTCTTATCTTTTTGCTCCCACATTGTATCTCTAGACACTGATTTCTTACAGGGTACAATTTTAAAGATTCTCAGAGGTAGGGCGTGCCGTTCTATAACACTGGGAATGTATTACACAAACTAAAGGCAATTGTGTCCAAGGAAGGCAACGCCAAATGAAATTCTTCCTGTTTTTACTTTGCAAAACTGGACTGTCAGTACTTACCTCGTGAGAACATAGCGAGCAAAGCTTTAAAGTTCTATAATGCTGGTGGTTCACATGCAAACCTAGCAACATTTATACTTAAGAACATGGATGAAGACAATCTTACTATGTCATGCACTTGCTCCTGAGGTCCTTACCCCAAAACTTATGGAGGGTCTCTTGTCAAAAGTATTCTGGGTATTATAACAGAATATAAAAAGACAGAGAAATCAGGGCCTTATGACTTCTGGAGAATCCAGAGCAGTTGGAGGAACAAAGTAAGACACTAGAAAACAAATTGAAACATAGCTCCTCAAGACTCAGCAGGAAGATACCACTAAATGGGTGGCAGAGAGATCAGCTTTATGGGTTTTGTTAGAATGCCAGGCCCATGATCCTTAAGAATACAATGACTCTTACCCCAAATAACCACATACTTCCTAGGGTCATATCCAGGTTGAGTTAATGTTGCAAGCATGGAAAGAAATGTTAAATTAAAATGTGCAAGAAATGAAGGGAGACTTGAGGGGATAGCAATGTGGTAAGGTGCTTACTACACAAGCACGAAGACCTCCTGACTTTGAATCCCCAGAATACACCCAAAGCTGCGCTCAGTGAGTGGTGCCCTCATCCCAAAGCTTCCACAACAAAATGGAGTCAGAGACAGAAAAATCCTCAGCAGCTTGTGGGCCAGCTTGCCTGGTATACATAATGGTGAACAAGAGACCCTGTCTCAAACAAGGTAAAAGTCAAGCACTGGTACCCAAGGTTGTCATCTGAACTCCACACTCTCACCTAGCATTTATGTGCCTACTTTCTGATACACACAGTGAAAGCAAGCAAGCAAGCAAGTAAGAACAAAATAAAGAAAGAAGGAGGAAAGGAATCAACAAAAGAAGGAAGGAGGGAGGGAGGAGGGAGGGGGGAGGGAGGGAGGGAGGGAAGGAAGGAAGGAAGGAAGGAAGGAAGGAAGGAAGGAAGGAAGGAAGGAAGGAAGGAAGGGAGCCTCCAGGGTGGCCGAGGAAGGGGAACAAGATCAGTTATGTTTTCAGACAAGATTTAGTACAGAGATCTTGAGTCAGTCAGGCAGAGAAAAAGAGGATTAATTCTTGCTTCAAGAAATAATTAATTTTATTCATGAATGAATTGCTCTTTACAGATACTCTAGAGCAAGCAAGCAAGTCATATGCTCTTCTCTTTTTCATCTCTTCAAGAGATGAGATTTTTCTGGGTCAGGAATTCATTCTCTCTCTCTCTCTCTCTCTCTCTCTCTCTCTCTCTCTCTCTCTCTCTCCCTTTATTCAGCATCTGCTGCATCTCTCCCACTATAGAGCTTTCCACATCTCGCACAAGAAAATTATTTCAGTACACAGAGCTTGGAAAAGCAAGTGGCCCACAATAAGGCCTCTGCACATTGGGCACCTATTCAGAGAGTGTCTAAGTGATTGCTGGGTGACAGACAGCCCAGGTACAGGGAGATCAGCCCTCCAGGAAGGCTAATAAAGGAGAGTCATTCATTCTGCGTGGCAGAGGTCTGGGGTTCATTAAGAGGCCCCATGAAAGGGGTTTGACTCCCATGGTAGTTACTTCTGTCTCTCTGCAGGATCAGAAGCATCAGTGTGTACTATAAGATGGTGCAGGCAAGTTTGCAGATCAAGGTTTAGACACTAGTGTGAAACAGGGATTTTAATCCTATCATCTCATCCCTGCCCCAAGCTAAAGACAATTGGACCCTACTTATTCAGCTGACTGGGTGGCTCCATCTTAAGTGAAATAGAGAGGCCCTCAATGGGTAATATACACAGGAGGGCCAGTGAGTGGACTGTGGGGAGGAGGAGAGACCCAGAAGGGTTGTCTACTATCTGAAGCACGAGCATCCCCAAAACAAAAGTCTCTGTTGAGCAGAGATCTCACTGCATAGACTGCACTACTGAACGATCACGCAGAAGAGGAGGCTCTCTCCAGTCTCCTAATGTTACCATGGGAAGAGGAGGCTCTCTCCAGTCTCCTAATGTTGCCATGGGAAGAAACAAGCGAGGGGCAAAGAAATGGCTTGTTCTGCAAGGACACCCAGAACTGGTTAATTATTTTTTTATTTATTTTTAAAATACCTATTTTAATTTTAGAGTATGTGTCTCTGTCTCTGTCTCTGTCTCTCTCTCTCTCTGTCTCTCTCTCTCTGTCTCTCTCTCTCTCTCTCTCTCTCTCTCTCTCTCTCTGTGTGTGAGTGCACATGTGTGCACGCACTCAGAGACCATAAGAGGACATCAGATCCCCTAAAACTGGAGTTACTGGTGGTTGTGTGCCATCCAATCTGGGTACTGGGAACTGAACTCCAGTCTTCTGCAAGAGCAAAAAGTACTCTTAACCACTGGGCTGTCTCTCTTTTTAAAACATGGAAAAAGAAAGCTTGGAATCCTCTCTGCACTAATATTAATGATACTCATAAATAAGAGCTAATACAATATAAACAGTCAACCTTTGTATGTCTCGATGCCTGAAGTACATCGTGTGTGTGTACACACTGTGTGTGAGCTTACAGACTCTTGTTACTTTGCACGGTGGCATCCTTTCCTGCTCTCTGCCGTATTCCCTGAGATAAAAATCTCTCCTCACTGTAGCTGGAGATGGCCATTGTGGGGGAGTGATGGTGGTGGCCTAATAACCCTCAACAATCCTCCTGTCTCAACATTACTCTCCAGCTCTGGAGTTATAGTCACATGTAGCTACACCTGACTTTCTCTGGGCTGAGACCTGAACTCAGGTCCTCACGCTGTGCAGCAGACACTCTTACCTACCAAGCAATCCCCCTGCCCCAACACGAAACATAATACATTAATTAATTTTTTCTTTTTTAAAAATATGTTTTTATTTCCTTTATGTATGATGCTCTATCTGCATGTACACCTGTGTGCCAGAAAAGAGCATCAGACCCCATTATAGATGGTTATGAGCCACCATGTGGTTGATTGGAATTGAACTCAGGACCTCAAGAAGAGCAGCCAGTGCTGTTAACTGCTGAGCCATCTCTCCAGCCCCTAATCAAAATTTTTCTAATAAGAGTTTCATGAGGGAATGCTCTTTATCCTTCTGTATAGTGGGTGAAGATCTTGGACTTTGAAGGCTGTCCCACAAACACGAGGAAGATTCAGTGCTCAGTCCCCAACAAAGGAGGCCTGACTATTCAATGATTAATATGTAGCTAAAAAATCATCTAAGCTAGGGATATTTAATATTCCAGAGAATGGTGCCCCCCATTCTCGTTTCTTTTGAGCATCCCAGTAGATTCTTGAGATACAGAAGACAGGCCTCAAGGGGCTGTAAGTGGCTGGTCCTATCTCGAGTTCCTGCAATCCTCACTTTCCACCAGAACTCCCCATCTGCACTTGGGCTCTGGGGAACTCTGAACAGGAGGAGGCCACACTGGATTTTCCTGAGAGTACTCACACTAAGTTCAGTATGTGTGGGCTTTGCACGACTGATAGTTTTCCACATGGGATACAGCGCAAATCGGATTTCTGTAAACTGGATCCTCTACTAGAGGGACATTTAATGTCATTTCCTAGACACAATATCTTATTTCTTGCCTGGCAATGGCTTATAAAAATTCAGTGTTAAGTAAATTTGAGTAAATCCCTGGCCCTAGCTTTTAGGAGCAGGTAGACACTGATTTACAAACACACACATCCATTTGAAAATGTCCCATATTTCAAGGGATAGCTGCATAAACCTGAAAGAAACTTGCAATACAGCAAATGTTGTGTTTGGGAAACTTTGCAAATTTGGATTCAAATTTTATTTTGTTTTGTTTTTTAACAAAGACAGACAAGTTTTCATGTATATGTTCAGACAGTTCTGCTTGACCTGTCTTCCACTCTACACTGTGCTGTCAAATGGGAGAGTGAAAGGTGCCTAGAGGCTGGGAGTCCTGTGCCTAGCTTGTAATTGGTAGGCATTGCTATGAGAGATTAGGGCTGACCTTGCCAAGACATGCTTAGGGAAGAAGAAGGACTCTCTCAAGGCTGACTGCCATGTCTTTCTGTTTCTTGTTAGATGCACCGTAATTCTTTCGCACCAGCCCTATCAGCTTCTCCAAATCAGAGATTTACCTCTTTCCTCCCCAGCCTCCCGAAGAACCCAAAGGATCTCTTCACGTCAGTGAGTCAGAGTGAGCACAATGTCCCACTCCCTGGGCAGGAGGCTCTTAGGGGAAGAAAATAATGTTGCCAGAACTTTCATTACAACCCCAGG
This sequence comes from Uromys caudimaculatus, assembly GCA_028551405.1. NCBI lineage: Eukaryota > Metazoa > Chordata > Mammalia > Rodentia > Muridae > Uromys > Uromys caudimaculatus. The sequence continues at coordinate 33,327,080 of CM052711.1, forward strand.
GCCTGGGAGAATTCTCAGTTTCCTAGTGTGTCAGGAGAGCCCAGGCCTTACCTAGGGACATGCTAGTGACGAAGAAAGGACAGGAAAGAAGGCTCTTTGGGGACTGACTGCTTCTGGATCCACAGAGGCATGGAAACACCTAATGATCCCTTGCCATGAGCTACATCATTGGTTTATTAGTAACAGAGGTAAACTTTGGTAGGGAAGCCGAGCTCTCACTCGCTGGTTCTGTCTGTTCTAAATTATGAATCTGATTAAGGGGGCATGAAGAGGCAAGGGGGCTGTGAGAATCTTTCAAAGTTGGCCTGGTTCACGAAAAAGTCACATTCATGTATGACTTTATAGGGGAAGAAATGTGACTTGAGGCTGCCAGGATGGGTTTTGGTTTTCTATAAGCATTAAAGCTGTTTACATTCTGCTGCTTGCATATCACAGCCAGACCAGAAGCTTAGATCTGAGAAGCACGGGGCTTATGAGCCTGAGATGAGGAGCCAAGAATGCACAGACAGTATCTGGGTGTGCAAGGAAGTCTGATGACATGAAATGGCACATCATAAGAACCAAGGAATACTTGGATGTCTAATTAGAAAGAAACTCCAAAATCAGCTAGTGCAGACAACCAGCTCAACGATCTCACAAGAGTAGTTAAAATGCCTTGGCTGGAGCAGTTCCCAGCACAGGGATTTACCAAAGCCCATTTCCATTGTGTGGGAGTTTAAAAGGCTATGACATCCCTCCCTTCCTTCCCGCCTTCATCCATCCCTTCTCTCTTCCTTTTCTCTTCCCTTCTCCTCTATCTCTTTCCTGCCTCTTTCCTTCCTCTTCTTTCCTCTTCTCTTCCTTCTTTTATCTCTCTCAGAGAGATTCCTACTCTGCAGCCCAAGCTGAGTGGAGCTCATTATGCAGTCAAGGCTGAAACTCAGCTCATGGTTGTCCTCCTGTCTCAGCTCTGGGCTATACTAGGAAGATCTTTCTGAAACAGAAGCTGTTTTTCTCCTCATTGATTATGTCTCTGCCTTCTTTTCTCTGGGATAAGCTTAGAGTCATTCTGACTCTCTGCCTTCTTGCTGTCTGTCGTTAGCACCTCCCCCAGAGGTTCCTGCCTTTCTCTTCCCTCTCTTCTCTCCTATTCTCCCCTAAGCTGGTCTTGTTTATTTTACCCCAGCTCTCCCTGTTTCATCTTTCTTCCTAAAGAAAACAAATACAATTTCTTTTGACAAGATTCTCTCCTTAAACCAATTCTGGCTCCCTGGGACTAACTTGTTTGCTCGCTTTTCAGAATTCTGAAGAACTGTCGCAACTCAGTATCTGTCGCCCATCTTAGAGCTTCTGACACACAACTTTTCTTCAGAGCATTTCTGCACTTCTACGTGATGAGCAGCGCTGGTTGTAGGTCACTGAGATACTGGGATACAGGGACTCATATTGGAAGCTGAAGCATCAGAGCTGCAAGAGTTGGAAATATGTGGGGAAATGAGGAGAATCTAGATGGTTTTTACTCAAGTTAAATGCGGGAGAAATGTACTGACTTTTGTTTAAGCTTCTCCAAGAATCCCACCCACCCCAGTTCGCTGTAGCTTTGTACAACTGGGCTTAATCTTGGTGATAAAGCCATGACCAGAACAGAACTTATCCTACTACATTTCTGGTGCCTCCTGGGGTCCTTACTGTGCTTTCTTATAGGAATAGCATGTCACTGCTGAAAACTGCCACCTCTGCTCTAACCTTGTCCCCATCTGAACTGTAGGGCTTCAGCTCCAGCTTTGTGGATTCTTCATCGACCACTTGGGTGTTTGTGCTCATCTGCAATCTAACTTGTCTGTTGGTCCCACTGACCCAAAAAGATAAACCTTAAATCTATTTTCTCATAAAATTCATGTCCATCAATTCTGTACTTCTACCAATAGACAATGAGTAGGGAACCCAGGCCACAAAGTTTCCCCTTCCATTGCTCCAGCCCTAATACACAACTCCAGATCTGCCCAGGAACAGCATTTCTTTCCGTGTCTCATCTCTTCTTCCTACACAGTTTTTTCATGTTGGGGTCCTTCACATCCTTCAAGCAAGGCTGCTTTGACTCTTGCCAGAGGGTTGGTTTTACATCTACCAAGATGTCCCATCACCGCCTTCATATTCCTGACATAGAACTTATGGTATTGTGTGCTTAATTATCTTTGTTTATGACTTGTCTGTGAGTTCTTTGGGGCAAAGAACACATCTTTTATCACCTTCTTATTTCCAGCCCCACATCTATCTCATAGAAAAACAAAACAAGAGGTTGAAATTATTTAGTAACTGGTGGACTGTGTAGGACTGAATTAGAAGCAGCATACAGAAGTAACTGATACTCTAAGCTCTGGAATAGACTGCCTGGATTCCAGTTGCATTTCTGATAGGTGTGTAGCATTGTATAATTGACTTTGCATGTGTGAGCTTCATTTCCTCAACAGTAAAATTGGTAGGATAATACTACTTGAATTACTTGGAGATTACTAAAAATAAATTGCAAATAAATAAATTTGTTGTACTTCAAGATAGAATGTGCATGTGTGTGTGTGTGTGTGTGTGTGTGTGTGTGTGTGTGTGTGTGTGTGTGTGTGTGTAGGAGGTAAATATGGAAAATACCAGAGTGGTAAATCTAGAAAAAACATGTAAGGAAAAAGTGCAGAGGTTTGCACAGAAAGAGCAAAGAGATGAGAGGTAGCCTCACTCTATCAAATTTGTTTTACTACATGAAAATCCATGCATAAATCAAATTTATCACTTAAACTCTCTTTCAATGTAGCCCAAGTTAATCTTTGATTTTATAGTTATTGGACAGTTTAAAATAAATCCCTAATGGTGATGGTGCTTTCACTGTGAAGCCCTTCCTCACCTAAGATCCAACCGCCTACTTGTCAGCACCTAACGACTAATGACATTCACCACACATATCCAAAAAGCTAGAAGATAGACCTGGTGAGCTGAGAAGTAGAGGCACAGCTGTTTGACCAGGGAGACCATACACACAATAGAAGTCATTGACAGGGAGCCTTACCCAGGTTGACAGTATGATCCAACAGTATTTCTCCTGATTGGAAAAATCAGGCCAATATAATTCAGATGGTATTAGTCAAAGCAGGCTAACAGTTGAAACGGTCACCAAAATCTTGGTGACATGATAGTCTGCCTTTTTCTGCTCCTTTCACACTACCATCTAACTCATGGAAAGGATGAACCTATTTGCTTCAGGATTTCATTTGGGGCTGAGACTCCATTGACCTAAATTATTTTGCAATCCCCTGAGGCCTGAAGTCCAGCCATCTTCTAGATTCATCCTGGTAGATGAGGAAGTAGAGGACAGGAAGAATGGATGGGAGTCCCCTTTCCCCAGGCCTGTGCTCACCTTCTATGGTCCAGAACCTAATTACATGGCTATACATGAAGAGAAAGTTGTGGGTGTGGAGAGCAAGTTGGCTTGAGCATCTGTGAGCCCAAGACAGAAAATGAAAATAGCAGAGAGAACAACTTTTCAATCTCTGCCACATGGGGTCGAGTGTAAGAAAGCAAAATGCAAAGTCTTAAATTTAAGTTGAAAGTGTCACCTTCACAAATATAGGGTATAGAGGCAGCCTTCCTTCAGCATGTCTTATGAAAAAGAAGTCAGGGCTGTAAAGAGATACAAGGTGCTGGGTAATCACAAATTAATTGTTACATGATAATGCTTTATCTTTCGATAATGACACACTACTCAAGTGAAAGAATTAAGGGAAGGTGGAGAGTAAAAGAACAGAGACTTCACTACTTAGTAAGCTGTGTATCCTTAATAAAGATACTTATATGATACTAGCAGATATGAAATAGAGCTGATATTTACTATTTAACTATTGCCTCAATTCCACCTATAAAATAGAACAATATTCAGTGGATTAAAATGGTCATTATCATAGCATGTGTGTAGATTGGCTGTAAGAGCTTTACTTCACGCTGAAGATCTGAAAAGGGTCAGTGGGTAGGTCTGTCTCCTAACTGTATTTATTTTACGGCCAAAGCTAAAAGGACAGAACGAGAATACCAGAAGGGTGTGATTTTTCTAGAGAAGAGAGAGGAGCAGCCAGGAGAGAGGCAACAGGCTCTTGAGGAATTGGCCAGGAATTGTCTAACGGTCACCTCTGTCTTCACTCTTTTAGCCAAAGCAAAGTAATACAACTATGTATATATAGGGTTGAGAAATAAGTTCTACCCTTACAAGTGAATGATTCTACTGGGCCATCTATTAAGGACCTAACACAGGCAAAATCAGTGACTCAGTCTACTACACTGATCTTCGTAAGGTCTCTGTGATAACTTTTAAATATCTCAAGCATCCAGTCCCATTCCCAGTGACAATGAGGCCCAGTGAAGAAGATTGGTCCCCTAATAATGTTTATGGAGATCATGAAAATGATGATGAAGATGATGATACATTTAGTGTACTCCACTTTTCCCCAATGCAATGTCTCTGTTTTGGAACACATCAACCTGTGTTTAGAAAGTAATACATTGATAAGGTCAAGTGCCAAAGGTGAAAGCTGGGCATGAAGGGCTAGAGATCTGGAAATTCTTATAGGAACTAAAAATAGTTGGTCAAAAAAAAAAAAAGTATCCTATGTCAAAAAGCAAATACTTCTAAATAACAGAAGACTTACCTCATTTCAAAACGAGTAAACTTTCAGAGTCCTGGAAGGAACTACAGCCTGTGGGAATTATCTTGAAGTAAGATGGCCAATGGAATGCCTAGGGAAAAGTCTACTGGGGAGAAGGATAGCACTGACTGTTGGCTTGCTGAGGAAACAAGCTCGACAGATGAACAGTGGCAAAGAGGGTGATTTTCTCCATGGTGAACACATGAGCTTTAGAAGAGCAGAATGAGTGCCCAAGGCAAAGATAGGGTTTCTGTGTCTTCAGAAACACTTGCTATCCCTTTCTGTTCCTTCTGGTCTGGCAGATCCACTGGCCCTCCATTCCAAGGAATCTATTGCATGTCATGTTGATTCTACAGACACGTCACTTCTGGCGCCCTCTTCAAGTCCCTAAGCTCCATGGGGACAAGTGTGACTCACCAAACAGTGATCTCTTCCTCTTCCCCTAAGCTTGACTCTCCCCTCCCACCTCTTCCAATCAGCCTTAATTAAACTGTTTGAAAGCTGAAGCTTGATTTTAATTAGAGCAAAATTGAAAAGATTAGAATAAAATTGGCCAATCATTGTTTACGGGCCGTTGTTTGAGAACACAGCAGGCTGCTAAATTACCTCCAGGCCAGGCTTCTTGAGTTCTTCCCGACAGTGAGGAAAGGGCACTAGGACATCACAGATGAACCACCCTCGTGTCTGCTCTTCTGCCTTCAAGGTCATAGGGGCTGAGATCTTATTTAACCCAATGATGACAAATTGAAAGGCCTAGGGATTTGTCCTATCCACAACAGAGACCAAAGCAGAATTATCTGGGAGGTATGACAAAGGTGGGTGGTAGAACCTCCAGACTGAGAAATCATGAGAAGCCTGACCCAGAAGCTAGTTAAATTCAACTGCTAATAACTGAGACTTGGGGCCGCCACTTCTCTGTTTCCAGTCTCTTCACTTGTTAACTTGTAAACGGACAATAGTTGAATAATATAATCCCTTCATCTCCTCCAAGGTCCTTATAATAAATTTGCTAAACAGGCCTGAAAATTGTTTGCAGTTTTTAAAAAATACTACAAGATTTCACCATACCAATATAAGAAATTATGGTTATTATCATTTCTTTTTATGACTCAGATTAATCTTGTCTCATTCATTATACCAGTAGAAACTCTAATAGCCAAGAACATTATAGGAATCTGTTGGTGAGATAGAAATCTCTTTTGATGATGTGATATTTCTAGAAATACTGCCCTCTGTATGGGTGCCAAAACACTTATAGATCTCTATGTCTCTAGTATATCAAGCTGGAGCATCTGAACTATCTGAACCAAGTCTCTGAGGTGAACAACTGGAATCTCTTCAATGCCTATGCTAGCTTTTGACTATTCCTGTGAGTTTTCTGAGTTTAAAGCTGGGGTCCTATGGAAAAATAAAAATGAGTGCTTTGTTGAGCGGCAGATTGACCCCTGGGTATGTGAGACATGGGTAGAGACATGGAACAAGAGAAGGCCTTTTGCTGCAAACTTGTTGGGAAAGTCAGCAACACTCAGTGGCTCTCACTGAGCCTCTTGTGTCAAACTGGCAAACTGTAAGCTGGTCAGAGTCATCTCTCTAAGAAAAAGGTGAACTCAGAGAATCGTTATTTACACTTACCTACAATTAGTTGTAGTGTGAGACATGTTTTGAAGGGTCATTGGTTGATAGTTTAAGTAGGCTAAGAAAAGTTAGGAAAGATGACAAAATCATCCATGGTTTTGACTTAAGGCCTATCCATTGTTCCAAAGTTCTTAAATAGTTTATTCTGTAACCTTTTCTGTGTCTTTCTTCATTTTGCATGAAAATCCAGCCAAAATGTTTTCTTATGTTCATGGTACATTCCAGAGCAACCACTTGGAGAATGCTAGTTTAGACTCTTGTAATACAGCAGGCCCTTTTAGCATCAAACTTGGGTGATGCCTCCCCAAAAGAGAGGTTACTTAAAAGAGATTAGGAGGGAATAAAACGCAAAGGAACATCAGTGCTTATTACATGAGCCCACTTGTGTGGGCCATTTGCAAACTGCAAGATGGTACTTGGTACTAGGCATCCTGGACTCTATCCCCCTACCTCTCAGGGAGTCCCAAGCCTAGTCTAAGAACTGCCGCTTGAGTGAGCAGGTGATGATCGGTTGACTATGCAGGGAGCAGTAGTGATTCCGAGAGTCTAACTCAGGAGGAACAAATGGCTCCTAGCACACAGGGGTGCACTGACTATATGCTAGGATGCTGCCAAGCCTGCAGGGGTGCCGTGATGAACGCACACACAGAGAGCGGCAAGCTCAGAAGATTCAAAATGTGACTTTCCAGATAACAACGTTAGAGGTGACTTTGGTAATGTGATGGACAGGTTTTCCCAACTAAGGTGGAAAGATAACGATTCATTAGAAAACTGGTAGTAAAAAAAAAAAAAAAAACTAGCTCTTAACATAAAGTCTCAGAACAACCACCTACAGTTTACTGTTAAACATCTACCATCTATTTATATCTATCTATCTATCTATCTATCTATCTATCTATCTATCTATCTATCTATCTATCTAATCTATCTATCCATCCAGCAGTCATCTGCCTATCTTCTCTTATTATCTATTATCTATCTACCATCTTTTTATGTATGTATGTATGTATGTATGTATGTATGTATGTATGTATGTATGTGTCTGTCATCGATCTTTCTATCTATCAATCTATCTATCCATCTATCTATCTTACTACCTACCTACCTATTTATCCAGTATACTCTATTTTTGAATGTCTCTCCCTTAGAACCTTACAGGTAGGAAACCTTCATAATTAATGGCTCTTCATGGGGCTGAATCGATGCTCTCAGTTTACAAGCCCGAAAAGTGGTACTTAAGTGCAAACAGCACCTGGGTGGAAGACCCCAGCTGTGTTCTTTCTGAATCTTTCATCTTCAGATGCTGTGAGACCCTGCAGGGAGGCTCTTGCTGGCAGACTTGTTGTTGACCTTGTGATACACAGGACATGGTGCTGGCTGTGGGGTAGTGACTTGGAGATACCACTTTCTATTTACAATTTTTGAATGAGAACAACCTGTAGTCATTTAATGAGCTCAATGGAGATCCCCTTTTGGTTTCAAATGCAGAGCTGGCTCAGAGCTGACTCGGTCTAAATCCCTGATGAAGCTTCTGTTGCTTGAAATTTGGCATGAGTGTGGTTTAACTTTCCCAAAAACTCATGTGCAGCCATCACTGTACAACTGGAAAGAGCCAGCCATCATTTATTGGCAATCTAGGCCATTAGTGTGAAGCACTTTGGGACAAAATTAATAGTGATAACTTTAGAATCTTTTTGTTTATACCTAAAAATGTCTGAACACAAGACTATATATAGTATATGTGCCTGATATGATACACTGGATTTCACCTTTCTTGGATCTTAGCTGTTAATGGCGATTTTATTCTTATATGAATTGGGTCTTTGGCAGCTCTTGTTCATTTAGAGGTAGCCCTGATTGCATTAGAAGGAGGGGGAGAATACAGTGAGCTTCTATTGATGCTTGCCATCTACTGAAGAACCTTCTGAAATGCATATGGATGCCTTTTTTCTCCATGGCCACCTTGAACAGCTCTGTTCATCCTTTGGTTCAACCCAGGAACATTTTCTGCAATGTCCTCTGATGTTTGAAAGAACTTTCCTTAGGACTACAGTGCTGGTTGAAATGTTTTCTTTCTCAGACTGTTTACTCAGTAACAAACACAGTGGGAGAAGGATTTTAGGAAAAATGGCTAAATTGGAATGAAGATTTACTTGATGTCTTAATTGAAACAAAGATGATGGCTTAATTGAAGCACTGTATGTTAATTTAATTGATATATAGAAAACATTCTTTTCTTGGGGGAAAAGTCTTGATTATTTTATTACTGGGAAAAAACCCTACTAAATGAAAAATTGAAAATGAACACTTATGCTTTGACTAGCTTAGGTTGCCTTCCAGTTTTGTCTTCTGAGGTTTTTTACATGCTGGGAGAAAACAGGTTAGTAGGTTCTTTAAACACATTTTTACTACTTTCTGGTGTAAACTCCATTCACAGAAGTTCCCCAATGACTTCATGTCAATGAAGGTCCTAAAGGTCTGGGAAGAACTTGACTGGAGTAGAAGTGCATGGTTTTTGAATCCTTGGAGGCTGAACCTTTTTCTAGTTAGTACCTAATTCTGAGTTGGTTCCAGTATTCCATTAATATAACAAAATATCTGCATCTGGGCACATTACAAAGCAAAGTGACTAACATAGTTCCCAGTTCCAGAGGACAAAGGATATGGTGCTGGGGGCAGTTTGCCACTGGTAAGGACCCACATGACTGCAGGACATGATGGATGACATCATGGAGGAATTTAATCCAAGAGGAAGAGATCACTGATTGGACAAGAAGGGACGGGGACAGGGGTGGGGGGCAGAGGAACTAGGGACATTCTTTTGCAAAACAGACTTCCCAGAAAACTATCCACACTCCCATTAGAACCATCATAATCCTGTCCCATTCTTAAGTCCCCACTACATCTTAACATTGCCATGGTAACTATCAAGTTTCCAACAAGAAATCCTATGAAGCCAAACCACATCTAAGACACAGCAATACCTCACTGGGATGCCAGGAGCATGTTTGGCTTTTCTGCGTTTTTACTGTTTTGTGACTGTAGTCCCGTGATAAGAACTCTTTACCCAGTGAGCTTCTCAATGAAATGCTTCACAGTAAGTCTTTGTCCTTACACATTATTCCTCCTGCAACCCCCCCCCCCCAATTTTACAACCATTCCTTTGCTTTCCACAGGCAGAGATACTATATCACAGTGATCAAACTATATCCTGTCAAAACAACGAATGTTTCAACTCTGGTTCTGCCACTTACTAGATGTTACCAGCTGGATAAATTAAAATATCCTGCCTTCATTTCATTTTCTACATGATGAAGATAATTATGTTTTCTTCCTTATAGGGATATTTTATAGATAACTCTTTTAAGAACCTTAGAATGTCTAGCACATGGTAAGAATTCATCAAATATTAACCATCTTTTTTTATTGTTTGCTCATAAAATGCTTTCTGAGACAGTACCATCTTCTAGGTCGTGTGTTACTTTGTGTTATGATTTCTTGAGTACCCATGATACATGGACTCAGGTTTTTGTGACTCTTCTCATGTTGCTTTGTATATGAATCTGATTTCCTTCTCAATCTTAATTTCTTCTCCTACAAATGAGCATAAGGAAACTACTTTTATCCAAAAAAAAGGTTTCACCATAATATAAATAGTATACTGTATTCAATATGTATTCTTTTAGGCAAACCGTGGCATCTCCATTTTGTAGTTTTCTCAGCTAAGGTTCATGCTGGAATCTGAGTCTTCTACAAATGGATTGCAAATATGTCAAAGGCTTCCCAGGTCCTCCAAACAATAGGGCAAGTACTAAGGTGTCAAGCCTTCTTGTTCTGATTTATCCTGCTTTGAGCAGCCTCATTGGTAACTCTAAAGAAAGTCTTCTCTCCCCTCACTTCCTTCTTTCTTTCCCTCCTTTCTTCCTCCCTTCCTCTCTTCCTCCCTCCCTTCCTTCTTCTTTCTCTCTCCTTTCCTTCCACTCTACTTTTTCCCCCTTTTTGATACAAGATTTGATTCTATCTTGTTCTGGTCTGGAACCCAGGGCAATCTTCTGCCTCAATGTATATCATAATTCGGAGAAGCTTGTCAGAAGGTATTCAAACTTTTCCTCCACTTCTAACAGCATCGGTTTCTCTCTAGTTGTGTGACGTTAGGCAGTTGCTTAGCTTTCTAAGCTTCAGTTTCCTCATTTAAGTCAAATCCTCTGGAGCTATTGACTTGCCTGAAACAGATTTTCCAAGGCTGATGTCAAACTGAGCAAAAGTGCCTAACTTAAAGCCTGTGGCTTCTTTGGTCAATCTTTAACATAATGAATGGTAGAAATTACCAGACTCACTGCAGAGAAATGGAGCTATTGATCATTGACACCTGAGTGTTAAACATAACAGTCTCAATTGAGAGATTTTTCATGAACTAGGCCTTGAATGTGGACAGTAAACAGCCACGAGAAGTTGTCCATGTCTGCTGCAGATTGTCTATGAGGACCCAAAGAGTCTAAAAGGAAAAAGAAAAAGAATACACTGGCAGTGTTTACTGTTTATTTGAGCCAGGATCTAGCTATGTAATCTTGACTGGCTAGGAACTCACAACATAGACTGTGCTGGCTTTATATTTGTAGCAAGCTTCCTGCCTCCTGTGTACTGAGATTTCAGATACACACCATCACACCTGTCTGATTTATATTCTTGAAGTGCATAAAATTATGCTCTTATATTTTTGTAAATAAAATTTAACTTCCTGATATACACACATTTAAAATGTTTCATTTCATGTCAGATCAATTGCTAATTGGTTGTTGCTCCCTAGGTTATTCTCCTATAACTATTTTTTAATCAATTTCCCATTAATTTGAAAACTAGTGAATTGGGAAAGCTATGATATTAAAGGGCATGGAGAATGTCTCCTTCGATTACTCAACACAACTGTGTTGAACAGCTATTATTGTTCTGTTGTAAGAATGGCTAATACAATTCTAATGCTGGCGATAGTTAATAGCAGGGGAGAAATGCTAGAAATGCTACCTGGTAGAGTTTATGTTCTAATGGGAGAAGGAATGGAAAATTGATGGTATCTGGTGATAATGAGCTGGGTTATTTTAAGAAATCATGGAAGATGGAAGAGTGTCTCCTCTTCATCCTTGAATCTAGGAAGATAACGTGATAAAAAATAGTAGTTAATGAAGTCAACAAGTAGCTTATCCCAAGGCAGAGAGCTGGGATTGATGACCCTAAGGATTTTCTTTTGATTATATTTTGTTTCTGCTTTTAGTAATCTGATTTTATGATTCATCAGTGCAATTATCCTCTAGCCAAAGAGAGGATACTGATTCCCACCCAGCCATCCACAAATGAGATCAGGCAACTGTTCTTCACCCTGAAGTGGGATTTGGGATAGCAAGTGCTTTTGACAAATACCCTGTATTTTAATTAAAGTTTAGCATTTCCTGCACAAAAGAAATAACTGATGATATATTATTATTAACTTGCCTAGTTCGATAAATAAAGCCACACAGTGAAAAATTTGAAAGACTGGGTTGAAACCGTGAATTATTAGTCACCATTTCTCTTTGTTCCCTTAGTGATGTTTGACATATGCTCCTCCTTTCTATTTGAGCCTCTATCTCAGACGAAGGGGTAGGGCACAACTTCTATAGGCTCAGATTACACATGGGTTTCCATGTACTTATTTTTACCTATTTTATTTTCTGAGGCTCCATCATAAGTATTCCTTGGCTTTGAAGGGAAGATTAGACCAATATTGTACATTTTTACAGTGAGTAGGATTGGGATAAGAGAGATCCCTGGAGACTTTACATCCTATGCTTCCCAAGACAAGAGGAGTAATATGGGAGTGTAATATGGGAGTGTAATATGGGAGTGTAATATGGGAGTGTAATATGGGAGTGTAATATGGGAGTGTAATATGGGAGTGTAATATGGGAGTGTAATATGGGAGTGTAATATGGGAGGGGGTGAAAATCTCATTTCCTACAATTATTTACATTTCAGCTCAAGACAAAGATTCCACCTAGAATTTTTTCCTCTTCGAGATCCAAATGCATTGGTGAGGAACAAATCATAGATGTGCTTATAAAGAAACCCAGACATCTTCTGAAACAGGCTGCTTGAGATATGGTCTTCTTGGTTCTTTTCAGGACCCATGTGACATTTGCAATGAAGGGGGGGGGAAATGGCAAATAAAACTGCTATATTATTTGAAAAGAAAATACACATTCCAAATGAGTCTGGTAGTCATGTGCTGGTCATCATTATACACATGAAGCAAATACGCAGACAACAGAGAGAGGGGGAAAGAGGAATACACACACACACAGAGAGAGAGAGAGAGAGAGAGAGAGAGAGAGAGAGAGAGAGAGAGAGAGAGAATATGCCAGTTTCACTTAAGAATGTTCTAAAGCAGAACAATTTACTAACAGCATTAAATATTGACCTTGTATACATGTCTTTTTTAATGTTCCATGTGATGAATTGGGAAATGCACACAGGGCAAGTCTGCAGCTCCTAAAGAACTATGGTGATCTCAAGGGAAAATACATATGTGGTTAGGCTGCAAGCTGAGCAAGCAACTTTTCTTCTAGAACTCTATTTTTCTTGAAAACAAGAGCCTCAGACAACCTATATTATTTAGAGTTAAGTGTTTAGCAGACATTTTCTCAAAAAAAAAAAAAAAAAAAAAGAAGCAAGCTAACTCTTAAAAGGAAAACTGATGGTATTTGTTAACAAAACTAAAATTACAGTTATCATATGAAAATTCAAATCCTAGAAAATTCTATTCATTATTATGAGCTAGTCAGCTTCCTGGTATTTAAAGGTATTTCTGATGCAGTTAGTGGTGTTTTAGCAACTATACAATGAAGAGCCAGGTTGTTAAAGAGCTGCATATCTCAGTGAACAGATATGTCCAGGATGCCCAGTGTGTCTTGCTACTCGATCATGAAGGGTCTAAAGATCCATTTAAATTGCAATATAAAACTTTGGATTTCAAGCAACTTTTAAGAAATAGCCATTCCTTTAGTTTAGTGTGGTCCCAAGCTCAAGAGTCCACAATTATGACAAACTGAATGAATATGAGATGAAATATGAGGATGAAACTGTTCTGTCAAGCAGATATGAAAGATTTACAAAGCTACAAAGCAATATGCTGTCCTTGTCAAATTTGTTTTGTTTCAGTACAAATAGTTATTGCCATAAAATGCATTGATTTTGTTTTATGTAATGGCTTATTACTGTTAACTTCAAATGCAATATTGGATAGATAACTTTAATCTTCTCAATTTTAATTTCTGATGTGCTATCAATCGATATGAGCTAAATAAACAAGTATGGGGAATGTAATTATCTCCAAGGGTAAGAAGTGGATCTGAGCCCCACACGTTAAAATACTGTTCTTTCCAGATCAACCTTCCAGTTTTTAGCAGTGAGCAGCAACTGAAGCAAAGATGGAAGATGTAACTCACCGACTGTATCACAGCTCTGATTGGTCAGTTCTCTGCAAATCGCTGCCAGATACCCAATGTGTGCTTTTTCTGTTTCTCTGTGAGGCAGGGTGACTGCCTTGGGAAGATGTTGAGCTACCACTGCCCAGTAAGAAAGTTGGAGGAGTGTGGAGAAACCTTGGTGGAGGCTTCTCAGACAGGAAAAGATTAGCCAGAGGAGAAACCTCTTCCTCTGGGTTCCCCACCCTGTGAGAAGGGCTCTGGATGAGATGAGACCTCAGGCAGAGGAGGCCTTATTTCAGACTTCACACTTCTGGCTCTGAAATACAATAGGCTTCTTTCTCCTCACCCCTTGGCTTTCCCTGCAGGGAATTTGCTCGATGGAAAGTGAACAACTTGGCCCTAGAAAGGAAAGACTTCTTCAGTTTGCCCCTGCCTCTCGCCCCAGAGTTTGTCCGCAACATCCGCCTCCTCGGAAGGAGACCCAACCTGCAACAGGTTACTGAAAACCTCATCAAAAAGTACGGCACTCATTTCTTACTTTCTGCTACTCTTGGAGGTAAGCCGCATCTTCAGCCCCAGCCAACTGGTGTTCCATTGTTGAAAATAACTTTTATGATCTGTTGAATATCGTCTTATCTCCCTGCATCTTTTTTCCTTCTTAGGTTATGTCTAAGGAAGTGTGGGGGTACAGGAACAGGGAACACACACACACACACACACACACACACACACACACACACACACACACACACACACACAAGGGTTTCTACTAACCATATACCAGCAGGGGGCGCTCCTACTTTTATTTTTGACTAGCCATCTAACCCAGGGATTTCACTTCTTAATTCTTATTGTGGCTACAAACGTCAGCTGTGTAGGCACAGAAATAGATAGATGTTCACTGAGTCGCTGACCCCACCTTCCTCACTGTGAAGATTTGTAACCAGCCAAACCACAATTCCAGCAACTTGGTGAATCTCCCTCTAATAGAATGTCGGCAGGGGCTGGGCTGTGCAAAATGGAACATGGACTCTGGACAGGATCACAAGACAGGATCACAGATTGCAAGAGTTCTCCCAGCTATGGGAAGAAAGAAAGAAGGGTTTATCATAATATTTAGTTAAGTGTGCAGTAGACAAAACAGTTTCCCCCCCCCCGGGGGGGGGGGGTTGAGGCCAGCTGCTGGCATATGGCAGGTGGTGAGCTTTGATGGAGAGGGAGGGAACAGGAATATAGCCTCAAGGCTTTTGCCCTTTCCCTGGAAGCGGTTAATAGCCATGTGACTTCTTATAAACAACTTGAGAGGGGAGAATTGTATCTCCCCCTTGGAGGCAGATTGCGGGCCATGGAGATCAATAGAGGATGTTAAATGGGGCCACCGCTGAGGGGTAAGCTTTGGGAGGCTTTAAGAGCTAAGAACGGAGGGCGTCCCAGGCAGGGAGGCCTATGACCCTGTACACCCTGTGAGAACAGAGCTCTCAGAGTGGAAAGGATGGGGAGAGGCCCACAGCAGGGGCAATGCTCTCTCTTAACTCCGTCAGCCCTACCCAAGGGCTACAGGTTCATAATGGCAGGGGATTCTGGAGCTGGCAACTTCACTAATGAGCTCATGTTTTTGTTATAGGAGAAGAATCCCTGACCATTTTTGTGGACAAGAGGAGACTAAGCAAAAAGTCAGAAACACCAGGAGGTGTCCCTGTAGTTGGGGGCACTGGGAACAGCTCTGCTGTGTCTCTGGAAACCCTGCACCAGCTGGCGGCCTCCTACTTCATTGACAGAGAGAGCACACTTCGCAGACTTCACCATATCCAAATAGCCACAGGGGCCATAAAGGTAACAGCCTGCCAGCACCTGGCAGGGAAGCCAGAGCCTTAGCTGGCTCTAGGTCAGCTAGGCTATATGAGCAGAGAGAAACAGTAGCTTTCTGGTGGCATCTCAGCTAGTCCTTAGAAATGGTTGGCTCACCCCTTCTCTGAAGGAAGGTCCAGCAGACTGACTTGCTCTGCATCTAGTATTAGTTACATTGGTCAGGAAGGGCACTTCAAGGTTTACCCTGTGATGCTGAGGCCTGAAAGATGAGAAGCCTGGTTGTATAGAACTGAGGAAGACCCTTTTGGTTAAATAAACAAACAAACAAACAAACAGATAATTCTAAGCGCTAAGACCTCAAGTCAGCAAGCAAGCTTACTGCCCATTGAAGCACAGAGAGGAGTCCTATGAGGGCAGAGAGGTAAACAGAAAGACATACAAGATGAGGTTCTGAAGGGGGCTGAACTGGATGGCATGGCCACAAAATTTTTTTTTAACACCAGGCAAGGTACGAGTTTTAGCAGAAGCATGACAGAATCTCATGATTTCATGCGTGTCTTTAAGGGGTCCATAGTTATTGTGACTTTAATAGCTATACTTTCTACCCCACCCTCACCCCGCTTTAATTAGCCTGTAGGATATTTATACTAAGGGTCCTATGGTTAATGGTTGACTTCAAACACCTTTGGGAACGCTGGGGTTTTAAAATTCTAAATATAAAATTAAGGTGGTTTGTAGATATCAAAATTATGTTCTGCTTTTGTATCATCTGAAAGAGCAAAGAGATTTTGTTCACTCACTGATTAATTCAATAACAATTTTGTGAGTACTTAGCACATGTCAGATACTACTGTAGATACCTCGAACACAACATGAAACTCTCTACACTCATAAAGCCTGTGTTCAAATAGTGACCTGTAATAAAGACACATGCTCCACCATGTTCATAGCAGCCATGTTTATAATAGCCAGAAGCTGGAAACAACCCAGATGTCCCTCATCAGAGGAATGGATACAGAAAATGTGGTACATCTACACAATGGAGTACTACTCAGCTATTAAAAACAATGACTTAATGAAATTTGCAGGCAAATGGATGGAACTTGAAAATATCA
>CM052711.1:33344262-33351762 GCA_028551405.1 Uromys caudimaculatus
GAATTCCCTCCTAGAGGCGGGTTGGGGAGGGGATGGGGGGTATACAAAGAGGAGACTCAGAAAAGGGGAAACATTGGAAATGTATATAAAGTATCAAAAATAAAAAAGGAGGAAAAAACAAAACAAAACAAAACAAATAGTGACCTGCAAGCAAAGCCAGAGACTTGGTGACTTGGAGGTAATTGGCATCCTGCAGAGGATCAGGTTTAGAATCAGGATAAGAATCAAAGTGAGGAACTGCTTGTGAACAGGAACTATGTTTTCACTGTAGAGGAAATCAGAAGAATGGGTCTTTATCGGAAAGTGGTGGGGTCCACACGGTGGTTTTTATTCTCATAATGAGAAATATTCTAGCTTACCCGTACTTTAGTAGAATAATTTGGTAGAAAGTGATGAAGTGATGAAGCAGGAGAGAGAGAAGGTAATCTCAAGGGCATGGTCCTTAAGTGAACATGTTGACATTTTATATAAGAATGAAGAGATGGGCCTTACAGAGAAGCACTCTGTCTTTGTGTTAAGATCAATGTAGACTTGTGAGGATAGCTATTGAAAGGTGGTAGCATGTGGTGGTGGGAAGATGTGTTTTTCTTCTCTGCTTGGTTCTGGCTCCTCAGCTAAACGAAAAGCAAAGACCTTGGCTAAAAAGAATAAGAAAGTGTTGTGGGAAAATGTGGGACATGGTCTCTTCAGAGATGGGATGGAAGAGAGTCACCTGAGTGGATACACATGGTGGGTTTCAGGGCAGTCTAGGGACCCATGTGGTACTCATAGCCATAAATGCAGCATAAGATAAGCCACTGTAGTTGGGTGAGTTTTATCAGCTCTACTCATTGTTCCACATACCAGCAGGCAAGCACTAGATGGAAAGTAGGTTTACCCAAGATGCATACATGACAAAGGGAAAGAAAAAGGCAAACATATTAAGATTGTATACCAAGGAATGCACTGCAGATTCAGGACTCTTAAGTCAATTACTGAGAGATAGGTGCTAAGGGTGACAAAAGTAGGTCAAACCCAAAGACTGAAAGTCTAAGTCTGATAAGTAATTTTCAATCTTCCTAATGCGGCAACCTTTTAATACAGTTCTTCATGTTGTGGTGATCCCCAACCATAAAATTATTTTCATTGCTACTTCATAACTGTAATTTTGCTGTTGCTATGAGTTGTAATGTAAATATGTGATATGCAGAACATCTGATATGCATACCCGGTGAAAGAGTCGTTCAAGCCCCAGGTTGAAAACTGATGTGTGAAGAGACTGAAGGAAGTACAGTGTTGTCTTAGTCAGGGTTTCTACTCCTGCACAAACATCATGACCAAGAGGCAAGTTGGGGAGGAAAGGGTTTATTTGGCTTACACTTCCATGCTGCTGTTCATCACCAAAGGAAGTCAGGACTGGAACTCAAGCAGGTCAGGGATCAGGAGCTGATACAGAGGCCATGGAGGAATGCTGCTTACTGACTTGCTTCTCCTGGCTTGCTCAGCCTGCTCTCTTATAGAACCCAAGACTACCAGCCCACAGATGGTACCACCCACAAGGGGCCCTCCCCCCTTGATCACTAATTGAGAAAATGCCTTACCTCTGGATCTCATGGAGGCATTTTCTCAACTGAAACTCCTTTCTCTGTGATAACTCCAGCTTGTATCAAGTTGGCACACAAAACTAGCCAGTACAGGTATGATGATTTTTACTGCAGTTATAGAGGAAATGCCAATAAAGTCTAGGACATGGCTTGAGTGTGGTGACTAAGGGGAAATTACACCTATGAGGGGGTGAGGTAAGGAAGCCAAGTATAGAGGAGGAGCAATGGTTAAAGGATCATATGGATGGATGCAGAAGTTAGTCGGCATGGTACAGGTTGGTGGTGGTAAGTTCACTACTGTAAATCCTCAGTGAGTCAAGAAATGTAACAAGAAAACCAATAGCAAGGGGGCATGGTGGGCTACATGGCTCCCAGGAGCCAGAGATGGGTAGAAAATAATAAAGAGCTTCAATGAGAGACCTGCTTCCCTTCCCTTCTCAGGAGTATAAGATATGGGAAAGAGAACAGCCACCACTAGAGAAGGCTGCAGGGGCAACCACATGCCTGGGGAAATGAGGCTGTCCTTGGATCAGAACAGGTGAAGTGGATGCTTAAGAAGAGGTTGGGGTTATAGAGATACCGCTGAGGACTAGCCATGACATACAGAGAGCATGGTGGAAATTACCTGAAGAGAAGGTAACAGGTTACAGGGTATAATGTCTGGAGGGAGAACGCGGTAGAAGAGGATGAGTTTCCATTAACAGAATGAAAAGGTTCATTTATGAAGCTGGTATCTAATGCAACTTGCGAGGATGAAAAGGGACTCTAAGTAGCCTGGAGAGAGTTTTACCAAGATATTAGACCTTTGTAGGATCTTGTTTCGTCTTTCAGTCTCTTATGAGCTGTGTCACAGTTGAAGAAGAAGCACAAAATTCTTACCAGAAAACGAAAGGCAGACATTTTATCAACAATTCAAAGATCTCATTAACTTCTAGTAGCCTCTCGCCCTCATACCCTAGCCTAGGTTTATTGATCCATCACTATCATTACGCCCCTGAATTCCCTTTCCTCATTCCGGTCTTCTGGTCCAAGTCCTTCTCAACTCAGAGCTGATTTTCTCTCCTATTGCTTTCCCAGCCTCCTCTCAGCTCATCCCCATACATTGTTGCTAAGAGCATGAGTACACACTGTGGTATCCCATGATTCCATGACTTTGCACTGCACAGAGCAAACCCATGTACCTGAGCGGCATGCTAGTGCAGTGCAACAGAAAGAAAGCAGGCTCCACTGCAAGAGTTCGAGTCCCACCCCTGCATGGGGTTGGGCTTTGAACAAGTCACCAAATTTCTCTGGACTTCATTTCCCTCCCTCTAAAATTATTAAATCATTAGAAGAGTTTCAACTTTGAAGAAATTCTGTGATATTTAATAAAAAAAAATGTCCAGATTGCCCAGAGCATACACAGTTGGAGCTTGAAAGGTTTGGTTGTTCTGAACAAAGCAAAATCACTGATGACCTGCCCTGCTGCCTTTCTAGTTCCGTCTCTAAGCAGTCCTCTTTCTGCCCATCCACATTTCACCCTCCACCCACATGGGTAACCCAGGCATATCCAAATACCAGATGCTTTTAAGACACATCTCACTTCCTGGCACTTGCTTTCCATTCTATTCCCAATGCCTGGCTGTTGACCCAAGTGGCTCTTCCTTCCCTTTATTGCTCAGAAAAGTGACTCTTGAGGAATTTTTCCTGACTCCTAACATAGCTAAGTGCCCCACCCCAACATTCCAAGCACATTCTGCCACTAAGAAGCTTGTCATTTAAATTATAGTTGCTAGCTAACATGATTATTTAAACACAAGACTAAGAACCTTGTAGGAGAAACTACAAGTACTAAATAGATTTAGTCAAGTACTAAATCTATTGCAGACGTCTGTGGCTTGGGAAAGGTTGCTTACACTCTGAGCATGCTCCTTTGGATTCTTGTTTGAAAATATGTTTCTTCTTTAAAAAATCCTCACCTGCCTATTCTCCAGCTTCTTTTGTCTGAATGTTATGCTCCCAGTTTATCAGACTTTTCTGAAGCCCATGACTTTGACTTACAAACAGCTTCCCTTGGATGCAGAGCTGACAATGGCCCCACCTGAAGGTTATTTTTCTGTTTTATCTGCCCTCTGTGTAGGGACCACACTCCTTACCCATGGTCCTATACTAGTTCCTGATGTCTAGAAGAATGGGCTTAGCCTTTATTCTGTATTAGCTGAATTTAGTAGTCATCAGCAGGCAGCTCCTTTTACAGTATTTGTCTTCACATAGCTCTCCATTCTCTTCAGAAGAAAAATAATTGGTCTAAGTTGACTTTCAGCTCATACACCCAGCAGGGCTTGCAGTGCCTCTGCCATGGGTTACTAGACATATCCCTTAAGTTTATGATGGAGGAATGAAAGATAAGTATTCAGAGTCACATTTCTTATAATACCTGTGGATGGTTCCAGAGCTACAGCCACTGCCTATTTTCTCAGAGCAGGGACCACTCTCCCTGGAAGCCTTTTTTTTGTTTTAAACTCCCCCAAGGACATATTGAATGTTAAACGAATATTCAGTTGCCACTGCACTGCAATACAATGGGTTCTCCCAATAGGATACAACTCAGAAAACCATGCATAAAAGGGATGATTTCCTATTTTCTCCACCCTTCCCTGTCTTTAGTGAGGTGTACTGATTTCAAGGACATTCTGCTAGACTGAGGATCAAAGGGCGGCATCCCACCTCACAGTTCTGTTCACCTGCTGGGTTTGATCTGCAGTATAGCTGTCAACAGATTCCATCTCTTCTCTCTAAATGATTAGCACTTATAGACCCAAGTAGGATGGTCCAATAGTCAGGATGCACCCTGCAGCACATCCTTGGGGCTAACAGTCCCTTATGCAGTAGCATTTGCCTCAGAACTGCCTCCCTCTACTGAGCATGCCTTAGCAGTAGTCTTGCTGGGCTCCATCTTATTCATTACTCTTATCATCGGGTGGGAATGAATGGGGCAAGGGGGAGGGCTCTGCTCACCTGCTCTGCCTTCATGAAGAAAAAGTCCTCTGGCACATCTGCCTGCGTCTGTGTCATTTCTCTAAGCAAATATGTGGTTACTTTCTATTCTTCCTCAGTAACTTCTTTGCATTAATGAAGAGAAACGGGTGCCCTGCCCCCTCTGGTTTGTCCCTCTGGGAACCAGTAAACAGTACTGTGTGTTATAAGGCTTGCCCTGATCAGCACACACTTCTGAAAGAGGATTTGTCTCATTACATTCCGTCTGTTCGAATGCCTGTTTCCCATCTCCCCACACTCACGATGACAGTAGGCCTTAAAGCAGTAGGGACTCTACTGTCTGCACATAGCACTGAGTCCCTTTACAGCATCTGGCATGTGGCAAGATGTTCAACAAAATGCTTGAGAGGTGAACTCGGGCTATACAGTGGAGAGGGAAGCAACGCAAATGGAGCGAGAATACACTCGGGTTTCAGCCCTCTCTGACACTTACGAATGCTATGACCTTGAGAAGTCATTGAACTCCATTTGTCTCTTCCATAACCTGAGTTGCCAACCACTCAATTCGCCCACACACAGGACTTTCAGCTAATATGGCTATTTCTGTTTTTAAAACATTGAAATACTCCCTTCAATCTTTCAACCTAACCATAGCCACTCTCCCCTCTGGCTCCTACTGATCACTTTTTGGTGGCAACCAAAGGGCAAGCACACCTGAGGAAGTTTCTGGAACCCTACTGGATAATCAGGCTGGCATCTCTACCCACTAGTTATTACGCTCACATTCTATATGATGATAAAGATGACGATCGCCATCTCTGCCCAACTCTGCTATAGGATTGGGTGACACCAGATGACGCAACCCAAAGGAACACTGTGCATAATATAAAAGGTTGTGTGCGTATGTATCTATCTGTAATTTCCTAGAAGGGATCAGCACCGTGAAAAAGAGAAAGGGCCTCTTTCATAGTTATAATTCCTTTTTAGTAGAAGGATATGTAAGGACTTGGTGAAGAGGGGTAGAAGAGCCCATGAGCTGACTGAATAGAGCCAGTTAGAAGCCAGCTGGACCCTAGGCAAAAGGGAGAGTTTCTCATAGCCCATCAAAAAAAAAAAAAAAAAAAAAACCCTTGGAAAAGCTACAGCATCCTGCGATTCACTTTAAAGCCCTTTTAAGCACACACACCATCACTGTGGTATTTGTGCCTCAGCCCTGATGCTCACCATTAGAAGCCCATTTTCCTCTGCTGTTAGCATTGCATTCCCCCCCACCCCCAACCCCAGGTAGGGCAGTAGCAATCTGGAAGTGAGAAGGGGGAGGAGTGTAGGCTCACTGGAATGATGCTTTGCGCAGTCTGGTATTATGGAAAATTGGATGTGCTAATGAACCCGGGAAGCATCAGGGCTTTTGGAAGGCAGGATGGTCTCTGTCAACAGACCAATTAGCACACAATTATTTTCCCCTTCTGAAAGCTTATCTGAGGCACTTTTTGAAATGTGTGTGCCTGAGTGAACTGCACTTTCTGTTACCTCTAAGGGCCCTTTTAATAATCTCCCAGAGCTGCCTGCCCCTTTACTGAGAAAGCAGCAGGATTCTCTAGACTTGCCCTTTCCAGACAGGGCTTTTCATCACATGGGTTGGGAGCAGGGCTATCTCAGCCTGTACTATTTATACAAGTCAGTTCCTGACATGAGACCAACCCTTTTCCAGGCCCTTTCTTCTTCTTTTCTCATTGCCTATCCAGGGAGGAGAGAGATAGTCTCAGAACAGAATAGAGGTTAAAAGAAGTATAACTGTAGGATCTAGTAAGTCTGACCAAGCCTTCCTCATGAAGGTCGGGCTTGCCACCAACCCCTCTCTCAGGACATGGGTGTGACACCAGGGTATGTCCTCTTTACTCTCATCCTTGCTTCACCTTTAACAAAGGGACATTCCTTTTCTTCTCAGTGGCTGATTGTCTTTCTGTGGAACTGACATTCAGACTAGAGGAGAAATAATCATGGGATCACAGCCAGCATCGGTATGCCGAAAAAGATGGAGGGAAGTGGGTGGGCGTGTGCTGCCTAAGAAAAGGCTTGGGTGTCAGAGGGAGCACAGGAGAGCTTCTGTTGTGGCTGTTCTCTGACCTCCCTTTCCCTGCATAAAGCCTGTGATTTTCCTCGCTGCCTGAAGCTAGTTGGTGAGTCACCAACTCAGGGGGGTGGGTAGATGCAAAATGCAGAATTAAAAGTAGCGATATGTTCATGGCCAGCTTACCTTGAGGTAGGACCAAGCTAGCTTCTCAGTCTTACAGCCTGCCTGCCGCCACCTTACCCCTACCATTCACACAGGCTTCTCTAAATCATGCTAGTTCTTGACCGTGGCTCTTCTTTTTTATTTTATGTTTTTATTTTTTAATTGGATATTTTATTTATTTACACTTCAAATGTTATCCCCTTTCCCGGTTTCCCACCCGCAAACCTCCTATCCCATCCCCCCTCCCCCTGCTTCTATGAGGGTGCTCCCCCTTGCACCTACCCACTCCCTCCTCACTACTCTAGCATTCTCCTACACTGGGGCATGGAGCCTTCACAGGACCAAGGGCCTCCCCTCCCATTGATGCCCAACAAGGCCATCCTCTGCTGCATATGCGACTAGAGGCCATGCCTCTTCTTATGGGGAGTTTTACAGAAAGAGGAGACTTGGCCTTGAAGTAAGTCTGGCTCTGCCTTCCAATCTAGTCTGGCCACTAGCCAGCCACTCACTCAGTAGGAAGTATTCTGTATATAGTGTCCACATGTGAAGAGAGGTCAGCCCAAGAAGATCCACCAGAACACCGGGATCTGAGTAACATATTTTCACTGGTCTGCAGGTGCCATACAGGAGCAAACTGTCACATTCATCTGTGAGTTAATAGTAACTGAACGAAGCAATGCAAGAATATGTTGAATTAATCTTAGC
>CM052711.1:33354262-33550300 GCA_028551405.1 Uromys caudimaculatus
CCTCTGAAAGGCTCTCGAGCACATGCAACTGTGCCACCAACCACACAGAATAGATGTCCACTAACTCGGGGCAAGGAGACAAAGTCACTTTAGATTCCAAGGGTACACAAATGCAGTTCCTTTGGTCAGGGTCAGGACACAGAGTCTCCAAGTAGATGGCTAGAAGTGAAGGGCAGAGAGAAATCTTCCTCTTGTTTTTGGAGTCCATATCTTGTCCCTTCTTCTCTAGGTCACAGAGACCAGGACCGGTCCACTGGGCTGCAGCAACTATGACAATCTGGACTCGGTCAGCTCTGTCCTGGTTCAGAGTCCAGAGAACAAGGTGCAGTTACTGGGTAAGCAGATGCGGGGTGGTTTCACACTGCTCAGGTCTGGTGGAAATTCTGGATCCTTGAAGAGAAAGGAAAGATCTTGTTTTCTCATTTGGATATGTTATCAGGGGTTAGGGCCTGGGATGGTTGTGTCCAGGCTCTTGGCCTCTTCTTTCGAGTATTGAAATAAGGACTCACATGGATTTACTAAATGAGCAAAGTAACTTTATTCAAAGCAAATCATAGTACAGATCAGAAATCTACTGTCAGAATTGACAGCAGGCTACATGAGTGAAGGTAGTCAAGGGTCCAGATTGTTGCCTGGACCTTCCTTTTATGATGTCCAAGAGGAGGAGGAACTAGTTATTAGGGTCAAGGATGACACTCTACTTTGATATACAGATTAAATTCCATAACCATATTTTGTACTGTTAATGTTCCCTCCCATAATGTGTATGATTTTTAACCAAATGCACACCCAATTATGCATAGGCATAGGGTGGCATATAATGGAATCTCCCTAAGAGATCACTTGGGGACACAGTTTTATCTTACTGCACATGTGCTCAAAAGCAGTCTAGGCCACATTGTTCCCCCAGCTTCATCCCTGGATGTAAGCAGAGTACAAGTGAATAGAAGGTAACTTTGATGGGCTGGAAAGAGTAAGAAAAACATACTCCATTGTTCAGAGCAGAGTGTGTGAGCAGTTACTTGAAGGTGGGAGTTCTAGGTTGCTAACAGTTGCTAGGTGCATTGTTTGAAGTAGGGTGTGTGTGTATATGTGTGTGTGTGTACACGTGTAAACGCTCTAGGCTGCCAGTTGTATTTACAATAGAAGTGTGTACATAGCTCTAAACAACTAGAGTCCTGGATGGTTAAGTTCATGCTTACCTGCCACGGTTAAGTCCTTAAGCCAAGAACCATGACATGTGCCAGGACCAGCATATAGCAACTTTCCATCCATTTTGGGGGAAAACTTGTAAGGACTTGCCCCATCCTAGTGACTGATTGTTCCAGCCACTTGGTATCTAAATCCTTCCAGTGTGTTCCTTCTCAAAACCTGTATCAATATCCTGTAGAGATCAGACACAGGACCTTATAAGCCTGGAACTAGTCTGGTGATTGCTATTGTTACCAAAGTCACACTCGGGAACAAATGGCCTTTACACCTGTGATTGTGGGCTCACTAACTCTAGCTTGATGAAGAGATCTAGAGACTCTGGGACGACTGATCTATAATTACAACATGATAGTGGCTCTTGCTTTCCATTGCCCTGTCTGTGTCTCCCATGGGAACTTCAAGGCTAGGATTTGGGAGAAATGAACATTTGGACTAGATACAGAATAGACAGGGCAGAGAAAGAAAAAGAAAAGGCCACTGGCATAGGCTCAAAGCCCGAGGACCAAGTGGAAATACTCTCATCCAACTCTGCTCCTCAAATGTTTTAGAGAAGAACTTTGCAAACTGATTCAGTAGGAGAAGTTCATTTTTCATAAGGGCTAACAGAATTGGCCTCTGTTTAAGATATTCCTATCCCAGCATTACAAAATCAATAGTCCTCAACCCAGGATCTACGATTACAAATTTCAAGCCGTCTGAGCCAGATGCCACCAACATTGTTCTAGGAATCAACAAACATACAATAAAAGGAGTAAAAGACTTAACTCAGAGATCCCAAGGCAACTAATCTCTCTTCTCCTATGTCCCTATAAGAGCTGGATGTGTGTGTGTGGAAATTAGCAGTGAGCGAGGTTCGGAATGCCTGGTGGTTCATCTGGAACAGTTTATGCTGTTTAATTTTATAGCCCATCTCTCATGCAGACATTGCTCAGGGCACTCACTTTATAGCAGTGGGAATGTTCTGGTGAGGAGGAAGGAGGCCATGGGGACATGGAGGGAGACTACTTGAGGAGGGGAAGTGTTGAAAGCAAGCATGTGGATAGGGTGTGCCTGTTGAAGGGGCACTGTCAAGTGCCATGGTGGGCACAGAATCCAGAAAGGGAAATTTCTTAGCAGCTCCAAGTAGGAGGCAGACCTCATGTGAGAACAGAAAACCCCCACGGCTGTTGACAACTTGAAGTTATAGTGTGAGGTCTGCTGAGGCTGGAACACACATTGTGAGCTCTTTGATTCCCTGCCAAGGACAAAGTCAAGGATGTAAAAATAAAGAGGCAGCCTACATTTCAGGAAAGGGGCTCCATATATTCAGGGGTCCCTCTACTCAGCATTCCCCTGGTACAAGGTCTAACAATACCCCTACGGGAAGAGTCTGCTGAAGATGTAACCCACACTCCATCCATCTGTAAGGATCTCGTCCCTTCCTTCGTCCTTTGGAGCTTCCAACAGCCGCCTTACCTGTGGCTTGAAGCCATCCTGGGGTATATTCCACTTGTAAACTGATATCCTTCTCTGACGGATGAGAAAAGTGAAGTTTTAAATAATTCAGTACATTGTATCCAAGACCAGTAGAGGCTAGTTTGAAGAGAAAGTTATCCTGACCTTTGCAGACCTGATGGCCTGAGGAGTCTTGAGGCACAGGCTACCATCCTACATCATATCTTAAAAGTTAAATCATACTTCGATAGACAACCATTCCCACGTATTCAGTGTCACCGTGTGAAACAGGCAGTGATGGACAGCAGTGTTGGGACTTGAGTTGGTCATTGGTGGTCAGTTGATTTTATTTCCTCATTTAAAACAATAACAACAGCAGCAGCAACAACAACAACAAACCTCAAGATGAAGTTGGACATGGTGACAAACACTGGTAATCCCAGAACTTAGTGGAGGAGAGAGACAGGAAGATCAGGAGTTTAAATTCATCCTCAGCCATGTAAGGAATGTGAGCCCAGATTGTTTTAGAGAACAAAACTAAAACAGCAGCAGCAACACCCTTTCCAATGGGGAAGACCCTGAGAGCTACCACCAATTGTGTATAGAAAGGACTTGGCGTACTAGTTCTGTATGCCTGTAGTGCCTACCCCATCTCACAACCAGAACAGCATTTTCAGTTATCCAGGCTGGACTGGGAGGCCCAGAACAGTTAGCATTTAGTAATATCTGAGCATGTCTACTGCCCAGTTTAATGAAACTCTACTCAAGATGCCTGGTGGAGGCAGAGCAAGCTCAGCAAGCCTCAAATTCGACCCCATACGGGCTTTGGACTTATTCTTATCGGGGACCGTCTTCTATTTTTCTCCAAGAAATGCTGATGCATAGCCAGGAAGCCAGTTCTCACGATAGGCACACTCTCAATTTGGCTGATGTGAAATAAAGAGGCAGCCTATATTTCAGGAAAGGGGCTGGGTCAGCCTGGGGCTTTGATGTTCCTCATCTGCATGTTCAGATCCTCCCCCATCTGTCACTGGGGCTACGGATGCCCTCTCTCCCAAGAGCTCTGTAAGATCAGACTCTGGAGTGACCATTCTCAGGCCTAGTCAGAAAACCCCCTGTTTGGATCCTACAACCTTGGGTGTGAGAAGACAGAGTCCCCTCCACCCTGACTGGTTCTGCTCAGTGATTCCTCTTTCCTCTCTTTGCCAGGCCTACAGGTGCTGCTCCCTGAACACCTTCGAGAGCGGTTTGTGGCTGCTGCACTCAGCTACATCACCTGCAGCTCTGAGGGTGAGTTGGTCTGCAGGGAGAATGACTGCTGGTGCAAGTGCAGCCCCACGTTCCCAGAATGCAACTGTCCTGATGCTGACATTCAGGCCATGGAAGACAGCTTGTTGCAGATCCAAGACTCCTGGGCCACTCACAACAGGCAGTTTGAAGAGTCAGGTAAGCAGGCTCCTAGCTCAGAATTTTTTCATAACAAAGAGTAGAGGCTGTGAGGTACAGGGCCAGAACTTGAGGAATCTGACCTGAACCCCAACATACTATTTTGGTGAACTTCTAAGGAAAGAAAGATTATTACAATCACCAAGAGTCTTAAGTGGTGTGTTTTTCTTTATAGAAATAATCACAGTACTTGACTTAGAAGTGTGTGTGTGTTAACAGCTTAATAAACTAAGATAAATATCATTGAAAGTATAGGCTTTGTCTGTTCTTCTGGCTACTGATTTCATGGTGTCTAGCACAATGCTTGCACGTGATAAATATTTGCTGAATATATGAAGTATATAGAGAATGGTTCTAATTGGTACCCAGTGAAACCAACTGTTGCTTGTTGCTGCAATAACTAATTATTAATGTCTAGCTTAAGACCTGGAGTCTGAAAGGTTAGATTTGCTTCTTGTCCTATTACCGACCGACCAACATTCCCCGCTTTGGCTTAACCATACAGCTCTTCAGCGCTCTAATATCCATCCTCCTCCTTAAAACAGATTGACAGCAAGAGGTCAGTGCCAGAAGCTATTAAAAAAAAAAGTCAAGTTCTAGTTCCTGGCCCATGCTTTGGGCTAGCAGTAGTGGGCTACGTTTTACAACCCTTCAGCTTTCACCACGGTGAGGCACTACGGGTAAATAAATGAGAGCATCATAGAGCTCTGCCAGGTGGTTAGGTGGTGGCAGGTCCCAAAGCAAAGCAGAGAAGAGACCCTTGAGTATGAGTTCAGAAAGCATACTGTGCCGAAGAAACTCAGAAGGATTCATACTTGGAGTCAGAGGCAGAAATCAAGTCGATTCTATATTACCTGCAGGGAGGAATGCCTGTGTGATCAGGAGCCTGAGAGAACCAGAGAGTAGGCTGTGGAGGGAGAGAGACTAAATGTTTCTAAGGCTTCTTAGCTGGGTGCAGTACCTCTCTGTGCCAATATTTGCCTATCATTGAGCCTGTTTACCTCTTTCTCCAGAGAGACTTGGCCTAAGAGAGACAGAAAGGGAGTGGGTGGGGAGGGGAGGAGGATGAACTGGGGGGGGGGGGGCGTTGTAATCAGTATATATTACACAAGAGAAGAGAAAGATAGTGAGTTATCTGAGAAATAAAAGAAAGAGAGACACACCCCAAGGCTATTACTAAAAGTAAGACTTCTAGCCATCAGGAGGGTGACAAGAGACCTGTTTTGAAAATCAAAGGCTTACCTGACTAATACCCTCTGAAGCTGGGGCTGGAGAGATGGCTCAGTGAGGTTAGGAGCATGAAAGACTCTTTCAGATGACCAGAGACTGGAGCTTCCAACCATGTTGGGCTGTTTACAACCACCTCTAATTATTACTTCAGGAGACCTGACCCCTCCTTATGGTCTCTGTGAGTACCTACACACATATAGCACAGACACAGAACATATGAATAAACATTTTTTAAAAAATGAATAAATTAAAAATAGAATCCTGGAGCTATATTTCATGATATGCTAATTAATTTTTAATAAAGTCATATGTAATTTAAAAACCTAGGATAGTGGATATGAATGAGGCCCCTTTCTTATGCAGTGGCTCTGAGGGGCCCCTGGGACTGAGGAACCAACAATCTGTGTCCCCAGAACTACATAGCTTTGCCCTACTCAAATCCTCTATATTTGCCCACAGAAGAATTCCAGACCCTGCTGAAGAGGCTCCCCAGCGATCGATTCCTGAACTCCACAGCCATCTCCCAGTACTGGACCATGGACTCTAACCTGCAGCACCGTTATCAGCAACTGGGAGGCAGCTTGAAAGTCCTATTAAAGAAGATGCACCGGATCGTCCGCCGCCTCTTCAATCTCTGCAAGCGCTGCCATCGGCAGCCTCGCTTCCGCCTGCCCAAGGAGAGGTGAGCACGCAGGCTTCAGAGCCTGAGCCCAGCAACTCCTGGCCATAGCTGCTGAGGTCAAGAAACATGCTGTGGTCAACATGGAAGAACAGAATGTGGCGACACATTCAGTCATTCTGCTTCTACAGACTTGGCTCCCCCATTTGTCACTTTCAGTCCTCAGTTGTGTGTGAAGTTAAGAGAGCCTTGTGTGACGTATATAATATGTAGTAGATTCAAATACTAGTTTAAAAACCCCAATTCTCATTTATTCCTTTCCAAGTCTTCCAGTGAGGAAAAGGGGTGAGTTCAAGCTCATATATCTAGGGCAAATGATGAGAGTAAACACGTTAGATTGTTTCAAACAAGCGACTCACACTTGCCTGAGTCATGGGAGGGAAGACAGCTGTGACTCAGACTCTCCCAATAGGCTGGGAATGTACTATGATAGGATCCATTTATTTATATACTCATTCTTATGTGCGTTCATTAAAAATGTATTACACCTCTAGTCCGTGCCCTGCTGTTTAGCTATAGAGGACACCATTGACAAGGAAAAATTTAGCAAACATGTAAATACATAAAAAATTTAAAAACCCTGACTATGTCAGCCACTGAAATTAATGGAGGCAGACACAAGGACATAAATTAAAAAAAAAAAAAAAGTAACAAAAGCATTAAAAAGGAGAGTTCTGAAGAGGCAAAGGCTGGAGAGAAAGTCCTCCTAAGAGAAGGGAGTTTTGGACAGCTTGCATAAGAACAGGTGGGAACGCCTGGAATATGCCGGGGAGAACATACTCTGCGCAGTAGAGCTGCTCTCACGTGCCATTATAAGTGCCCAATAAACCAACAGTAGGTTTATAAACAGGCAGTTGCCACCAATGAAACAAGAACATAGTGATGAGACATTGACTGGAGTTGTCCTTTGAAAGAGACACTGGGAGGAGGTTGCTTTGAGTTGAAATCCAAAGTTGGAGTGACCCACAGAAAGTCCCAAGTCTTACTGTAAGAAAGATAAACCAGAACATAAGGAAAGACCTCGAGGTGGGCATGAACTGGGCAGGAATGTGACATATCTGAAGATCCATGCTATAGGGAAGCCTAAGAAGCTAGATTTGATACATGATGTTGAAAAGCCTCCAGCTTTGAAAAGCGGGGATGAAAAGATGACCTGAATGAAATTCGCCTGGATGTTTGCAGGACAAGTCTAATGTCAAATATTTCTGGCTAGTCCCCCAGATGCAGGACTCCAGGCTTAACTCACTTCGTCCAAAGTAGAGCAACAGGGTTTCCATCACTCAGAGAACTTGGGGCTTTGAGTTTTTTCCTCGATCCCTCCCTCAGACCCCACCTATTAGTCAGTGCCCTGACACTTTTAGGGAGGACAAGGTATACACTGTTAGGAAGGACAGTGATCTGTACTCTTGGGGAGGTTAGTGGGGAGCACTCTTGGGGAGGATGGTGATGAGCACTCTTGGGGAGGACAATGATGAGCACTCTTGGGAAGGACGATGATGAGAACTCGTAGGGAGGACAGTGGTGAGCACTCTTGGGGAGGACGATGATGAGCGCTCTTGGGGAGGACGATGATGAGAGAACTCTTAGGGAGGACAGTGGTGAGCACTCTTGGGGAGGACGATGATGAGCGCTCTTGGGAAGGACGATGATGAGAACTCTTAGGGAGGACAGTGGTGAGCACTCTTGGGGAGGACGATGATGAGCGCTCTTAGAGAGGACAGTGGTGAGCACTCTTGGGGAGGACGATGATGAGAACTCTTAGGGAGGACAGTGGTGAGCACTCTTGGGGAGGACGATGATGAGCACTCTTGGGGAGGACGATGATGAGCACTCTTGGGGAGGACGATGATGAGAACTCTTAGGGAGGACAGTGGTGAGCGCTCTTGAGGAGGTCAGTGATATGCATCTTCCTTTGACTCATGTTTCTTTATTTTATCTTTCAAGATCTTTGTCTTTCTGGTGGAACCGAATCCAATCCCTTCTCTACTGTGGAGAAAGCACCTTCCCTGGGACATTCCTGGAACAGAGCCACAGCTGCACCTGCCCTTATGACCAATCTTCCTGCCAGGGCCCCATCCCATGTGCCTTGGGGGAAGGGCCTGCATGTGCCCACTGTGCTTCAGACAATACCACGCGCTGTGGGAGTTGTAACCCTGGTTATGTGCTAGCCCAGGGACTGTGCCGACCAGAGGTAGCTGAATCCCTGGAGAACTTCCTTGGGCTGGAGACAGACCTGCAGGACCTTGAGCTGAAGTACCTGTTGCAAAAGCGAGATAGCCGCATTGAGGTACACTCCATCTTTATCAGCAATGACATGCGTCTGGGCAGCTGGTTTGACCCTTCCTGGAGGAAGCGGATGCTACTCACCCTGAAGAGCAACAAGTACAAGCCTGGGTTGGTGCATGTGATGTTGGCCTTGTCCTTGCAGATCTGCCTCACTAAGAACAGCACCCTGGAGCCTGTCATGGCCATCTACGTGAACCCCTTTGGGGGCAGCCACTCTGAGAGCTGGTTCATGCCTGTGAATGAGGGCAACTTTCCAGACTGGGAAAGGACTAACGTGGATGCAGCTGCCCAGTGCCAAAACTGGACTATTACTTTGGGGAACAGGTGGAAGACTTTTTTTGAGACAGTCCATGTTTACCTACGGAGCCGAATCAAGTCCCTGGATGACAGCTCCAACGAGACAATCTACTATGAGCCCCTGGAGATGACTGATCCCTCCAAGAATTTGGGCTACATGAAAATCAACACCTTGCAGGTCTTCGGCTATAGCTTGCCCTTTGATCCGGATGCTATCCGAGACTTAATTCTCCAGCTGGACTATCCGTATACTCAAGGTTCCCAGGACTCTGCACTCTTGCAACTCATTGAGCTCAGAGACCGGGTGAACCAACTCTCTCCCCCTGGCAAAGTCCGGCTTGACCTTTTCTCCTGCTTGCTCCGGCATAGGCTCAAGCTGGCTAACAACGAGGTGGGCAGGATCCAGTCCTCCCTGAGAGCTTTCAATTCCAAGCTGCCAAATCCTGTGGAGTATGAGACAGGCAAACTCTGCAGCTAATGGGGGAGCTACCCCAGTGCTGGTCAGAGAGTTGATCCACACATTCAGGGTGCAAAGATAATCCAAGCCCTCACCTCAGTGCCAACAGAGTGCTTCCAAGAGACTTTTAGCACCTGGGAGATGGGAGCTCAAGGCTTGGAATGAAGCAGGCGAAAGACAATGAAACAACCACTACACATGTGCATATGTGCACACGTGTGTACAACGCCCTACCACACACACTCACAGGGAGGCCACAGCCCAGCAGCCTTGAATCTGAAAAGTCGGTGCTCTCCAAAATGAATGCAGTTGAAGAAGAGCCAAGGAAGAGATAAAAGAGCTGGCTAAATCAGGAAAGAAATGACTGAGAAAAATGCTTCAAAGTGATTTTTGTCATCCAGGATAGCAAGAGGGGACAGAAGTGGGAGGGGAGGGGACCTCCTCTCTGTGGAGTCACTTTTGTATTCTTTTTAACCAGATTTCTTAAAATGTCTTTGTTCTGTGACTCCCTGCACTGCTTCTTACTTTTTGTACAGTGCCTCCCTGCACCCTGGAGGCCTTGGGCCTACCGCTCTTGGTGTCCTTAGGAAGCGCGTGCAGTGCTACTGCAGAGGGACCCACGCTAAGGGCAGGGCCACAGCCTCCTCGCTCACTCCCCCACTTCTTCCTCCAGCTCCCTCATTTTCTTGGCCTCTCCAGTTTCAGAGTTTTGACTTGTTCCAAGAGCCCCGCACAGTTCACCCGGAGCCCTCTTCCCACTGCACCCGTCTGTTCAAGGAAGCAGTTTTGTCAAGTTAGAGACAACATGTATGGAAATGTTCTTTTTAAAAAAAACAAACAAACAACAAAACAAAAAATATTTATTTTGTGATTGTTTTTCTTGTCAACCTGCTCCAGTCACATGAACCTCTGAGTAAAGTTTTACTTGGTTTAACACATTTTGCAGACCCTTTTTAGTGGGGAGATAAAAGAGAAACAGAAGCATAGTTCCTTGGCTGGCCTAAATGTTTATTGCTGTTATTCTTGTTGTCTGGTGAGAGGGGTCCACAGATGATGCACACTGCCATGTAGGAGGGGTGTGATTAGTGTGTGTGATAAGTTATGCCTGTGTTAACTCGGCTATGAAGGGTGGGTGTTCACACACTTGTATGTGTACACGTGTGCATATGTATGTGTTGCCTGTATGTTTGTCTATGTGTGCTCATGAGGGTATGTGTGTGTGTGTGTGTGTGTGTGTGTGTGTGTGCAAGTGTGTGCGCGTGCGTGTGTCACACAGAGAGAAGGAGGGTAGGAAAGCATTAAATGAAAATGGAGCAGAACTCTCTTAGAGAGTCAGCACGAGCCCTGGCCTCAGGCTGTCCCTTTGTCACGTCAGAGGATTAGAAGTTCTTGCTCACAAAGAAGCTGCAGTCCTAATGCTGAAACTAGCTGAGAGGAGCACAGTGTGGCCAGTGCTCCTGTGGACGTCAGGAGGCTTCCCTGCGTTACATGTCTTATGGTCTAGGCTCACCCATTAAGGAGACTGACAAAGATACAAATATGGCATCGGTTTCCTCCATTCCCCACTTCGCCAACCTACACATACTAGCCAGATGCATACTTCTCAGCTCAGTACCCCCTCACAGCAGTAGGGGATCACTTTGTAACATATTATGTAGAGAACCATTTCTCTTTCCACATGCTTCATGTTCACTTACAATGTATAATGTACAGCAACCCCTTTTATGCTGAGCAAATCACCACAGAAATACTAAATATCTCATTCTATAGCTTTGATACATGTTTGTTGCTAGAAAGTGAAATGGGAAGCAATGATAAGATACTCCCATCTGCCCAAGAGTCTTTTATGCTCATTGTTGCTTATAGAAGAATGTGATGTCATATTTAATTATTGTAGCATCTTTCAATTACAACAACAACCACAACAACAAAAACTTGAGGTAGGTAACTGACCTGAGTCACTTCTTCCCCAAAGGTTTTAAGAGTAGAAATCCAGAGTGCTGGGATTATTATAGGCTGTCTAGTCTTAGTTCAAACCACTGCTTTCTATGTGGGGTTTCTACCAAGCTTCTCAGCTATGGGAATTAGAGCCAGCAGATGACATCCTCGTCAATGGGAGTTTTGAGAAGTACCAAAGGAGAATACTCTTGGATAGAAGAGGGTTGCAAATGTCAGGAAGACTTTGATATATGCCAACGATGGGCTTCGAGAGGTGTAAGGCAGACAGTGGAGTCTGCTTTTAGCACTCCAAATGATCCTGTCTACATGCTGTAGGAGTGGGTGGACAGAAACTTCCACTCATAAATTACAGGAACACTTTTTATGTGGCAAATTGTCAGCCGCTGTGCATAGCAAAACTCAGAGTGGAAAGATAGCAATTGGTAATCTGTGCATAAAGTTAACAGTGCGGAGCCCTAGTGGCGGGACTTGACTGCCACTGTAGGAAGTGAATCAGCACACAGAGATACAGGTTCCCCTTGGGTCAGTCCCACCATTATGCTGAGGGCTAGAAAAGCTCAGCCCAATGCCTCTGAATCAGACATCAGGATGGAGCACAGTGTTGCTAGCAAAAATGTTCTCATTTGAGAGATGAAGGACATGTTGTTGGGGACCTCTGAGAAGTCTGATGTGGGATGAATTGTGAGATGTGATTTTCCTCTGTGAAGACAGAAAGAAATAAGGAGCCGGGCAGTGGTGGTGCACGCCTTTAATCCCAGCACTTGGGAGGCAGAGGCAGGTGGATTTCTGAGTTCAAGGCCAGCCTGGTCTACAGAGTGAGTTCCAGGACAGTCAGGGCTACTCAGAGAAACCCTGTCTTGAAAAAAAAAGAAAGAAGGCAGGGGCATAGTAGGTAGTCAAGGTCACGTAAGAGCAGAGGTTATCAACCTATGGGTGGCAACCCTTTTAGGAGTCACATATTAGATATTTATATTACAATTCACAGCAGTAGCAAAATTACAGTTATGAGGTGGTAACAGAATATTTCTATGGTTGGAGGTCACCACATGAGAAACTGAATTAATTGCCCTCAGCATCAGGAAGATTGAGAGCCACTGCTTAAGAGGAAGTTTTAAAGGTTTGAAACATAGTTAAGCATAGAGTTTTTCATAAATCCAGGCTGTGAAATTTGTTAAGAAAAGAATGCCCACTGATGAAGATTTCACCTGTAAAGTCTATGAGAATCTAAAGATGTGAGGCACCTCTTCCTCTTCTCAGACACATTTGCAAATAAAGAACTGTCATAATTAGTACTGGTTTGTCAATGATGGTGAACTCACTGTAGAATTAAAGCTAAATCGCAATTCAAGTACTACCATGCACCGGATAATAGTCAGGAATGCAAGTCTTAATTGTAACCTCAAAGAACTAATACATCAAATGCTAATCTTCCATAATGCTTGAGACTAATACCTCTAATACTAAATAATATATTTAATACCTGCTGCTAATAATATAATGCTGTACTCCATAAATGTACTCCGTGATGAACTGCCTAACACACAAATGAACTCACAATATTGGGTATCGCATATGGTTTAGATCCTGTCCTTGGCTTCTTTTCAAAAGTATGAAAATAGTGGTTCATGATAAGAAGAGCAGCCTCCGCAGTAGACAGAATATTCTGCCTCCATGATGATCTGCCCTAAAGTCTAATTTCATCAGATAGATTTCTCCTGAATATTAAGAGAAGTCTTCTTTTGTCATGATGTTCTGCATGGAATCTAAAATATCCCTTGGGAGAAGTAAGTCTTACAAATTAAGGCAATGGAAAGATAGGAGACTATACTTTTGGAGCAGGAAGCTCTGTAGAGGCCAGCCTCATCTAGTCATTACTGACATAAAGGCAGAGAGGCGAAGGGAACTGGGAAGAGTAAATAAACTACCTAGTTTGTATCTGTCAGCAGAGCTAGACACAGCTGTCTTGTCTTTGCTCCCTGGCTTCTCTCTGCCAATAAATGGCATCCAAGTCTTTGGAGTGAGTGAGGCCCAATTCAGGACTCGGGTGTGTGGAAACAAACAAAGGAAAACAATTTTCCAAGATTAAGATCACTAAAAGATGGAAGTACCTCAGCATCATTCCCTGTTATTGGTTCTAGGAACCAATAATAGGTTTATATCCCTAGGAAGAATTAAACATAGAGTAGACATGTTTCCATGAAGGACATAGACAGAACAATGGCCTTACTAAGCTCCTGATAGCCACATCAGCTCAGAGTGTTCAATCACAATACTTTGCTTCTAATTTCTTGATAGTTATATTTTCTATAAGCTAACTACTACAGATTTTTAATGACACTAAAGTCTCCTGGTGTCTACACAATACCTTTCTTCTGGAGACTAGAAGCATCAGTTGCCACTAGCACTGAAAACCTTGGGCTGTCACTATGGACTGGATCTGGACAGTAGTCAAAAGACAGTAATGAAGTGATATCCCAGTGTAGGCTGTTCTTAATACAATAAATAAACACCGAGTGTTT
This sequence comes from Uromys caudimaculatus, assembly GCA_028551405.1. Taxonomy (NCBI): domain Eukaryota; kingdom Metazoa; phylum Chordata; class Mammalia; order Rodentia; family Muridae; genus Uromys; species Uromys caudimaculatus. The sequence goes on from CM052711.1 coordinate 33,367,782, forward strand.
TCGGTGTCTCGTCCACAACACCAAAATCAGCCTGCATTCCTAGGACGGCTTCATTCTCTCTAGATGAGGCATTAAGCATATGACGGAGGAAAGACAGGCTGGAAATTTTAGGTAGTCTGTCAGGACCACATATACTACCTTCTGGCTTTTAATTGTGGTTTGGCCATCAGTCAATCCTACGATTAAGCTAAGTTTTTCTACATCTTTGGGACTCAGTTTGTTCCCCCATGGAAGAAGGAGTTGGATTTTTTGCACAGGTTCTGAGGGTCCTTCTAAGTTGTCCTTTAACAGTGTGGCAGGCATAGAAGTAGACAAGACTGTATAGCCCACGAATCAAGCCAATATGCATTTGCATCTTGGACCCACATTTACGATCTAAATGACTTGTATCTATATCTTCTTATCTACAACTCAACTTCTGTATCTATACTTTTTTGACCTGAACATTTACCCCAATACTCTTGTTCTACACACTTCAACTTTCAGAATACACGTGTCTCCTTTCAAGACACCAAAACTCAAACTTAACCAGCCAGTGTAATCTATTCATTATTGATATGTTGGCCCTCTATTAATTACCAGGCTCGACAATAAGTTTAGGATATTCGAGACCCTAAAATAAAACATGTTTATAAGGTTGTGCGTGCAGGGGATTGATGTTGGACACTTAAACAAGAGTGGTTCACTCTCCAGTAGAAGTGTACAGAGTACTGTGAGAATGCAGAAAGAGTAAAAACTACCCCCTTAAAGAAACATCCTTAACATGGTTGTGACTCTTCTAGTAACTACAGGAACAGCGCCCCAGATGACCAGATATATCACCCAATCCCATTTCATAAGTAGAAAGGTGAAAACAAGTAGCAGAGACCCCAATGAAGGGACCAAGTTGGTACATTGCCATTCACCAAAGAACACAAGTGATTTTCACAGGAGCTTCCTCAAGAGTGCAGTGATGTGAAACTGGTACTTCTTCCACACCTCTTCACCAGGACTCTGCGTTTCTAACTACAAGGGCAACACTGCTGCTGCTGGTCCAGGGACCACAATTCAGAGGATGCTTTTACAAAGTGTGTCTCACTTCCCTGTGTATTCGAGAATATTAAATAGGAGTCTCTGGGGAAATACAGGGACTAATAAAAGGATCCATCCCTTCCGGCTCTCGGACAGGGAGCTTACAGATGAAAATCTTGGAGCTCTCCTGACCCTTCAGTTTTCCTCCATTTAAGACCTAGATATCTGACCTATATACATCAACAGGGGAAGGGAGGAATGATAGAAAAGAAAGGAAATTTTAATAAATAAAATTTCAGAGGTCTCCAAGCTGACTTGCTTTATGAATGTGTGTTGTTTGCAGATAAGCAGCTCCGAGGACTGGCTGAGTCATGATGGCTAAGACCAGACCTTTTCTCCAAGCCTATCAGAGTCAATCTGCTGAGGAGAGGGCCAGGGAGTACCTGTCATTATATGGAAACATACATCAGACGAGATGATTAAACCCACACTAGCAATGCAAGCACCCAGAGGAACCCAGACCATAGAATGTACCCAGAGCCTTCTAGGCACCTAATCTAAAATATGAAATGAATTATTCTTTCTTTCAATTCTGTCCTTCTCAGCTCCAACCTGTATGGTTACCACACTTCCATCATTAATAGAAACAACGGCCAAGATTTATGAAGGGTCATTCTTTCAAGGCTCTCAGATGTTGGAAGAACAAATCAATCAAAATTATTTATTGAGCATTTCAGCGAGGAGATGTGGGAAATAAAGCAAACATGGATTTAGTGTGTACACTTCCTTAATTCAAAGGTCTGCAGATGACTGAGGAAATGAAATCCAGGGAGATGGGGAGGAGTCACAGCTCAAGGCATATAGAAGCTGGACAAACCATGTCTTTCAGAATCATGCCATCCCAGTTCCACCTTGTACAGGGCATGAAAGGCTGGCTACATACGTCCTTCATTCTCTTTCAGCCTCAGTTTGTACAGAAGTAAAGGAAGGGCAATAACTGTGTATTCATAGGATGCGGTGATAGTCAACTGACATGAAAGATGATTGATTGACAGGTGCATAGCACATGCCCAATACATTTGGTTGTTTGTTGTTGTTGTTGTTGTGTAAGATGCTATCTGTTATTGGAGGGAAGGAAGGGGAAAAGAAAGGAGGGGAAAGAAAAAACAAACTGAGGGAAGACTCACGTGACTCACTTGCTAAGCAAACTTTTTCCTGGAAACAAAGAGGGATTTATCATCTGGGCCTTTACATAAAGGTCATTGGGTAATATAATGGAAAACTCTCCTAACACAGTTTTCAGAAGACATGAATAAGCCATTCAAATGGCTATTTCTTGTATAGACCCTCTATAAAAGCAGAGAATGTCACACTACCACATAAATCATCACCATAATGTCTGTGCCCGGCTAGGTCATGTGGCCCAGCGACACTGTTCTGATGAAATAATGTATTTCTGTGATAGAGCTTGGAGTTCCTAAGAGAATGGCTCATTAACGTGATTAGACTGCCTCCTGCCAGTGATGCATCTTAAGTGCACTTTTCACAAGCACCAAATTGCAGCCAATTCCTGACTGAATTATTTGACTGGGAACTGGGGTGCAGTTCTACCATAAGGTTCCTAGATGCAGTTGAAAGAGAGGCAAAGTTTGTATTCCAGTTATCGTGGAAACATAAGATGAAGGTATGGAGAAAGGTAGAAAGAAATATACCAGGCAATGAGAGCAACATAGGCCCTGGCAAATATTCATGAAAACAATGAAAAGTCTGCTGAGAATTGACATCCCATGACTAAGCTCCTGAACCCAACCCTTTATTTCATTCTTTGTCAGAGAACAGCTTCATTAACATATGCCTCATGAAGCTCATCCTCCTAACATGTATAATTTTGTAATTTTTATTTTAAAAAGCATTCTCAGATCATCAGTAACTACCTCAAGAACATTTATATCACCCAAGGAAGAAAACCTGACCACTATAATGCTTCTCAGAACTTCACATATATGAGTAAAATAGCTGAGAAGGAAGATTTATTTTGGCCCAAGGTTTCAGTTTTTAGTTTATTATGACAAGAAGGATGTGGCAGGCCAGAGTAGCTCACCTCATGGTAGCCAGGGAGTTAGGGATGATTTTGCTTGTGCTTACTGGTTTCTTCCCTTTTCCTTTTTATTCTACATGGGTCCTCCAAGGTACTGGGTGGTATTCTACTTCCATAGCTGTTATTGTGACAAATACCCCAACTTAAGTTAACCTTAAGGGAGAAAATGTTTATTTGACTTACAATTCCAAGTCTCAGTCCCTCTTTGAGGTGAATCAAAACAAGAATTCTTAAGGCAGGAGCTCAAAGCAAGCCCACTCACCACTCCAAATTATCTGTGACCAAGAAACTAGGTTCACAACTAAACAAGTGCTGTAGAAATTACAGAAGATGTAGTTTGCTGGCAGCAAAGGCTTAGCTTCCTTTCTTACATCATGTAGGTTTAGCTGCCTAGGGAATGGTACTGCCCACAGTGGAATTGGTCCTCTTGTATCAACTAAAAGTCATGACAATCTCCCCACAGATGTGTCCCACAGACCAGTCTCATCTACATAAATCCTCAGTTGAGATTTTCTTCCTAGATAATTCTTCCTAGATTGACAGTTAATGCTAACCAAAACAGGTGGCTTGCCTTATAATTCAGGTTAGGTCTCTCCCCTTTAGTTGATACTCTTTAGAAACCCCTGTAGACATAACCACATGTTGCTTTTACTAAATTAATTGCTTCTTAATTTAGTCAAGTTGATGATCAAGAACACCCAATACATATAAGCAGCTACTCTCTATTGTTGCTCAATTTTAATCTATTTTCTACCTAAATGGAATTACAGATTCTGAAATTTTCATATAAATGGAATCATACAAAATGTGACTTTTTGTGTCTTATTTCTTTTAGTTAGTATAGTATTTTCAATCTATGTTATAACACACAACAGAACATCATTCCTTTATAAGATTGAATAATATTCCATTAAATAGTAATTTTTGTTTATTCATTGACAAGATTATAGGTAGTTACATTATTTCCTGTTTTTGCTTATTAACCAATAATTCTATCATGAACATTGTGTTCATGTTTTTGGGTCAACACATAATTTTCATTCTTCTTAGTACATACTTTAAATGGGATTGTTGGGTATCACAGTAATACCATGTTCAATCATTTGAGGAACTGTCAGACTGTGTTTCAAAGCAGCTGCATCCTTTCACTTTATAACAGCTCATCCCTTCTAACCCAGGCTTCTATCTGTCTCTTGACTATAGCCATCTCAGTGGATGTAAAGAGGTATCTCATTTTAGGTTTTACTTGCATTTCCCTGAGGATTAATGATGTTGAGAGTGTATGTGCTTATTGACCATTTGCATTTCTTTTTTGAAGACATGTCTACTCAAGTGTTTTCTCATCTTAAAAAGGCAACTAAGTACATTTTAATCTGGTGAGTTTTAAGAGCTCTTTATTTACTCTACATGTCAGACACATGATTAACAAATGTTTTCCCCCATTAAAAGACTGGATTTTTGTTTCTTAATGCTGCTATTTAGAGCACAAAAGTTTTAGATTTTGATGGAACCCATTTACCTACCAATAAAGTTGTTATTTGTCTTCATATCTTAAAATGTGTTGTAGATCTGTGCTCAAAATATGTATACCTATATTTTGAGGTACCTATACCCCAAGACTTTCAAATTTTTAACTATTGCAAGCTTTTGATCTATTTATAAATTCTTTCGGTATACAGTGTGAGCCAGGAGTCAACTTCATTATTGTATGTAAATATACAGTTATCCTAGTGCCATTTGTTAAATTTTTCCCATGGGGTTTTATGGGCACAAATATCAAAAGTGACTGAGCATAAACGTATGGCTTAATTTCTGGATGAAAAATTCAAATCCATTGATCTATCTATATGTTTATCTTCATGTTGGTCACACTCATTACTGTTGTGGCATTATAGTACATTTTGAAATATAGAAGTTTATAGACACTGACTTTGTTTTCTTTATCATGATGTTTTGGATATTCTGAGTCACTTATCCTTCAGTATAAATTTTAAGTTCTGTTCATCAGTTTCTACAAAGATTTAAGTTTGTTCAGATACTTTGTTTTTATGTAGAACTACAACAGATCCTTGCATGCTGATCTTATGTCCAGCACCCCTGTTGAAGTTGGAATCTCTTGTTCATTAGAAATCTATATGCTGTAATTTTATATATTCAATATCCTATTCATACACCCATAGCTTTTCTCTCCTCTTTGTTTTGTTGTATTCCCCTTGTAGCTAATGTTCTCTTATTCTTGTGCCAGAGTGAAGTAGACGTTCCTCATTCTTAAGCTTTTACTAGAAGCATCTGAAAAAATTATTTAATATGGGGTCAGATTGTCATATAAAATATATCACTTTCAGAACTGTGTGTACCCAAAAAAGTATCCAAGCATTCATATAGAAGTTTGTGAGAATAATCATTAATCCATGATATCTTGCTCAAAGGTTTTACACAGTCTCAATTCTCTTAGTTATCTCCAAAGGCCACACCATAGGGCAACAGTGCTATGATTCGTTTTAATAAATGAGAACCATGCACAACTTCCATTCTTGCATTTGCAGTTCTTTGCTTTACATACTCCTGTACCTAGGTGGCCAGTGGAAAGGATTGGCTTTCTTCAGCTGACCAAGTCATTCTGCCCAGAAGTTTAGTGCTTCTTCTATGGAGAATGCTCTTTGGTAGCATCAAGAACATACAATTCAAACATCTTCACATTTCCTGTGCACTTCATAGTTCTATCCGCAAGCCTCTTTCCAAGAATTCCTTGTGTCTTTGAATCATTATCCTTCCAAGCCCTTAACAAGCCAAGCAGGCATTAACCAGTGTGATAAATTCATGTATATTTTATCTTGGGTCACTGCTGTTTCTACACAAAGTGGATTACCAATTATACCACTTATAAGACCTTTGACCATGGAGAAAGTTTTACTTATCATCACCCATCAAAGTGTCCTTATAAATAAAGCGTAGCCATTTTACTTTTCTGTTAGTTAGGCATTATGTTATTCTCATTACGCTATAGATTAAATCTGTGGCAGAAATGTTAGTACATTAGTGAGAGATGGCATGGAGTTCTGAGTTGCCTGATTATTTAGCTTGATTGTGCTCTCCAGTCCTAACTGTGCCCAATCTTGAATGTACCAGTCCTTAGATTGGTGTACTTTGTAATTTGGTAGCTTTTACCTAACTCATCAAATAATGGCCAGCTAAGGTTGCTTATGGTATCATAGCCAGAAACTCTGTATTTGCCAATCTGAGCTGCCCATTATTTGATGAGTTAGGTAAAAGTTACCAAATTACAAAGTGCACATTAAGAGTTGATGGATCATTATTCTCTGTTAATAGCATGGGCTTTATCCAGAAGACAAATGCTCTACACTGAAATTCTTTTATAGGATTTTCCCATAAACTCTATGCAATATTGTCATGGCTAATCTTGGTTGTCAACTTCATACACCCGGGAAAGAGTCTCAATTGAAAAATCACCTTAAGCAAATTGGTCCATGCAAATGCCTATAGGACATTTTCTTTATTTCTAACAGAAAGAGGAGGGCCCAGACCACTGAGCATGATGCTCTAAGAGCACTTTCATGGTTCTGGATTATACAAGAGAACAACATTTGTCATAGCAATCACAAACTAAAATAATTATATTTCCCTATCATAGATGCTGTGAAGTGTTTATTGTAAACTTTATGGATTTAGAATCACCAAAGGTACAAATCTCTAGGCATGTCTTTGTAAGCTTTTCCAGAAAGGCATAATTGAAGTAGGAAAACACTTGTGACTGGTACCTTTAAATAGGCTGGAGCTCTATATTCAGTGAAGAGGAGAAAGTGAAGAGTATCACCAGTATTCATCTCTCTGCTTCTTGGTGGCAGACACAATGTAACTTACTACCTTCTTCACAGTCCTGCAAGTTTTCCCTACTAAGATGAACACTACCTTAAAACTGTGAACCAAAATAAATTCTTTCTTCCTTAAGTTTCTTTGTCAAGTATATTGTTACCACAATGAGAAATGTAACAAATACAGATGCCTTCAGTGCTATTGGTACTCCTGGGTTATGTAGCTCACATAACCTGTTTACCATAGCCTGGTCATTCTACTAATCTCTTCCCTCTCTTGCTCACCGCCTCCAGATTTTTGTGTTAATTAGAAAATGGTTCTCATTAGTATTGTCTAGCACAATATTCAGCATGGCTCCCAGAATCTGAAAATATCATTAATTTGCGCTACTTTATCAGTATTGGGAGATACAAGATACAATCTTGCATAGTCTAAGTTGGAAGGGATGTGCTGGAGTACTGAGAACTTTATACTCCTGAAAAAAAATCCTCAGTGTGCTGAGACTCTTAAGATCCAACGTCCATCATCTAGACCATATATGTTTTAGTAAGACTTATGAAATATTTGACACTTATTACCATGGTCCTCAGCATGTCATTGTTCATATAGTCTGCCAATGTGGTATGCTACAGAATACCAGGTTCTCTGTCTCTTTTCCATCAATGTTATGACAGAAAAAACTGTTATCATAAAAGTTTTATATTCTTCTCCAGTTTACATTATTGTACACTCTTCTGAAGCTCACCTACTTCTGGCCTTTCTCTCTGATAGAGATGAAAATGAATTTGTTCAGCAGCTTGCCTATTAGTATGTACTGGAGCCTGTTATTAATCCACGTCATTGAAAACACATCTGGCACAATAGCTGCAGTCAGGGTCACCATTTGATCCTAACTCCTTCCGTTGTGAGTCATTCCCTTTCCATAGGATCCTGTTTGAATGCAACTTCACCTTTGCATACTTTCCATCTTTGGGATCAGCAGTTCCCGACCTTTTCCCTAGATGTCAAAAAATAAATGAGGTCTGACTTTTATTTACTATCACAGCTGGAGTAGCAAAGATTCAGTGACGTCCATGCTATCTCTACAATTATATTACCTTCCAGGGCGAAGAACAAATGTGAAGATCTTCACCAAATCCCAATTACTCTTCAATTATGCCAGTAAATTACAATCAGATAGGAGAAATACGGGAGTGTACTGTGAGACAGAACTAAGATTCCAGGTTTGCATTTATTCGTTAGCCCTACACACCCCGTTCTAGCAGGGCATTGTGTAGATTGGTTTCTTTGTTGAATATTAATATCAGTGCTGTCACAATATCCAACAGCCCTCTGGGAGTCTTAGTGTTCCTCTTCCCAAATGTCATCTCTTGGGTCAAGGGCTATGCATTTTGAAGGACTGGCAGACTTTCATCTGACTACAATTGCTTCAGACTTGCACAATTTCTTTTCATTTGGAATCAGTGTCTCCCCCCTGCCTCCAGTGTCTGGGGGGTATGAACTGATTCAATTCTGGACACCTTACAATCTTATATGGGCTTTAATTTGAGAGATTTGTTTAGACTCCTCATACACTCTGGACATCTCTTGCTTCTGCAGACTGTAAAGTACCCTTCTTGACTGCTCATCTAATACTTTCCTGGAACTAACAAACTCCAATGATGCCTCTGAAAGTCAGAGGCCACTCCACCAGGTCTATTTAAATGAGATTTAGCTTCTATGCTCTCTAGTATCTGTAGCTACTGGGCTTCTGTGCAATCCTTGTGATCCTATTGATTCTGAGCACCAAGTGTCATCACCTACATTTTTATTTTCGGGATACCCAAATCAAGCTAATTGCTCTTACCACCCTCTTCTGTCATCAGCTCTGTTCTAAAGCAAATAACTACCACTGAGCTGGTCCTCCTCACCAGTGCGCTCCCCACTGCTTTGACCTTTGGGATGCCTGTTACTCAGACTCTGTCATAGAGCATGTTGAGGGGTGAGGTTTCTTGTCCTACATTTTTTTTTTAATTTTTAATTTTTGATACTTTATTTACATTCCAAATGTTTCTCCCTTTCTAGGTCTTGTTCTACATTTTCTATGTGCAATTTTAGAGTCTTCTGCTTATCCTCCATCACCATCCTCTGTGGCAATACTGACATATCTTCATGTGGCTTTACATTTCGAAGAATCTAAGATGCCTTCAAGCGATTTGGTGATAGCATCTCCTGAGTTCTGGTTATGGTATTGAAAGGCCCCCGAAGAGGGGAGACTCTCACTCAAGTCTCGCGATGGCGAACCCCCAGTAACGCGCGAGAGACCGTTCTTGATGTAAATACAAGAGGTTTATTTGGGCCTATTCTAGTGCACTAGGGCCGACTCATAGTCTATGCAGAGACAAGAGGAGTCGACCCCTATCAGCTAAAATTAAAAGTATTTATAGAAAAGAGCAGATGGAATTTTCCATGCATCAGGGAAAAATACAGGGTTTCAGTTACATACATGTCCTTGTGGTTTGTTTTTATCTTATGGCAGGAAAAACAGAATGTCCTTGGTCAAGCTGCCCCTGAGTTAGGGGAGGGGGAAGGCGGGAGTGTCTGGGCTAGTCTGGGCTGAGAGGAGGGGAGGGGGAAGGCGGGAGTGTCTGGGCTTATCCTGGGCTTGCCTGCATTTTTATTTTAACTCTTCAGTATCAAATAATTTCCAAACAGACTACTGTGACATAGCTCCTGTCTATCTAACCTAGTGTTTTGCCCGTCCTGGTCTATCACTCCACAATTTGGTCTCATGCATATACTACCAGCTACTAGCAATCTCCCTGTCCTACAGGTTCTTTGGTATGTGGCTGCTCAGTCCGCAGCAGAATCAGCACACCTCTAGACTGGTTTCCCTGAGACCTGACCTTTCTTGTTGACTATTAGCACAGTAAGTCAACGCAGATCCCAACGCAGGCAAAAAAAAAGTTGTCTTGAAAAGTGTGTGGCTCCTGCCCCCTCCTTAACCACTGGTTGACCAGTCTTCTAACCATGAAGAGAGGATGTGGAGGGACTCATGAAAGCCCAGCCAATCAAAGCTCTTAACTGCAACCTTACTTCAAATCTCAGTGTCTTTTTTTTTTTTCTATTAGGGCCACTACCTGGCAGAAGAGGCTTGCTGGGGCTAAGGATTCAATAGCATTCAAAGCCTCCACTACTCTACTGACTGGGTCCTGAGCCGAGCAAACTATTCTTTTGATATTTGGCTGCAGTAGATTAGAGTTTCCTTATATGCTGTTAAGAGGTCTTTTGGAGTTCATATTTCTCCTTGCAATGTAAATAAATCATCTGAGTCTATCATTGTTTATCTTTTACAAATCACTGGTCTTCAGAAAGTCACCAAACTCCATATTAATAATCACTATTTCTCCTATGCCTTTCAGGCACTAGTAGCAGTGTTTCAGACCATGGCTGTGCATAATCCCCATCAGTCCACCACTGGTAAAATGTTAATGATGGCACAATAATGACCTAGCATTTAACAATTGCGCTGATACAACACAGAAGCTGCTCTCCTGCACTTACTGTGGCAATGGTGTTTGCAGTGCTGGATAGCCAGTTATTGACCCATGTACAAAACTCCATTTTAATAACGGGCTTGGTGAAACCACTTTTTGCATCAAGAAATGCTTAGACGGAGAGTCAGTGATGGAGCCTGAATGGCCCTTTAGGGTTATCCTAAAATGAGATGAGGGCCTGCCTACCATATCACCAGTCAGGCAGTCATTGACAAGGGCTGCCTCCCTAAACGTTGCCACGCCTTTAGAAAAGACAGTTCCTAGGGGCTGAGAGCAATTTCTAGAAGGAAGCTTGTTTGAATCATAAACAGTTGATCTTCTAGGAAGCTAGGGGATGTCTGTGTCAAGCATGGAGAGGCCACCACATGAATCATATTGTCTGCCATGGTTTGTATATAAGATGTTCCCTCAATAAACAAGACAGTGGGGAGTGTGACTTGAGAGCATCTCAGAAACTGGCCAGATCCTACTGCCATCATTCCTCCAGGATGTAAAAGCATACACTGATTTGGAGGACTTTCACTTGAGAAGAGAAGCACCTCAAGGGCACCTGTGCTCACAGGATTCATTTCAGCATGGCCAGTTGTCCAGGCTCAGAGGCTACTGTATCAATGGTCAAAATGGGTCCAGCAACCACATGAGCTAATAGCAAACCCTGGTATCTCCCACTTGCTGCTAGGTACAGAGAATGTAAGAGTTACAAGGCCATGGGACCTACATCCAGTTTTTAATGGATTACCTTGGAGATCAGTTAACATGACACAGTATCAGATTCTCTGTGAGCAGCTCCTGAGTAGGTTATATATGAAACTAAGACTAAAATGGATACTGTGACAGAGGCTCTAGGAAGTTAGAGATACCAAGAAGATAGAATGCCTGCAATAATAATAGTAGTAGTAGTAGTAGTAGTAGTAGTAGTAGTAGTAGTAGTAGTAGTAATAATAATAATAATAATAATAATAATAATAATAATAATAATAGAATAATAATAGAGCCAGCCCTGGAGAGAAAATGTGTGTGGACATCATGAGCAAGACTTTAGAGATGAGGATGCTCAGACCTTTGGAAACTCCAAAATTTTTCAGTTGGCTGACATGACACTATAAGATTTAATAATTGTTTTGGTTCAGTTCCTCTTTCTTGAAAACCCCTCCTATTTTACCTTACAGGGTAGGATTTGAATTAGTTCTCAGAAAAGACTCTGGACTTGACATTTTGAACAAGGTTGGAACTGTTAGGAATACGGGGCCCCTTGGAAATGGATTGTTCTAGTTTGCTTCTTTGTTACTGCAATAAAACACTCTGACCAAAAGCAACTTAGAGAGGAAAGGATGTACATAGCTTACAAGTTAAAGTCTATCAGGAGAAGCCAGGGCAGGAGCTCAAGTCAAGTTCTGAAACATAGATTATGGAGAAATGCTGCTTACTGATTTCCTCTCCCTGGCTTGCTCAGCTACCATTCTTACCCATTCATCTCAGGGCCATTTGCCTAGGGATGGCACCACCCTCAGTGGACAAGACGCTCTATCAATTAGCAATCAAGAAAATGCCCCACACTCATGCCTATGCAGTCTGATGTAAGCAGTTCCTCAGTTGAGATTAACAATTCCCTGGGTGACTCTAGTTTGTTTTAATTTGCTAAAAGCTAATCAGCACATGACCTGAATGCATTTTTGGATTGTGAAATGAACATGAGCATCTGGGATGACAGTGGTGGAGGTAAATGGTTTGGATATGAAGTATTCTCCAACAGGCTCATGTATGGAAGGCTCTACAGGTAGCATTATTGAGAGGTATCTAGATTATAAAGTCACTAACTTCATTGATGTTTTTCAGCCTGGCTAAAGTAGGCCTTTGGAGGGGATGAAAAACGTATTTAGCCTGGCAATCTCTCTCTCTCTCTCTCTCTCTCTCTCTCTCTCTCTCTCTCTCTCTCTCTCTCTCTCTCTGTGTGTGTGTGTGTGTGTGTGTGTGTGTGTGTGTGTGTGTGTGTGTGTGTATCCTGGCTGCCACAAGGTAAGACATCAGCCACTCATGCCAAAGAGATAGGGCCAAGGGACTATGGATTGAAATTCTGGAACTGTTAACCAAAATAAAAGGTTTCTCTCACTTTTTAAGTTTCTTTCAGGTATCTGTCACAGTGATGAGAAGCCAAGTGAGCATGACAGCCACTTCTATTGTTCCTCCATCAATTTTCTGACTGTGGTTCAATGTTCCCTATACATTAGAGTCTCCATAACTCTAAAGATAATACTGCTTATTCTGGATACTCAGGGTTACTAGCTTGCAAGTGGGACCATAAGTGACAACTTGGTGGAAAATAATGTGTGTAAGATTAATCTAGAGTGTGCTCGGTTGACAATATGGTAGCTGCGCCTGCTATTGGCTAGGAGAAATTATTAAATTTCTCTGAATACAAAAGAAGGAAAATATTTTCTTGACATTACAAGTCTGATTATGACGTTGTGCTGATGATTAATCACTTTGGGACTTTTGGACATTGTCTGCTAATCAATACTGCCCTGTCTTGTAGTCTCCTGACTCTTTCACCTTCAGGGTCAAGTCATAGGACAAAAAGTCTATTCTCCTCTCACTAGGGAGAAAGATAATAAGAGAATTATGGTGACAAAAGCTGATTAGATGTTCAATGAAACATTCCCACTGTTTCTCTTTGGCATGTAGGAAATCTCTATTTATCAGCCTCCTCTGACATTAGATGAAACCATGTGCTTGGGCCCTAGACAAAGAAATTGAGAACATGATTTTCCAGCCCCTCCCAGATCCACATGATGGACGTTCCATGGAAGCGATTCTCTTTGCTCTCCTGGGAAAGACAGGAACTAGGAATGAATGTCAATCAAGGTCAAAGGCATGGGATAGAAGGTGTAAGAGCCTTTGTATCTCTTCTTGGAAGAAAGCTGCCCTTCTAACATCAGGCTATGATGTAAACCATCACTTGTAATGTCACTCCTCTTGAATACAGAGATTGTCTGTCACAGTGTTTGGCTTGTACTTACTAACATAGAGACAGCAAATGAATATGAGTCAGAAGAAACCCAAGGGAACCAGCAAACTCTCTGTTTCCCACCAGCTCTAGGCACTAATTAGTTCATTACACTGTTAGCTTCTCAGCACCTAGGCAGGGACTTCAGCCATCCAGAATAATCATTTTCAAAAATAAGCAAGTTTGCCCTTGAAAGTCACCTTGGTGAGCATAAGAGATAGGACTTCATGTGACCAGAGGCCCTTAATTCAGGTAAGACTGTTGCCTCTGAATTACCCTTTGGCCATCTCAGCAAGATTTGCATGGAGTAGAGGATGACTTATCCATCCTCCCCACTTGCTCCTAGCCTCTCTCCTCAGTCAAGGCAACACACTGCAAAGCCATATCTACTTGGAAATGCATAGGTTTTTGTTTTTTGTGTTTCATTTTTTTTCTTCCAAGAACCATAGAAATTGTTGATCCAAACACTAGCATTTGGCTGGACGCATTCCCCACGTGGAGGATTGCATCAAGGAATGTATACGCTGGGACATCCTTGCACTTGGCCTTGCCAGCCTGGCACTCCATGGTGTTCATGCTCCTACAACTAAACTGTTCGATTCTCAATCATCTGACACTGCAGCCAACTGCTGGCTGCTGATAGTCAGAGAGGCTGATGCCCATAATGTCAGCAATTCTTCTGTTCTGCTTCTCCTGACTGGCTCCAGGGTGCTCTCCCTCATTCCCCATGACAGTCAGGCACTCATTTCCTTTCACCGGCATGGTATCAAAAGAGTCACCTGGACACGTGCAGCAGAGCTACAGTGCAGTCACCCCCTTTAGTGCCGGTAGTCTGCACCTTGCGCAGTGCCGTTTTGGCACTTCAAGCACCACCTCATCCCAGCAGGATTTAAGTTCTTTTTTCTGAAGAGAACAAACAGCATGGGTACTGGAGAGAACACTCCTGAATGCTCAACCCCAGCCAGGCTAGGTCAGCTATGCCCTATATATGATCTTGAAGAAGCGCGACATCAACCAAGAAGGAAAATGTTGTATATTGATCTCAGATATAAACAATCGAAGAAATACTTGGGCATTTGAATATGCATCTTCTTTTTATTGCCACTACTAACACCCTGGATTAGAAATTTACCACCTTTCCCAATTCATTTACATATATGTATGTATACTAACATCTGTTTCAGACTCTGAATTCTCTCTTTTACCCATGCAATGTTCAATATTATAGCTATTATCCACAGTGGTCACTGGGTATTTGGAGTGTAACTAGACCAATTAAAATATGCTGTAATCATAAATAACAAGATGGATTTTAAAGACTTAGGACAATAAATAAACTCTGTGTCATATTGATTGTATTTAAAATGTTTATAATGCAGACATTTTAGGCATGTTACATCCAACAAAAAAAATAAAGCGTTAAACCTTCGGTTTTCTTTTTTAGCCTTTTAATGAGGTTACTACAAGTTGTGAAATTACAAACAAAGCTTTTGTTTGTAGCCTACAATATCGATGAATTAGATTTTCTGCTTTCCATAGGTTCTGCTTGAAGCACTGGTTGTCTGTGTCACCTTTCTGTCTCCCATAGCCAGCTGAATAGTTCCAGAGTCTTGAACATGGTTCTAAGTGTTTCCATACTCCCTTTCTTATCTCCCCACATTCCCCAACCCTCTAGTTTTAATTTACACCCTGGCATCTCTGGGTATGGGTAATTCTTCATGCACAAATCATTTCTCTTTCTTCTGCTTCAATTATATTTCTCACCACATTGAAATACCTTTCTCCCTAAGAGTTACCCAGAAGCGCCTCCCTCTTCACCTCTTCAGACTTGATAACTTCTAAAAGCATGCCCTAATTCTTTCTCTTATCTGTCTTCTCCCAGCATGTTCTAGGGTGAAGCAGGCCAGGAACTATGGGACAAACCTTAGGGAAGAGAGTACACCAAGATAAATTATGTGTCTTGAAAGGCTGGCTTGTCTCACTCATTCTTTCTATGAAGGCTCTACTTCTTTGGAATGTCTTCCACCTTACAAAATGTCCATGGCTGCTCTTATCAATGCCTTAAAATGATCTCTGTGCCATTGTTTTGGCAGTAAGGGTGATGCTCTACTCATTAGTGAGCCTTTGGCATCCACATCCTCTCTACACGCTGATGTTGACAACTATAAGGGGATACTCTGTCCCCTGTACATTAGTTCCTGGTTTGTCAAACACTTTGTCATATGCCAGGAATTAGGTAATGATATGCAGCAGACACTTACAAATACCACAAAGTATTATGTGCTCTCTACCTTTCTACTTAGACAAAAATGTCCCACTTCTGAGACAGGAGCTACTAGGTGTATGCCCAGATTCCATGGGAAGGGTTCTGATTCCATAGCTCTGTGGTAAGGCCCAGGTGGTCTATGAGTACAGAAACTTTCCTGCAACCTTCATTCATGGACTTGCTTCTCCGTGAGAACTTCTGACTACACACTTATGCAAACTTTGGTGTCCTGGCTATTATGGACATGAAGTGGAAATGAAGAAGGGTAATGTGTTCTGGGTTCCATATGTACTATTCTATTTCATCTCTGGAATCAAGATTATGTTCCTTTCCGAGAGACTGGGTTGATAAACAAAGATTACATAAAAAGAAAAAATGAATTCAAGGTTACAGGATGAGTAGTGTATGTGTGGGTGGGTGGGGGTGTTGCTTGTTGACTTAAACCCAGTCATCTTCCCAAGTGAGCTTAGAATTTGCCTGCAAGGTTATTTTGAAAGTCTTAAGAAACTCATACCTAGGATTCTCAGACTAGCAGAAGGAAGGCAGAGAGAAAGAAAGTGGGTCATGGAAGCCAACATATGTGGACAGGAAGGAGTGACTCGGTCTTCCTTGGAGGAGCTACTAGCTAGCCTCAAGTCTGATGCAAAGTCTTAGTGGAGAGAAGCTGATGCAGGAATCCTTTGTTCCATTATGCCTGGCACAAGCTTGGGAAGCTGCTGAAAATCGTTCTCTTTAACTTTCTGCTTTTTATCCACCTAACCATAAGGACTTTCCCCAATTCCAACAGAAGAGGATAATTTGAGACATCAGTCTGACATCCCTATGGCACAGCAGACTTTTTACCTTGTTGCTCCTTCTTACCTGAATGGATGTATCATTGCACAGAGGACATGCCCCTGCATACCCTGTATTCCCCCCTTAAGTGTGCTGAATTGCTCCAGGGTCTAAACCCAGCTGGGGTCCTGAGGGCAGCTCCCTATGTAGCTGTGTAGCAACTAGCCACAGCCTCCTAACTGCAAGGATCCTCGATCCTCTTTTCAACCTCCCCTCTTGGGCTTTTTGACCCTGGAGACCACATTGTCAGTTAAACAGACCTGACAGCTGATAGCCTTCAAGAACAGTAGGAACAAGATCTCTCTCTCTCTTTCTCTCTCTCTTTCTCTCCCTCTCCCCCTCCCTCTCCCCCTCCCTCTCTCTCATCCCTTTCTTTGTCCCTCCCCTCTCTTCTTCCTTTCCCCTGTTGTTGCAAGACTGGAATCCTGACCAGAATTTAAAACAAGTCTTTGAGATAAAAATATATGCTAGCACCAGCCTCCCCCTCAGCTTCCTTCTCAGATTGGCAGCTGTCCACCTGGTGGGGTGGGTGAACCTAACAGCTGCAGATGGTTAGAGGCAGAGTCTGGAGCAGGGAGGCAGGTGAGCAGACTCTCTGATGCCTGAGTAACCTTCTCTGTCCTGACATTGGTCGGGCTTTTATTTGGAGCACAGGAAAGGCAGGAAATCGCCCCCCCCCAAACACCCAGGGAAATGCTTGTAATGTGTCCTCATCCCAAGGGTCTTGACTGTCCCGGAGCCTGGCAAGCCAGAAGGCTACTAGTCTCAGCTTAGGCTTTTCTGTCCTGATCATGTTATCCATCTTCTTTCTGTCAGTCTTAAGGCAGATAAATAGATGGAGAGATAAGAAGGAGAGACTCTAAACAGCTTAAATAAACTATCCTATTTACATCTTTGCTTCAATCTATCAATCCATAGGTCTGTCTGACTAGAGTGGACTCTCTCTCAATCTGTGACTTCAGCCTCCATTAACCATTCATCTGTCTTCTCTTTGGCCTGTACTTCCCCCTTCCACTTCTGTTTCCCAGCATCAGAATAAATCTGGAGTGGAGACACAATGAGCCTTGTCCTTCCACTCCAGTTACCCTGCAAGGGTGGAAGTGGCAGCTGACACTGGTGACTTCCTCCTAGGGAAATATGCAAATGACTTTTGAATGCTCAAGGGACAAACACCAAGTGTCAGATCTGCTGGGCTAGTCCCACATTTGCGATTTTGCAAATAGAGCAAAAAGCTCTCTAATCCAGGGTCTCCTGGGGTAGGCAAGGCAATGAGGGATGGCGGTGGACAGGGAGGGAGAGAGGCAGGAAGCAATTTAATTTAATAGGGAGACAGAGCTGAGCATTGAATATTTGTACACCAGATAGCTATATTGTCTTTCAAGTTTATTCAGACTGCCTGGATGATGTCGTAGAAAAGGTAGAGAAAAGAGGGAAAATAAGAATGCCGTGCGTTTTTTCATTGTCCTCCTACCACTCAGTTAAGATCTTGGGATCCTCTCAACACCACATCCTGTTACTCACAGCAGAAGGGGCCGATTTGGATGATTACATTCCCGGTTGGAGCAATGATAAATTCATATTAATTGGTTTTGAAAATATTAGCCATTTAAAAGAGAAAGAATAAAATCGAGAACCAACCTCAATAAATGAAGTCTTGTCTGTGTGCTTGGAACACACACACACACACACACACACACACACACACACACACAAAGTGAAGCCAGCCTGCATTTCCCTGGGTCACCAAGCATCTAATTTTGTTAGATCTATCAAACGCAAAAATCTCACTTGTTCTCCTGAAAACTGTGTCAATATATTCCCATAATCTATCTGACAGCAGGAGTCCACATACGTTCTCTCTGAGACCTTCCCTGGTGCCACGCACCCCTTCTTTGACCCCGACAAGTATGCCATAAGGAAGGCAGGGACATTTATTGAGGGAGGACAGAGCACAGCAAGACAGGGCAGAATTCTGCTTTCAGTGATGACTTCAACTCTGTGTTTAGCCCTGTTTCCTGACTACAGATCAGAGATGTGAGTCCACCACACACAGGAAGTGACTTTTGAGATGTCGCAAGCACGCTTGGGAACCAAGGGTCCATGTCAAGAGGGCAGTGGCAGCAGGATGCCCACCCAGCAGCTGTGCTCACACTCCAGAAGAACCCAAAGTAGCTTTTGAAATGGTCTAGGGACCTACCTTTGAGCAAACATGGAGATTCCTGGTGACAAATGACTAAAGCATCACTGAAAGGGTGGAGGGGGAGGATGCAGTAAGACAGAAAGGAGAACCAGGGCTCAGGCAAGAGGCTCTGTAAAACCATGAGGTCTAATACAGCCAGAAAAAAAAAGTAGAGTAAACATTTTACTCATCTACCACTTAATAGATATTGGCTGGCTTACTTTGGAGCTTTGTGATATTTATAAGTGTACACTGGTGAATATCAGATGTCAATAAGTAATTATGAGCTCTGCCAAAAAGAAAAACAAAAAAGCAAAACCAGGCCATTCCTCAAACTAGCCAGATGAATATTTGAAAGGCGGTATTTTTTGAAGTAGAAAAACATTGCTCTCATATATATTATTTCAAAATAAGGTTTTCTGAATAAATAAGGAGAAGGGAGATGGAGACTTAAACTTTATGATTCTGAAAATCACTCTGTGTTTCTGACTCTAGTTTTGTTCATTAGTAATTGAGGGAGGTGGGCTATGCTCTCTTGTACTTGTGAGTGCTGGGGGCCCTAAGGCTCCTCTCAAGAGCATGATGAATGATTTTGAGGTGCTTAGTGCTTCATCATTTAAGGGAAGAAAATTTTTTATCCTCATGTTTGAGACAGTCTTTGGGAAATGAAAAAGCATAAAACAACAAGCCAATAGGAAGGCAGAAAGGCCAGCGATTCTGATCTCTCCTCACTCAAGAAAGGAGAAGGAAAAAGAGGTTTTTAAATCAGAGGGGTCATAAAGACAAAAGATCTCCTGAGAAGGAACACTGACAGATTAGAAGCATGTGGAACCATTTGTATAAACAGTGGGTGTCTAACAAGCTTCTTGGAACCACAGACCTGCACCTAGGACTTCTGAGAAAGGACAGTCAGCGTGATGCATTGTGGGTGGCTCTACATAAGATAGTTGGAGAAGTTAGATCAGTATAGGGACTGGCTATATAACACCACCCAGAAAGCCCTGCTAAAAATCAGATTCCCAGATACCACCTCAAACCCATTGAATGAGAACCCCCAGGGTGGTGCCCAGTAACCATGTTTAATGAGTGCCCCTGTCCTTATGTAAATGACCCTCTGCTATGCCCTAGATGAATATTTGAGAATTTCTGGTCTAGATGGTATCATAAGCATCCCTCCAGCCTAGGATCTTATGACTAGGAGAAGAAGCTATCAGAAGAAGAGCAGAGAGCTGGACAAAGAGAGTCCATCCACTGTGCCTTCATTGATTTTGTGCTGGGCCCCTGGTATGGCAACATAACAGCGAAGAAGGAAGCACATGTGTTTGCTGGGCCATTTCAGAGCAAGAATAAGTTGATTTCTGATAGAAAGACACCATACATCGCCAACCATGGCAGACCAGACAATTTTTTTTTAAATTTTGAATTTCACAGAATAAAAGTAATCCTTAGGTTGTATGCTTTAATAAAGTACTTTGCACACACCATTCATACAATGCAAGAAGATAGGCATTCTTACTATCTTATTTCATAGATAAGGAAACTGATTGTTATAAAAGTTAAATTATTTCTATAGGGTTACTTAATTTACATAAAGGGGATTGAGAAATTGAATCCAGTGCTTGACATCCCTAATGTGATCCTATTTCTACCATTCTTTAAACATATTTTACCTATTGAAGGTGATATAGATGGCCCTGTGAGATTTCTGACAGATTTTGATATTTTAGCAAGGTGACAATACCTCCAGAGTTGAAGAAATTGTCACCTTTATTAATATAAGAAAACCCAGATCCATGTGGAGAAGGGCAGCTGAATGATCAACCTCCAAGATCCATCACTGAGCATGAGCCCTACTGACCTAGTTCCTTCAACTAGACCCCACCCTACAGTTTCCATCACCTAGAGATGGTCCATTTGGACATTAATCCATCAGTGAATTTTCATAGCAATGAAGTGGGAGTGCTCCTAATCCAATCACCCCCAAACATTACTTCACCAAACAATCAATACCTGTCCCTATCAGACATTTCTATGCAAACCACAAAACAAGGGACTTTTATACAGACAGAAGGGCAGTTGATGAGAAGATGCAGCAAAAAGAAATTTGGAAGATGGCTAGCCTTGAAGATCAACATGGTATAGCCTCATGCTGTAAAATGCTGATATCTACCAAAACTACCACTTTTCTGGAAAAAGCAAAGACTGAATTGTTCCCTGGAGCTTGCAGAGAGGAGCACAGCCCTGCCTACACCTTGACTTAAGTCTGAGAAACTGGTTTCAACCTTCTGACCTTCATAACTGTGAGAAAATCATTATTTTTGAGACAAGATCTCATGTAGCTCAAGCTAGTCTCATGTAGCTGAGGATGATCTTAACCTTGGTTAACTCTTGGTTCTCTTAACCTTTCCACATACTGGTATTACAGACATGGTTTATGTGGTGCTGGGGATTGAACTTACTATGGATTTGTGCATTCTGGGTAAGCTTTCTACCATTTGACCCATATTTCCAAGACTACATTAAGCAGCAAGCTTGTTGCTATTTCTTACAGCAGCCCCAGGAAGTAAATACAGTATGATTGAGAAGTCAGGTTAGGAAGAGATGCAATTAAGTTGTTTAACACAACATTCCCAAAACTTGTTTGGCCACAACACTATTTCCCTCATATGACTTATTAATAGCAAAATAGAACTCACATGTGTTCATCAGCTCTGAAAAGTGATGCCTAAAGAAAATTCTTTGCTAACTATTAGAGCTGCCACTGCTGGTTGTGGAACAAAGATACCCTTCATTACTGTTCTGACCAAACAGGAGCCAGAAGCCTGTTCTGGTGACTCTGCAGCATCACTGAGGCCAGAGAGTGTATTCAAAGCACATTTTCCTGAAATCTGTGGATAACAAAAAAAAAAAAAAAAAGAAAGAAAGAAAGAGAGAGAGAAAGAGAGAAGCATACATGAAGCAAAATAAGATAAAAGTGGAAAATTGTGCTTGAATTTAGAAGATGAGTGATTTATAGAGATTTGATCTACAGGAATCTCATTAGCTAGTCCTAACCACTGTCATATTGCCAAAAATATATGCAAATGTTTGCACCCGAGACCATACTAGAATGCCTCCAGGCTTCTCTACAGGGAGTAAAACCCATCTGTACAAGAAGTCTGTACATCAATGGCTCTTGTAAAATGACCAAGATCTGAACAATGGGCTTTTGGCTAGGGGATGAGAGATGTAACTTATTCATTAGTTTAAGAGGCAAGATTAGTTAAGGGTGAGGAGACTTCTGCTCTCACCTTTCACCTGCCTTGATGCGTCACTGTCACCATGCAGCTGTTTAGAATTGAGGACCACACAGGAGACAAACCCAGGTCAGAGCAGCCTTCCCATCCAGGCAGGAACTCTTCACCTTGTTCTGCAGAAGTCAATGTACTTCTATAAGTACATTAATAGGAGAGACACATGTTATTACAAGCTCCATTTCCAGCTCCCTTCCCTAATATCTACTTGTTGTTATGGCTATTACCAGTGTCTACACACCTCTTTCACATGATCGAGCAGCCAGAAAGTAGCACTTGGTCTGCTTCATTGCCATTTGCCTTATGTAGGCCATTAAGACTTTACCACCCAAGCAAAGATGTTTAATTCCATCTTTAAATAAGAAGGCTCTGGCATTTGTCAACCTAAGCTGGGCAGTGTGTGGCTTTTTTATGGAGGGCAAAGAACCTTGTGTCCTGATCATGGAACAAAGAGGTCACAATGACATTTCAGAAGTCCCTTTATAAGTTATTCTGGCTATGAATTCTTGGAAAAGAAACTCAGAAAGTCACACACACACACACACACACACACACACACAGAGAGAGAGAGAGAGAGAGAGAGAGAGAGAGAGAGAGAGAGAGAAAGAGAACCCTATGATCGAATGTACATTTAGAGAAGAAGGAACAGAAAGACACGTGATGCACAGTGATGCATACAGAAAACACTGACTGCCAGCTCAAGAGTCCGGGTTTCAGAGTAATTACTTCAAGCTAGGCTGCCCCCGCTCCTCACTGAGCTGATTCCTCTTGACAAGGAAGGGAAAGGGGCCACAGAGGGAGTTGGCTCATTGTCTCTACCACACTGGTAAATATTGTATGAAACCTGCTTTATGATAGGAAGAATGAGATGGGAAGCTATTGATATTCATAAGGTGCCAAAGCCAGCCTCCCCTGTAACAGACTGTAAAAGCATTCACAAAGCCTTAGCAAGGGGCACTGCTCTAGGTGTGCCTCTGTTCTGGGGATCTGAATGGAGTACTGTTTTTTCAGTGACCTCAGGCTCACACAGGCCACCTTCTTCCCCAGAGCCCTGGAGCTGCTTTTTAATGGCTGAACCCACAAGCCCCAAGGAATAGCTTTAAGGAAGTTTCTATAATTTCCATGAATTGATGAGAGGATGCCTTCAACTCTCACTGGAGCAGAGGGCTGCAAACATTCCCCAGGGAGCAGAGAAAGGGAAGGAGAATGAATGTCAGAGGAGGGGAAATGTCATTGTGAAAACTGAGCAGCAGGCTACCCCTCCTGCCTGGCTGGGCATGCAGTAGCTTTGAGGATGTTCCTCGCAACCATGACAGCTGGGAGCAGGTGAGCTGGTGCAGATAAAAGAACTCACCTCTGCCTCTGGAAGCATGAAAACAATCTCCACTAACCTTTATAGGAGGCATTTATTCTCTTCCATCCATTGTTTCTGCCTTTCAAAAGCCCCAGAAAGACCCAGCCTGATAAACACTAGTGTGGCCGATTAAAAAATGTGAGCATGCTAGCCCAACAGTGCCAGAGTCCATTGGTCCGCAATGGGGCAGCAATGGAGGGGAAAGAATTGAAATCTAATGGACCCCCCTTGGGGATCACCTGCCTCCACACATTGTTTCCTGCAATCATCACTGACCCCAAATGGGACCATCTGATGGGGAATGGGCTGTGTAGCCTACAGACAGAGTCGGAGCCATATGGAACAGGCATTCCAATTGCCCATTACAATTCATAAAAACAATTCAGGATTCTAACTCTATTTCCCTGGCAATCGAGTTGAACCATCACTGGGCCCAGTATAATCGGATTCTGCTGCTCTATTTATTAAATATAAGTTGCTAAACACATGGCCCAAGAGATGGTAATAGGACTCAGAATCTAGCTTAGTGGGTCATCATTTCTCAGGTCTGCTTGTGGATATGAAAGGCAATTGTATATATGTAGCAATTGTCAGCCCATGGCTGCGCAGAGTCTGTAAAGAATGGATAGTCATAGAAGTGGCTTTTCTTAATGGCATGTAGCTGGTTAAAAGCAACAACTTAAAGAGGTCAAGATTGTGGGTTCAATCCCAGTGCCAGGTAGCTCTGTGTCTTCAATTCAGTCAAAATTCTAGTGAACACCTACTATACACCATTACCAATGTTCTTTTTGGTAGTAAAGGATGGACAATATGTCTGCCTAGAGGCTGTGGAAGAAGGCCAGAAAAATACAAGTTTAATGTGAGTGGGAAGTGGAAGAACCCTCTAGAAAGTGCCAGAGACCTGGGATGTGAGAGTCTCCCAGACTCAATGGAGGTGACCTTAGCCAAACTGCCCAACAGTGGGGAATGGGAACTCGAAGAGTCCACCTCCAGTAGACAGCCGGTCTCAAGTGTAGGGGTGGGGTTACCAAACCACAGTCAAAAGTTCTGACCAGAATTGTTCCCTTCTAAAAGAACTGCAGGGACAAAAATGGAGACAAGACTGAAGGAAAGGCTGCCCAGAGACTGGGCCATCTCATGGGGGGACACCAAGGCTTGACACTACTATGCTATGCTGTGCTTACAGATGGGAGCCTGGCATGGCTGTCCTCAGAGAGGCCTCACCAGCAGCTGACTGAGACAGATGTAGATATTTACACCCAACCATTGGACTAAAGTTGGGGACCCCTGTGGAGGAAGTAAACGAAGAATTGGAGAAGCTGAAGAGGAGGGTGACCCCACAAGAAAGACCAGCAGTCTCAACTAACCCCTGGGAGCTCCCAGAGACTGAGCCACTAACCAGGCAACATCCATGGGCTGGTCCAAGACCCCCAGCAGAAGACTGCCTGGTCTGGCCTCGGTGCAAAAAGATGTGCCTAACCCTGGAGAGACCTAAGGTCCCAGGGAAGGGGGATGCCCCATGTGGGGTGGGGGTGGGAAAGCATCTTCTTGGAGGCAAGGGGGAGGGGGAATGGGATGAGGAACTGTGGGTGGGGGAACTGGGAGGAGGGCTATGGCTGGAATGTAAATAGATAAAATAATAGGAAAAAATCAAACTTAAGCCCTCATCTGTTTGATACTGTGAAATAGGTGAACACAGATTGCTGTATGTGGGAGCCACAAAGGAGGATAACTAAACTGTAACCGTTCTCTGCACATGTATCGAACCTTACACTTTACAATGCCCAAGCCTCAAACAAAGCATCAAGATTTGCATTTTTTACCTGGGGGAAGATGAAATCATAGAGTTCACCTGCCCAGGAGTATTCAGCCCATGGATGGGAAGCCTGGGGACCTGCACTGCTCATTTGACTCTCACTGGCTGTCAGTCACACACAAAGAGCCTGCTGGCAGACCAAGGAAGTGCCTCCCAAGCCCCAGGCTCGGATCCCTGACATGTGACCCTGCCAGAGCACTTTTTCTTTATTAATTATCTGGGTTGTGGTCTCTATTATCTGTGGTTCACCACACAGGACACAGGACTCAGAAGTCCTGGAAATGCAGAGAGAAGTGTGCTGTAAACAGTGGCAGATTAAAGGCACCTGCATATCCTAAACCTCCCCAAAACTCTAGAAATGACAACTGTCCTAGTTTGCTTTCTATTGATAAACATTCTGACCAAACACAGCTTGGGGGAGGAAAGGGTTTCTCTGGCTTACACTTCATGTCACAGTCTATCATTGGGGGAGTCAGGGCAAGAACTCAAACACAGTCAGAAGCAGGAATCTGGGACTGAAGCAGAGACCATGGAGGAATGAATCTTATTGGCTTGTTCCCCATGGCTTGCTCAGTCTGCTTTTTATACAACCTGAAGCCACCTGCCAAGAAGTGGCAAGACCCATAGTGTGGTTCTCTTCCTCATCAATCCTTAATCAAGACAATGCCCCAGAGAGCTTACAGGTCATCTAATCAGTGGTAATTCCTCAGTAAAGGTTTCTTCCTCCCAAATAACCCAAGTTTGTATCAAGATGTAAAAAAAAACAAGCAACTAACCACCCATACAACAGTAAAGGGGTTTCTTTAAACGCTGCCTATGTGTAGCTTGATGTGGCTCAGTTAGTAACAGTCTACCTAGCACCCAAGAGGCCCCAGGTTCTGACCTCAGCACTGCAAAATGAACAAAAGCTGGGCATGGTGGAATCCCTGCAAAACACTGAGCCGGGAGACCAGCTATATATTTGAGACCAACAAGGCTTATGATGAACTCTAGGCTAACCCCGGGCTATATAGCAAGCTCCTGTTCAAAAACCTAAAGCAAGTAAACAAAAACAGAAGCCAATAACCATACAGAGTAGATTAGCAACATGAGACTTCACTTGGCATCAGTTATGACCATATTCTTTTCTAAAAATGCATGTGGCAACCTAAGCCATTACCCGCTTATACTATGTTCAGATACCCCTCTCCAATCAAACACCACACCTATCAACCTGCTAGCAACCTTGAACCCTTCCCATACTAGGCTGCATGTATACCTGATTTAAACAATGAAAGTAAATCACTCCTCTACTAGGTTTTTGGCATCACCATATTTCTATTCAAACTTGTCCCAGAACATATTGTAAAAATAAGAGATGTGCCAGTCCAACCCGAGTTTGTTTTGCACTAGTGAACAATAAGGCAAACAGTATACTCTAAGTGGGCTTATGGGGACAATCCTCTATTTGCCTTCTCATACCTATGCATAATTATTCACACATATGATTAAACCAGATGCATGATGGGAAAAATAAGTACATTAAGAAAAGTCTTATATATTCCAACTTATCAATCAAAAGAGAAAACTTCCATGCTCCATGGATATCCCCATGTTAGGAGTATATCCTTAGCAACCAAATTCCTTATCCTCTTGAACCTCATTGAAGGAAGCCCCAAGCAATAGCCAGGGCCTTTGAATAGCCTCACGTCCGCGGCTCACCGTCACTCTTGAAGGTGTATTTGATTCTGATCTGTACTATTGTTTTGCTTTGAATAAAGTTTCCTTATTAGTTTGCAATCTGTGTGAGTCTTTCTTTCAAAGTTTTTAAACTAAGAAGCCATGGCGCTGGAAGCACTTGGTCCAGTCTCTGACCCTGGGTAACAAAAATACCTACTAACAAATTTTAAAAAGTAGAAATTTATAAGAACAAATTTAAAATGAAGGGGGAATTTAGACACCAAGTTCTGGAACTAGAAGCAAACAAACAAGTTTGGAACGAATGCTGGAACCGAAGCCTGAAGTGGGACAAATCCAGATGTAGGCAGGTCTGTACCTCAGAAATCCCATGAAGCTTGAACAATATAGACTCCCAATACTTCTAATTAAGAGACTGCAGAGAAAGACAGAAACAACAGATCTGTTAAGTGTCTATATGAAGCATAGAAGTCCAAAGGCCCACAGTGCTATCTGCCTCAACACTTGTGGGAAATCAGACAGGAAGTGTTGGGAGAACTCTAGATTGAGCAGCAGGAGCCTCTGCTGAGCAGAGGGTTTGTGTGTGTGTGGGTGGGGGGGGGGATTTGATGGTGAACCACAGGACTGCCCACCCAAGCTCCACCCTGGCCTATTCTGAGAACTCTGTCTACCAGGTTTGTATCCATAGGCAAGAAATCTACAATTTTGAGACATTACAACAAAATGCAAAGCAAAATATCTACAGGAAAACTATCAGTAAATCAGGGGCAGAGAGCTTCAGTCAGCATTTTAACTTAGCCTTAGCTGTTGGAATGCATGTCTGGGAGGAGTGTGGGGGCACTTGGGAGTTATGTGCAGGAGGCTCAGGTCCAAGGTCAGGTCCAAGGTCAGCCTCAGCTATACAGGGAGTTCAGAGCGGCTTGGAATATGAATGAGAACGTGTCCCCAAATGAAATAAAACAACAACAACAAAAATGCTTTCACTGTTTACTATAGCATGAGTTATTTCAGGAAGCCTTTAGCATGGAACAAAGAGCCCCAAAGAAACAGCTAACTACAAACAGCAAAAGTACAGAGACAAGAAAAGAGAAGAATGTTTTCAAGAGAAATTCCTGTAATTATCATCTTCAGAAAGATGAAAGAAGATGTTGCCTACATAACAATCACAGCTAATGTGGGCTGCCCACTCCTGCATGCAGGGCTCTGCTTCCAGTGTATCAAACTATTAGAGTCCATAGAAAAAGCCTGCATGGAGTGAGGGCAGCAATTATCCCCATTTCAGAGTTTGGAAAACTGAGCTCCATGTGGGTTTAGTATAATGTTGAGTGTTCCATATGGGGTGAGGCATTGATGCTGTGATTTGTACCAAAGCAAGCTGCTCCCTCAGAATGTAACCTCAGCCACCGCCAAATTTTCCCTTTCTAAAATAAGGAGACAAGAAAGAAAGAAAGAAAGAAAGAAAGAAAGAAAGAAAGAAAGAAAGAAAGAAAGAAAGAAAGAAAGAAAGAAAGAAAGAAAGAAAGAAAGAAAGAAAGGACATTCAGAGAACAAACAGTGAAAACTACAATTACAGATGAAATATTCCTGAAAAAGCGAGAAACGAGCTCAGAAAGAGAGAAACCTAAGAAAGAATACAAGAAAGTAGAGGATAAACGCAAACCAACAGGATGATTTAAAAAAAAAAATGCCAGAAAAGATATGAAGGAGTGAAGAAGATGAAGGAAACAATTAGAAAAACTTCCAGGAGCTGCCAGATCTGTTTCTAGAATGAAAACACTTTGTATCTGTACAGTATTATGAATGAGTAATGAGTCCTAGATACAGTGTTAGCGTGTGGATGCCGGGAAATTGAGTAAAAGCCGCGTTTTCTCTAGAGAACAAGAAGACATTGAAAAGAAACCACTGGGCTTCAAACAAACCCACTTTCTCAGCAATAAATGGAGAGAGAATGGGAGGGTGATGAGGATTTCTCTTCTCTCAGGGAGGAGACAAAGATCATCCAAAACCCAGTACCAACTCATGTAAACCCCACCCCCCTTTTTTGAAATGCTACTGGAAGATTGAGAGTAAATCAATAAGGAAGGAGAAATGAACTCTAGAACATTAGAAAAATCCAACAAAAGGTACGTGGAGACCCAGAGGAAAGGAAGCTGCCTTGGTGTGGCTGGGAAGTCGACCTCAATAGCGCCATCATATGGCCACAGAGGGTAAAGGTCCTGGAAGGATGTGGGCAAGGAGAGCAGAGACCAGTAAGACATAGGACATCTCAAGAGCAAGTGGCATAGGGGCTGAAGAAAAGGACAATAGGCAAATTATGGGCTAACTTTATAATTGAATTACAAAAACAAAACTACTCCCTGGAACCCAGCAGGGCGAGCTTATTACATTTGCTCTCAAAATAATAAATGTAAGGCATAGTCACTTCCATAGAAATTGTGATTAATGAGACTATGGAAGTGTGTGTGTGTGTGTGTGTGTGTGTGTGTGTGTGTGTACAGGCATGCATCAGATGGCCAAATGCTAGTAGGGTAATCAATATATTATGCCTAAAATTGAAAAACTAGCTGTGTGAGCATGTTATTTAAAATTATTGAGGTAACTGCCAAAGGAAAGATTAAAATAATTGAATGTGATTGCCTCTGGGGAATATGAACCTAGATTTGAGATGGAATATTAGGTTTTATTGCAAAATACATAGAACTCTTTGAATCTCATGGACTATATATACCTTGTCAAGATTGAAATAATTTTACAAAGAATTATAATTACCTTTCTGATGACATTAGATAGTTTATACTAAATAGTGCTTCTAAAAATCATTTATCCATTTACTTTATATGTATGGATGTTTTGAGTATCTGGTACTGGCAGAGGCTAGGTAAGGGTGTCAGATCCCCTAAGAGGACATCAGAGGGTGTCAAATTGCCTGGGATTAGAGTTACAGATAGTTGTGAACCACCATGTGGATGCTGGGAATTGAACTTGAATCCTCTAGAAGAGCAGCTATTGCTCTGAGCCGTCCAACTGTCTTTCCAGCCCCTAAACAATTGTTTTTAACTGGACAAGTTCAGTTCCTTTAGACTGTGAGATAGTCCCAAGCACTTAGCTGAGAATGATACCCAGACTGCCTGGGGTGAAATTCAACCTTCAGTGGGCTGGAGCTTGTCTGGCCTGGGTGATCCCACTTCTGCTGGCTACAATCCAAAGAAAGCCACTGTAATAGATCTTGGGGGATGTAACAGGAGACACTGGTATGAATAGGGTTTCTCTGTGAGTTAGACTGAGCCCAGAATGCCTTCCCAAAGGATGAGAGGCTGTTTTCACGCTAAGTGGGACTGTCTTCCTGCCTGTGTAGCACTGTTTAGGGACTGATGACAGAGGTTTCACATGAAATGGAGGCGAGGCAACTTTTCTTGCTGGTCTGAAAACTCTACAACCATGTTATTCTCAACCTTATGAATCAGGAAGTCATAGAACAAACAAACTTTATTTCTTTAATGGAATCAGATGTGAGGAACAGATATAGAAATCGGCTACTGACATCTGCATACTTATGTAGAGGACAGGGATGGTAGGAAGTAGCTAAGACACTAGTTTAAGCCCTGAGTGAATGCTGGTTCCCTTTGGAAATCCAATTTGGGCCAACTGTGACTCAAACCCTGTTTTATTCATTTCTGTCATAATTCCTGGTGAGTGGTGGGCATTCTTTGCTGTCTCCCTCTGTGGTGTTTTGAATGAGAATGGTTCCCAGTTAATGGAACTGTTTGGAAAGAATTAGGAGGTGTGGCCTTGTTGGAGGTAGTCTGTCACTGAGGATGGACTTTAAAGTTCCAAATGCCGACTCCAGGGCCAGTCTCTCTCTCTCTCTCTCTCTCTCTCTCTCCATCTCTCTCTCTCTCTCTCTCTCTCTCTCTCTCTCTCTCTCTCTCTCTCTCTCTCACTCTCTCTCTCACCATGCCTCCCTACCTCCATGCTCCTTGCCAAGATGTTCATGGACTAACCCACAGAAACTGTAAGCAAGTCCCCAATCACATTTTCCTTCTATAGGTTACATTAGTCATAATGTCTTTTCACAGCAAACAAACAGTAACTAAAACAACATGCAAAGGGAAAACATGCTGGTCAGGATTGTAGGTGATTTCTTCCATCAAAGCCAAGGTGACTTCCATCCCACTGCTCTGTCTTTCCTGTTCCTTCTGCTCTTCCTTGTTCTAACACACAGCAAGGCACAAACCTAAGGAGCTGTTTTGGAGTTATCTTCTGTCTTGGCTTCAAGTTTCCCAATGAAGAGACCTCTATTTGAGTCAGCTTCCTAGGGGAAAAAAGAATAACTCCTTTGATGGGGGAATTTCAGGTCACTTTGGAAGGAAGAAATGAGTGTTCGTAGATGAGTTTCTTCTTATCTCTCTTCGAGTGGCAGCTTGATCACCGAGAGAATTCATTCACTGACTCTATGGCAGCCAAACTTCAGGGATGGGTCCCTCTGGGGAAGCAGAACCCACTTGCCCCAAAGTTTCTGCCATGCTCTTTAATCTAGTTGGTTTTGACTCTCAGCAGCAAACCTGAGATTTTGACCTTATACTGAATCAGTATGACTTGCATTTGCACGTAGGCTACCTACTAGCAGCTTCTAGAACACGCCACACTGCTTCACCCTCTGTGGCCACCATATCTACCTTCACTGGGTCTTCAGTGACTTCATCCTCAGATTCACAGTTCTGTAATGATTCTTTACCTTTCTACTCCCAACTTATATACAATCTCTTTAGGGAGGTCTTCACTGATGACACTCCCTATAGGAGACCCGTTTCTGCTGTGGTTTACCAATCACAGACTCACTTGTTATTCTTATGTAATTAGATATGTTATATATCCTTGAAGATCATTCTCTGCTTCCTGTATGGTAAAGTGTAGCCTTCCTCTCTACAATCAATATTTATTTGGAGATAAGAACTTTGTCATGTTCCTGACTGTATCTCCAGCATCTATAATAATATCTTGTACGAGGTATGTCTTCAATAAACACTTTTGATCAATCAATGAGATTAACCATTTCTACAAAAGAGCTTAGGTCTAGTTTGGAGGCATGGGATAGCTCTGTTGCTAATATTGAAAATGGCACAATGAGTGAGCATTATTCCTTTGAAGGCTGATTTTCCTCCAGTTCACTTGTTGACCAGTTGGCTCCTATCAAGTATATAGGACAGTATCCCATTTATAGGCTAACAATCATTAACAATTGTCATTTACACACTTTATTCAGTCTACCTTCTCTCTCTGCCCTGAAATATAAGACTTCAGTGAAGACCGAATCTGGTATCTATTTAATCCAGTGACCATTTTAATTTCCAGTCATGTCCATTTAAATCTATCTCAGGGTCACTCCCATTTCCTACTTTCTTCTTACTTCCAATCTATAATCAATTTTATTTTCATAACTGAGATTTTGACCTTGTACTGAATCAGTATGACTTGCATTTGCACGTAGGCTACCTACTAGCAGCTACTATCTTTTTGTCCCAAGGGAATCTATACCTTTTTCACTTAACTCCTCCAATCTGGACATTATTTTTTCATTAGCATTTG
This sequence comes from Uromys caudimaculatus, assembly GCA_028551405.1. Classification (NCBI taxonomy): domain Eukaryota; kingdom Metazoa; phylum Chordata; class Mammalia; order Rodentia; family Muridae; genus Uromys; species Uromys caudimaculatus. The sequence continues at coordinate 33,400,270 of CM052711.1, forward strand.
TCTTTGTGGCTTTATTTTGCATTTAAACATCATGAAATCACTACGTGAAACCATAAAAACACTGCATTTATATTTTATTAGAAATAATCTCTTCTGTCTGATTGGCCACCCAGGAGATCTTACTCACAGTCATAGGATAATTCTATGCTGTCTCTCAAGGATTTATAAATAAAATTCCATCACAGTGTAGGAAGGGCTTCCATGAAGCCATACATTTTAATGATATGACTCTGTCTTAGATGCTCTAGCCAAGACAAGGACAAGAAACAAGGCAAATGCTTGGAAATGCTCATTAGACACTCAGTTTAAGTAACCTTCCCCTTTGTGGCTCTTGAGTAGTTCAAAGTTACTCTTAGGCAAAACAAAACAAAACAAAACCCCCAAAACCTAACCAAACCAAGAAAACAAACAAAACCAAAAGCCAATAACCAAACCTTGAGTGAGTTTATCCGTCAGCTTTTCTATATCTAAAGTGCATGGATGACTTGCCTCTGTGAGTCACTCATACACATCCAGCCATTCACTGTATAATGACTTTTGAGTCAACAATGAAGCAAATATATTATGGTGACCCTGTAAGATTATAATGGAGCTGAAAAATGTCTGTCACCTAGATATGTCATAGCCATCATAACATTATAACATAATGGGCCACTCCGGTGTCTGTAATGACGTTGGCATGAGAATCCCATTGCACTGCCAGTTGTGGGACAGCATCATGGATATGGTTGTGTGCAGTATATAGTGCTTGCCAGTGATAACAAATGACTGTTGTTGATTCATGTGCTTACTATAGGGTGCTTTTTAAAGCATTGTTTTAGCTTCATACTGTTTCTATGGAAATCATTTTTTGTAAACAGTATGCATACTTATCATACATCTTGTTTACTGCATTCTTGAATATACTGAATGACTATAGATTTTATGCTTGTGTAGGTGGACTCTGGCTCGCATAGTGACAAAATTGGCTAGAATAAATTTCTCAGGATATACCCATATCCTATAACCAATAAACATATGGCTATTTTTATGAATATATGTTCATATGTACATTCATATTATGTAAGAGAGAAATGTAAAGGGTCTTTGAAAAAACAGACATCTAGTATAAAAGGTGTTTTAAATTAGAAAATACTTTCTTTGGAGCATTTTCTTTGACCTTTCCTTTGACCATTTTCCCTAATTTTTGGCCTAATTTTAATCTCATTCTTATATCTTATAAATTGAGAACAAATTCATTATGTTACATATTATAGAAATACAAAAGCAATATAAATTGAATATAAACTGAGCAGCATTTCCTAGACTTCAAGGAAAGTATTTGTAATGCTCTAACTTCCTTGATTGGAACTTGGGAGCCCAGTGCCTAAGGACAAAGTGTAGAATATTCTGACTTGCTACATAAATGGGCCCAAATGGTATATCTAGTATTGCCCAGGTAGACTAGGAAAACCCTCAACTACTGGTAGAGTTAGTACATACCTCACATCAGAAAAAAAGTAAGCTGTAGCAAAATGAATATAATAGACCATCTTCCTTTATTTTTGCTTAATTTTAATCCCATTATTGTATCTTATAAACTGAGTACAGGTTCATTATGTTACATACTACAGAAAGACAAAGCAATATAAATGTTGCTTCATGTATTAAATTCATGATGTGTACACACACACCTATAAACACACACAGAGAGAGAGAGAGAGAGAGAGAGAGAGAGAGAGAGAGAGATAATCCTATAAAAGATACTTAGATTCAATAAAATGACCCCTCTAGGGCCAGTAGTATCTGACACAATCCCTTTCAGCCTCTCATTTATTAGTATCCATTAAGCCTCTCGGCGTTACTGTTACCAGAGTCTTGTGTGGTGACTGACACAGGCTATGGAAAACAAGTCTTAAAAGGAGAAGGCATGTCTGATGATGGGCTTAAGCAGACACTGCTGCTAGAGGCAACCCGAGTCACGGAGCACAAGTACAGTATTGATCAGAAAGGCAGAAATGTGAAGGCCTTCTGAGGACGAAGACAAAAGGCAGAAATGTGGAGGCCTTCCGAGGACAGATGAAGACAAGAAGAGGCTGGCAGAGACAACTGTAAATACCAGGGCTGTGGTCTCAAGGCTCTGTCATCCAACTGCTGCTCTTTTGGTGTCATCCTAGCCTGCAGCAGAGAAAGACAGATTTCAGAATGAGCAGAGTGGGACCCAGAGAATTAAATGACACATGAAAGCTGTCCTGCTGGTTCAAAATGAAGTTGGGTCCGTAGAAACAAAGCACTGGATGTGTGGGTGAGATGCAGGCCTCTGACTTTCTTCAGCTACCCAGCTCCTTCACCAACTTTCTTCAACTGCTCAGAATAGAACTTGGTGAACCTTCCTGCTGCAGGTGTTCTTGGAGCAGAAAAGCACTGTAACTAAAATCCTCTGAGAGGTTGCTTTAGTGTGGTTGACTTGACAGAATCTACAGTCACCTGGGAGAAAGCCCTCTGGGCATGCCTGTGGAGGATTAGCCTGATTATCTTAATTGAGATGGGAACATGAGCCACTGTTGAGTGTCTCCTTTCTCAGACTGAGTCCTGGACTGAATGAAAAGGAGAAAGGGGGCCGAGCATAAGCATCCCCTCTTTTCTCTGCTCCTTGGCTATGAACTGGATGGAATCAGCTATCTTGAGTTCCTGTCTCTGTGCCTTCCCCACAGTGATGGACCTGTGAGCTGAAATCAACCATTTTCCCTTTAATTTGCTTTTGTCAAGATATTTTCTCAAAGCAACAAGAAACTAAGACAGGACCTCAAAAGAAATATCCCCACAGAGATAAGAGAGGAATTCTCAGCACTTCAGAGCCCAATAGTTACCCTTGACTCTGGTTAGTGAGTCTCATCTCAAGTCCACGGAAATGGAGCTGAAGGTGGGGCAAGAGAGGACAGAGACAGAAAGGACATATGGATGCTCCAGTTCCACAGATCAAAATTCCAAACAGGATGCTACTAACCGGGATGAATACAAGCAATTCCCTGGGTCTCTGGAAGCAGAGAGAAGTCCCTAGAAGGTATGCTGTGGCAAAAGGACGAAACCGATGTCCCAACACAGGGGAGCACACAGCGAAGGGATCAACCTTCCCAACAAAGGAAGGAGGTAATTTTAATCAAGGAATGAGGAGGAGATGAGAATTAGATTACCATAATTGTGAGAAGTGATCTATAAGAGCTTGCTCTTTCTGATTAGGAGCATCATCAATAAATTAGAAGTTGATAGCATAAGGTTTCTATATGAAAGTGGCAATAAAGATGTTTATTTTTATTTCAGGCAAAAATTCTCGCATGCAAGTTGTTTCACCTTGGAATGCTCTGTGCACACAAGACGGCTGTAAAATATGAATAAACATATGAAATGAATAAGCTCTCCTGCCTGCCTGCCTGTCTGTCTGTCCGTCTATTTGAGACTAGGTCCTCCAAAGCAGGTCTCAAACTCATGGTCAGTCAGTCCTCCTGCCTCTTCCTCTCCTTTTTTTCCATTTTTAAATCTTTGTAATTATACATTATATACCACCATCTAGTGGCTATGTTCCTAATTGTAAGCAAAGTACCAAAGTAAAACAATGAAACATTTATGGACTATACACTGAATGTTATCGGGAGGAGTTTGGGGGGCTGGAGAGGTGACTCAGCAGTAGAGAACACTTGCTGTTCTCCAAGACTCTCCAGCTTCAACTGCCAGTACAATTCCCAATTCAGTGGCAGCTCACAACCTTCTGTGACTCATGTGACAGGGAACTGAACTCCCTTTTCTGGCTTCTGCAGGCACCAGCACACATGGTTCACAGACACACGTGCAAAGAAAACATATATCCACTTAAAATAAAACTAACTTTTAAAAATTTAAAAAAGAGTTTGTATCGTTGTTTGGGTTCATTTTTTATTCTGTTTATATTTACAAAGGAATGTGCTAACAGTAGATTCTATGAATCTTTTTACCACCATTCTAGATGGTTCAGCAAAGCCTCTCTTGGAAGTCTTATGTTCTTTTCCTGGACTTTACCTGCAACTTTAGAGCATTTTCTCAGTCTTAAAACTCAGAAGCAGACAAACTCTTTTAATGTCTATAATGACTCTTGACTCATAAGTCACAGGAGAAACCCAATTCCAGTTTAAACTTTTCAAAAGAGTTTATGGAAACACTCACTCTCCAGCCATCTGCAGAGTACACAGGTCTAGGGCCTTTTGAGCCACTTCTCCCTGGCAGTGATGGACTCTATTTCCATCGAAGGACATAGGGAGCTGACACAGGCTTTCTATTTTTTACTTTAATGAATGCTATTTTCATTTGCTTTACAGAGCAGTCCCTATGAAGACTAGTGAGGAGATGAAGCACCACTGGCTTCCTTTTTCCCTGACAGGTTCAAAAGTACCCTGCAGGTGGCAAATGAGACTTGGCTTCCCATTAATTGGTAAGAAGAAACTTTCTCTCCTGCCGTTCAGATTGTCATTGGCTTCTTTAGCGTCCATCGAGGGCTTGTGGATTTCACCATTGTTATATTTATCATTGCTGCTGCTAATGCTGTAGGCAATATTTCAGAGAAAGTGATGAAGAGCAGATATCAGAAGCCTCCTTCAATAAGTGTCTAAAAATAGCTAGAAACTTGGGATAACTCTTAGGGTGAAGAGCATGTCAGTTGATACAAGTTCTAACTTGGTCATAGATCTGTATCTGGATCTGGAATTGTCTTTAAAGAGCTCTAGAAAGTGATGCAAGTGATATGGATGTCGCTAATGATTTCAATGTATCATCATTAGGCTGGTTAAATGGCTCAGAGAGCAGAGATCAAGACCAACAACGTGAGTTCAATTCTGGATAACCACATGGTGGAAGGAGAGAACCAGCTCCTACAAGCTGTCCTCTGACCTCCACCCACATCTGTATACACACACACACACACACACACACACACACACACACACACACACACAAGATAGATAGATAGATAGATAGATAGATAGATAGATAGATAGATAGATAGATAGAGAGATAGATAGATAGATAGATAGATAAAATGTAATCCTACTTGTTAGAATGCACCATCACTTAGCAAGTTCCTGGGGCATAGGTTATTTTATATTTGTTAATTTAGTCCATGGACTGAGCTTTTGGATTATTCTATGAACCTTAAACAAGTAAGAGATCTTCCCAGCTTACCACAGCACATGGATGGTAAAGCAAAGAGTCACTCCCAGATTATAATGGAAAGAGTCAGAGTAAAGCAAGACAATATAAATTTGATCTATTCCTCCTGTCTAGGCATTCTGGAGAATAGATCCAAAGATGGACATGGTGAATGGATGAATTTGAGTCCAAGAAGGAGAAAGAAAGAAAGAAAGAAAGAAAGAAAGAAAGAAAGAAAGAAAGAAAGAAAGAAAGAAAGAAAGAAAGAAAGAAAAAGAGAATGTGGTTTTCTGAAGCCCAGAGGCCTTTCTATGGGTGTCAGGCAGGAGTTTTGTTGTTGCTGTTCTGTGTTTGACAGACCCACCCCAGATATTTTATAGAATAAAACCATGAGAGCAAGGCAGGAGTATTTGCTGGTGTGATAGCTTTGTGGTATGTCCATTGGCCAGCTGCAATGATATTCCCCAAATTCCCCTTCTGGCACATCCCTGTCTAGAAAGGATTGCAAAGGGGGTGATTCTAGGAGTATTAGAGTGTCCAGGGAATTTGCAGCCATTTGTCATATATGTACACCTCTCAATTAATCAATCAAACACTAGCGAAGGCACTACTGTGAAGGATGTTACAGATGTAATTTAAGCTCCAAATCAGTTGATTTTCAGCTAATCAAAATAAAAATTATCCTGGATGGATTATCCTGGTTTAATCAGGTGAAGGGGCTTCGAGGAGAGACCAAGCTCTCTCTGAATATGAAAGATTCCAGGTAACAGGGAAGACAGAAAACTATAAAATATCTCAGCAGCCTGAGATCTTAACACTCCAGCCATTGCTGAGGATCTGCTCACTCATGTTTTCAGGCTGAGAGAGCAGAGTCCACCCTTTGCATCCTCCCTGCATGTCCTGCTGTCTGCTCTGAGGATTTTGGGCTGTGTGGCCTGTATTCATCTAACCTCTTCTGGTTGCTGTACACCTGGAGCCCTCTGTTGGATGCAAATGTAGGGTAGACTTGAAAACAGCTCTATCAAGCCAAGCAGTTTTGCATAAGGATTGTCTCTCCTGAATGGTAGCATGCACTGGCTTGAACAGAATTAAAAACATACTCGGGAAAAATTCATATGCTGGACTGTGAAGAAGAGGTAATTCCTTTAAGGAAGCAGTACACTTTACCAAGTAGGCTATAGAAATGGAAATACCACACACCCACAGAATGGCATGGCCACAGACTTGTGCACTCTTGCTGTTGTGGAATCACAAAGCTCAAGTTCACAGGGAAAACAGGTAGCAGGGCAGTTTATGGTAGAGCCTCCCTTCTTAGCACACAGATCATTTACATTTGATTTTGATGTGTTTGTTTTGTTATTCAGTGTATAAGTAGAGAGCCAGAGAGCTCTTCCTCTTTGTCCTACTTGATGGTGGCTCTATACTTATGAACTTACATAATCAAAAAAAGATCCTAACTCAAAATAATATCACATAAGGGATCAAGGGATCAACTTATGAATACAGATGCTCATAACTAAGTCCACAACACCATGAAGTAAGAGGAAAAGAGAAAAATGATTCTGAGATTAGGGGTGCCAAAGGATGAGCTATTCCTACAATGGGGCAAACACAGTAGCTACTGAAGAGAGATAGCCTTGTCCAGCGGCTCCAGTAGCTGTTGGATGTCTCAACACATCTTTGTCCAATCTTTCTCTTCCCCTTTCTCTCCCCAACTATGCAGAATGTTTTCTTGAGTTCACCCAGTTATAGGTCAGTACTGGACCATCCAGTGGTTTTTGAACGAAAGTTCTGTTAATACATTTTACTGAAGAGCCGCAAGGAAAACAAAGTTTTCACCACACACTCCAGAGCAAAGTACGTCAAGTGTTCTTGCTAGCTGTAACTCTTCTCTGTTTCCACTGCTGTCCCCCTTGAGAATTCCCTAAAGTTATTCTTTCATTTTTCTATTTTCCCAAGCACTTCTGTCCCTAACCTCGGGCTCTTATTTAGTATAACATAAATTTTCTGCCCCATCTACCAGGCTCAATGATTTATCAGACAACACATACTGATCTCCCATAGTGGAGTTCCACAGAAACATTTTTCTCCATCTTGCTTCAAGAAAAAGCAGACTTTCTAACGGGATTGATGTCCTCACAGGACACACACAGCAGTCAAGAGGATACCTCCAAATGGAAGGTGGGCTAATTCAGGAAGAGAAGAAAAGGAAAAGGACCCATAGGCTTGGATTCACTCAAGATAAGGACACATCATCTCCTAAAGGTTAGATGGAACTATTCCATTGAAAAAAAATGCAGCTAATACAGTGTGGGCTGCCTTAGTCACCCCCTCCCAATCAGCAAAGAGAAACAGCATGGTTCTGGCAGTCTGCTGGGACTTGGGCTCCCAGAACACAGTATGAGCGGCTCCCCCTGAAGGAACTCCCTCTGCCACTCATAAAAATGGCCAATTTAACACATCATCAAATTAATAATGGGAAGTTGCTTTGCCACAGCACTGAGGGCCTCCCATTCATCTGCTCACTTTTGGGACGTATCCTCCCTGAGCCCTTTCGCCATCTCATTACAAAAGCGCCTCTCTCAGGGACTCAGCAAGAATTGTTCCCTGTAGAACCCACATCCCGTGCCTGGAAACTGTTTGGAGATGATGTGAGTAAATGTGCTATGCTAACAGTGACCACAACAGAGGAATGTAAACGTTGCCGAGTGGGGTAGCAAATAACTATAATCCCAGCATTTGAGAAGCAGAGACAGGAAGGTCAACTGTTCAAGGCTAGCTTCAGCTACATTGTAAGGTCAAAGCCATATATTATTATTTTTTATTTATTTATTTTTTTTGAAAATCATTTAACTAGGTTCTCTTTAAGATCTGTCCTGGATGAACAATAACCATGATCATCTTGGTGGCTTGATATTTATACATGTTCAAGCCATACCTGAATGTGCCTCTAACTTTTAAAATATGCATTATCACATTTATTCCTTGCCACAGCTCTATGAGCACAGCATCAGTACCATCAACCCTAGTTTTATTGTATTTCAATTTTTTTCATTATTTATCTGATGTGTATGGCTGTTTTGCCTGTATGTATGTCTGCACCATGTGCACACAGTGCTGTTGAAGTTCAGAAGGGGGTGTTAGAGCCTCTGAGAGTAGAATTTCAAATAGTTGTAAGCTGCCATGTGGGTGCTGGGAACTGACCTGAGTGCTCTGGCAGAGCAGCGAGTGCTCTTAACCACTGAACTATTTCTCCAGCTCTAAATACCCCTAGTTTTAAATTTAAATTTAAAATTTTAAATTTAAACTAAGGCATAAGGAAATTCAGTAGGTCATCCAAATCTGCAGTGAAGGGCTGGAGCTAGGGCTTTAGACAGGAAGTGTGCCACTGGTGCTGACATCTATCTGTGAATATCATAATGCCCCCAAAGCCCTTGAGATTGTCAACATGATGGCCATTATTCCACTCTAGCCTTTTTAAAGTGTTGGTAGCAGATTTCTCAAACTCCTTCAGGGTTCTTGCTTGGGTTTCAGATAATCAGATGAGAATGACTGGTCCCAAGATGAGCACTGATTCAGGGAAGAAAGAGGCAAAGGTATGTGACCCACCAAGGATTAAATACTTGACTCTCTGCTCATGCCAGTGCTTGAAAACATCGATTTTCCCATGTTGACCATATTTACATGTAAAGTACTGTGGTGGTTTGAATATGCTTGGCCCAGGGAGTGCCATTATTAGGAGGTGTGGTCTTTTGGAGTAGGTATGGCCTTGTTGGAGGAAGTGTGTCACTATGGGGGTGGGCTTTGAGGCTCCTATGCTCAAGCTCCATCCAATGTGGAAGAAACCCTCCTCCTGGCTGCCATGGAAAGACAGTCTCCTGCTGGCTGCCTTCAAATCAGAGTGTAGAACTCTTAGCTCCTTCTCCAGCACCAAATCAGCCTACATGTTGCCATGCTTCCCACCATGATGATAATGGACTGAATCCCTGAAACTGTAAGCCATCCTTGTAGCTTTAATTTTTTTTCAAAATCTACTTTCAATGATGGTTCTTCAACATTTTAACCTCCCTTCTAGCCCATCACCCACCAGAAGTAGTGGAAAAGAAAGAATATGGGGGAAGTGGACCTGTTTAGAAATGTTTTTTTTTTTGGGAGCAATTCCCATCTGTGTTGTCAGAAAATTGGCAGTTCAGTTCACAGGTCAGCAGCGGTAGTCCAATTCACTTGTAAATACTTCACAGATACACCAGCAGTCCAGTTTGGTAGAGTTAGGATAGAAAACACAAATCGTCAGTGGTGGTACTACTTAGCAGAGACAGCCAGTCCTTAGCCTCGCCATAAGTCAGCAGAAAGGACCAAGTCAACAGTAACACCAGAAAAAGTTTTCTTGGCTGTGCCTCTCTCAGGGAAGCAAAAATCACTGAAGACCAAGAAGCATTTAGCTATGTAAGCAAGCCAAGCTCAACCTCTGTCACTGTCTACTGAGACCTTTTTATACTTTCTCCAAACATCACATGTCCCCCACAGATCTTGCCTTAGTATGTGTCTTGTCTCAGCACATGAATCTGTCTTAATTGACAGCACTCTGACAATCAGCCGGAGTCTGCAGAAGCAGCAAGAAACTGGAGCATACCACCAGTTTTTTTGGTGCATTTCTTTCTATAGAGTCCCAACAAATGGAATTCAACCACGCAGTGTAAGGCAGATCAATACATGTGTGTCATTAGTGAAGAATCCTTCATCAAGTTCCCTTTTACCCTTTCACCTGTGTCTGTTTCAATGAAACGTTCCTTCACAAGCCTGCCTTAGCCTTTCACCTATGTCTACTTCAGCAAAATGTTCCTTCACATATTTGTCCCAACAAAACACCATTCAACACAACTGACTTTCCAAATAATCCTTAAGTTTTCACTCACATCTCCAATTAAATGCTTGCTTTGATAAGAGTGGCCTTGGTCATGGTGTCTCTTCACAGGAATAAAACCCTAAGACAAGTACCTATAGAAACAGGCTATAATTGCCAGGAACACTGTCCACTGACCATCTGTGGGGAGGCAAGCTATATTTTCCCACATAACTGTAGGACCCTAAGGGAGCAAAACCAACATTTAGAAGGTTGTATTCCACTTAAGACTTAGAAAAGGCTCATAGCAACAGCTTTAGGTTAGCTCTGATTTCTACTTGTGCTAAGCACATTTTCCACAGCAGGAACGGCCTTCCCTTTCTCTTGCTAACTTCAGACTCAGCCTTCCAGAATAGTCATCCACACTGGCATCTTCTGTGGCCTGGGAAACACTGTCAGCTTTGTACTATTTTGTGACTGTCTATATCCACTTCCACTTCATCTGAACTAGTGGGGATATTGAAGAAAATGAAGCCCAATCTTTAGATTCTCTACCATGATGGACTGAACTTATAGCTCTATGACTATTGGCACAATTGATGAACTGGGTTTAAAAGAAAGGATGTCACACAGGGACCGTGTTCTTCAGAAGCATCTTTTTTTATATTCAGGACTTATACAAGAAGACCTCTTATCCACGATTAGAATTTGGGCCCTTTGGAGCCTAGGCCCACACTTGGCATCCCAACTGATGTTCTTAGATTATAAACATTAATAAAAACATCTCAATAAGAAGGATCACCTGGAAAGGATATCACAAATTGTCATTGACATCCAAAGACAACTTAATTCAAGATAGGCTTCTAGAAACCCAGGTATAATGTTAATCTTTGTTACATCAGTACTTGGGAATGAAAGAGGTCAGGTCTAAACAGGGGAAGTCAGTTTGTGAACAAGAATGAGGAAGGCAAAGAAGAAAAATGAGGGAGAGGTAGGAACTCCTCAAAAAAGAAAAGAGACAGACAAGAAGGATGTCATGTTCTTAAGCCAGCCTTCGGGAGGTCTCCTGAGTATATTCCCGCTAAAACATGAATATATACACACACACTGGGGACATAGAGAATCATATCCCATCAGTTTACAATCTAAGGAAGCTACACATTCTCCTTATGTTTTCAACATCTGATTTGACATTCTGAGCAATGTGGGTTAGATGATTTTGATTGATATCTTATTTTTTGAAGAAACTGCCTTTGAATTATCCAGGTTTTTTTTTTTTTTTTTCTGTCAAGAGAGTTTAACCATAGTTTTCAAAGAGGACTTTCAAGATTGAAGGCATATTTGGGAATCTTCAAGTTCAGGAGGTTTGCTACAGTAGATGGAGCACCTACTATGCTCAACCAGTATGCTGAGACTCTCTCCTGGGTATATGCTGAAGTCAGGGAAGGGAAGAAGGATGAATATTTGATTATGGCTATCAGAGAGTGTGTGAGGGTAAAACAGAAACAGGTGGCTCTGAGCCAACACTTGCCACTGACCAAGGCATCTGTAAACCATGCTTGTTTTCTGACTGTGAGAGAACAGGCTTGGCTGTTCTGCCTTGTCTTTCTATTTAGCTCTCATATTCTGGCCCAGAGGAAGGAATGGCCATTGATAGCTTTCCTAGGCATAGCTTGTTTTTCTTTGCAGATTTTATGTGCTGGCAGCCCCGTGCCCTTACCCCAATCCTAGGGTAAGGAAATAATCTTCTAGCATCAACAAAACCCTTCTATTGTATGTGGCATTCATTCATATCTACAGCAGTCCTTCCAGACAAACTTGACATTCACTGATCATAAAACACCATGCCTGTACATATTTCCTGCCTGTAGACACTTCCACCGTGTGTCAACCCCACGTGTTCACAGCAGGCTTGTCCTTTCTCTGGCTGAATTTCTTTTCCTGAGTCCTTCTGTCTTGTGGAAGGTCTTGGGTAGGGCTGAGAAGAAGGAGTGAGTTCATCTTCAGCCCCTTCTTCAGTGATTTAATTTGACTTTGATTTTGAATCTTTCCTTTCCAAACATGTAGGGTTTAAGTTTCATTTTTTACTATAAAGAAAGAAGAGAGACAAGAGAGGAACAGAGATAACCAAAGTAAATAAATGCTAACCCATAATGTATTTTGTTGACTATATTTAAAACTAGATTTTGTTGGAGATTAAATCCAGTCTGGCTACATATTTAGTCTTTTTAAGATTCCTAGCAGGGTGCCTAGAGAGGGACCCTCTGTCAAAGATCCTCTTCCATTCTTTTAAGTCTTATCATAGTTCCCAAATTGTTTCATTTGTATTTTGTCCAGAATATTTTTATGATCTTTTTCTCATGAGAAAATATACAGATGAAACATTACCTTGAGTCCAAGCTTACATGGATCTGGAAGAGTCACAGGGTTGTTTCTGTATTTGTTTTGAAGGTCATAATGACCAGAGGAAGAAAAGCAGTGTTCTTCCCCTTTCTTCCACTCATTCCTGAATGAGTAAAGGTGGGGAAAGTGAGGAGCTGCTGCCAACCTTTTCTCTTTAAACATGCAGCTTTCTCCACTGAGTAATGGGTAAAGAAGTTGATGATATCACTAATTAGCATACTCAGTATGTCCTGACCAATGATGATGTCACTGACTTGCCTATTAGGTATATCCTGACCAGTGGATGATGTCACTGATTAGCCTAATCCGTGGACCCTGACCAGTGATTTCAAAAGCTGGTCTTCTGTTGCATGTTTGCTTGCTGACTCTTAGGTTATGGGATATTTATGTTGTAAATGTAGAGCACCAGGAGAAGGTTGAAAAACAGCTCTTCCATTCTTCAGCAAAAATCAATGGGAATCTTTTCTACTATCTATTCAAAATATATCATGTTGTAAAAAAAAAGTGAATCTTTGGAATTTTTCTATGATGTTGTCCTTGGAGTCTATAGTTCAGAACTGCTGTAGTCTATAATAATTTCCTGGCTAAGAGGAATTTCCTGATGCTAAGAGGACAGAGTATTCTGCCCACAGTAGAGGATTCTGAAGAAAACCAGAATTCCTTTCAACATAGAGACTGTTAATACATGACGGGGGCAATGATATATTCCTATATAAAAAGAAGAAAATAAAGAAAATCAGAGTTAGCAAAATCTCTAGATATTTTTAATTCTAGCTTATTTTTAATTCTTTCTTCTAGAACATTGTTTTAGACTGGAAGATACAAGTTGACCAGAGAATACTTATAGAGAGGAAGTAGGTTCTGTAACCCACAAAATCAAAGCTCTCTCCTGTCCACAGAGTTAGTGCCAGTGGTCACAAACACTACCAAAAGAATTCACTTGACACTTTTGTACAAAATCTAGTTACCATCGCCTATTTTCAGAAAGACTGACATGGCGAATTTGGGGTTGCATCTGGCAATCTGTATTGATTTTGCAGCAATGTTGACTCTTGCAAAGCACAGAAGTACTGTTAAAGCTTTTGATGAAGATGCCAGGAGCCTGGGTTCTTCCTGCGGTCTATCATTAATTCATTAAAGAGACTTGCCTAGCTGCAGCTTCCTAACCTGAAAGGACTCACAACAAAACTCCACTCCTCTCACCTGACTGGCTCTTCCAGCCTGAGATAAAGAGATGGTGCAGGCTTCATGTGAAGAAGAGCACATTGCAAACGTGACTGAATAGTCCCTTTACCAAGCTTTGCACCTCTCATCAATCACTCTCCCAAATTAGTCAGGAGAGACCCTCTCTTTTCCCAGCTAATTTTGCACATGATATTTCAAATCCTCAGGTATTAATTAGGAGCCTGCCTTATGCACAGAGTTGTGGTACTCTCGACCTCTGTAATCTTGGGCAAATTATTGAAATTATCTAACTCTCTATACCTACCTGTGAAATAGGATGGTTTTTCCCTACCGTCCATAAAGCTGGGTCTGGGAAGTCACTGCCACTTTCCACGAACCTGGTTCTTCTCATCCACAATCGTTCATCCTCCTCAGTCACCTTTTCCATCTCCTACAATGGAAATGACAACTTTATGGTGGAGGCTAAAAATCTCCATTGCATGGGACATAATGTAAGTTAGTAAAAACTTACCCAGAATAATAAACAAGCTTTCACTTTGCCAAAATTCTCAACAGAGTGCTCATTATAAAGAAACATCCAGAAGTGAGGAAGCAATACCTAATCCTAGGTGGGTGGTGAGAGCCATAGAATTCCCAGGGCCTCCAGCAAATCATCTCTTTGAGCACTCACAGCCCTTCAGCAAACAAAACTCAGGAATTCCAGAGGTGCCTATAATGATGTCAAAAAGCAAACAAGGTATATATCCCATGGGGACTTTTCTGGTCTCACCTATGGAATGGATTTTGTACTCATCTGGCAAAGAGACTCAGGAAAATACATGGTGATTGGAGATGCAAGGTCATGTGGAAGAATAACTGACCCATGTTTCAGGTGGGATTTTCAGGAGTAACCATACAGGATATTTCATCCATAATCATCTCTTACATCCAAACAGAGCCAATTTAGCAGGTGGCAGGCACTTCTGGGAACATGAGTTTTCTTTTCTTTCATTTTTTTTTTTCTGGGGAGTCTTTCTTGTTTAAAAATTTATCAGTGGGTCTGTAACAATAGCTATCAAAAGTATGTAACACTCAATTGGAAATTGTTCCTTTTTCTATTACTGTTATTACTACTACTACTACTAATTATTATTATTATTATTATTATTATTATTATTATTATTATTAATAATGATAAGTTCAACAATACAGGGAAATGTCCATGAACCCTGAGGCCAGGAATGCTTTTAAAGGAGATAGCGATACGCTACCTAGCATTTGACTCAGTGTGTGGACAGTTATGTTGAAGCTACTCCATAGCCCAAATGCCTGTTCATAGAAGAGACATTCCAGGCCAGCAAAGGCTGGCCAGTCACTTCCCTGAGTGTCCAGGTGGGAGAAATAATGAAATGTAAGCCCAGGTCTCTTTGAGTGTCCCATGAAGCCTTGTTTAACTCCTACTCTGCAGCCATGATATCACCAAGTCTGTATGGAGATTATAGACCCATATTCACCCATCTGCCCATCCTTGCCTCAAACCTAACTTGTTACCTTGGTTTCTCTAATAAAAAAAACACTCCCTAATTACCTTGTTTTTCACCCTCAACTGGGTAGGATACCTATACTCTGTACCCTGTTATAATGGCCTGCACATATATGGATTATTTGCCACCCAGCCAGGCAGGCAGGCAGCCAGGCAGCTAGCTAGCTATATGACTATCCATTATATTGAAATCTCCTGAAGGCAGAGGGTGAGCCTTACTCTTCTCTGTTCTTCATATTACTCTCTATACAAAAGAACTCAGTAACTGTTAACTGGCCAATTCATTGTATGGGTGAGTGAATAGATGGACAGTGTCAAAAGTAAATATCCTACACTAAATTATTCTCTTTTGCTGAAAACTGCATTTTGAAAGGTGGGGCTAAAATACCTTACGTTTTCCTCCACCTGTGATGCTTGGAGTAAGATGCTTTACTTACCAAGGATTCTGTGATGGTTTGAATGAAAATTACCCCACCCCCAAATAGGCTCATATGGTTGAAAACTTGGTCCCAAGTTGGTAGAACTGTTTGGGAAGGATTAATGGTTATCATCTTGTTGAACAAAGTATGTCAATCAGGATGGCTTCAAGGTTTCAAAAGACTGGTGCCAAAACCCTGCACCATTCCTATTATTCTTTCTCTGCCTCATACCTGTAGCTCAGGTTGGGCACTCTCAGCTGTCCTTGCCACCATACCTTTGCTTCACCATAATGGACTCAACTGTCTGAAACCATAAGCCTCAAATTAAACACTTTCTTTTTCTAAGTTGCTTTGGTCATTGTGTCTTGTCATAGCAATAGAAAATTAAGTTAAGACAGCTGCTTTGCATCTATTAGAACTCAGTCAGGCACAGCTGTGCCTCTATCTCCCTTTAAAGACTGTGAGATCTGCAGGATGAGCCCTTCAGACTGGAGGGTGGGGTGGTGAGGCATGCCTGCTGCTTGCTGTAGTATAGCATTTGGCTTTGAAAGGAAAGAAGGCTTCTGGAGGCAACCTAGTATCTATTTGTAGTTTACAAAGTAGAAAGCTTTAAAATGGAGAGAGAAATTTCCCAGGACAGAGAATTTCCTAGAAGATAAAACTTAAAAACATAAAATACTTCAAGGAAGTTGCTCAAAACATAACAGAGAATTGTTTTACCACACCCAGTCTTTAGGAATTGTCCAAGACAACTCAAGTGGTGGCTGGCCCACTGCTAAGGGCAAGTGGATTCCTACCCTAGTCTTTCTGAACACGAATTCTACATTCTAAGTCATTTTACTTGTAGCTATTCAGTGTTAAACACTAGCTAGGATGCCTGTAATGGTGCACACAGCATTATGCCAAGCTTTACAGACTACATTGAAAGCGTCGGAGACACAATTGCTCTGTATTGCAGAGGAACTGGGCTTCCTTCATGTTTAAGCTACCATAGGGACAGTGTACCAGTGCCCTAGAGAGTGTCTCCTGCTGAGTCTCAGAATGACTCAGGAGAAGTTTTAAAATATCTTGAGCCCAAGCCATACTGTGTCAATGGAATAGAAATCTTCAGGAAAGGACCCCAGACCTCATTATGTCTAGATTTCCTAGGTGATTGCAAAGCCCAGCTAACTTTGAAACATGATGTCAAGCAAGTAGCTTCAGTTATAACTCCTGACATTTTGAGCTTCCCATTCATTCAGTTTTACAACCTGGGGCTGGCCAATGAGCATCTGTAAGCCGGGCTAGATCAGAGAATTTTATCATCTCTATCAGGATGTGTTAAAGGCTCAAACACTTAACATAATGACCAATACAAAGAAGGTAGGCAATAGAGAGACAATCGCTTGAAAGAATATGTGAGAGATTACGTGAAAAGCCACCAAGTGAAGTCACCAATAATATCATTTGTCCAAAACAGTGATAACATTATGGTTGTGGCAAGGAATTCCAAGAAATGAAGTAAACATAGCCCTAGTGCTAACAAGGCATCTGTGCACAACGGTGCTGCACATATGTGTTACACTGTAAGTGCCTTGGGTGGATTGGAAGAATAAAGGGCAGAGCTTTTTAGTTCACCTTGGGAAATCGCCTACGCTACGGCTCTGGTCTCTGTCCATCTGCCTATATAACAAGATGCCGAGCCAAGAAGCCATATGGCAGAGGCACAGCAAAGTACAAAGGATACTGGGGAGGGGCTAAGAGACACAAGAAATAGTCTGGGTAAAGAAGGGGTGGTGGATTATAAACATGGCAAGGGAGAGGTGTAGGGGGTTGGGTTGGTAAAGAGTGACTGAATTGGTGAGACCCAACCGTTCATAAGGACAAGATGACCAGGAGTTTCGTTTTCTGGCAATTCATCAGCATTAGGACTGAGAGCTGGGGGAGGGGCATCGATGAACCATAAGAATTCAAAGAACAAGACAGTATAGCCCAACTGTAGCACGTTACTTTGAAATTGGAGGTTGTCAAATTGCCTCCCATTCCTGAAAAAGCCTAGGCAGGCAGCTCCCTCTGGAAGGCACATGAACCCCTAATGCTTCACTGCTAGAAACACAAGCTCACTCCACCTTGTCCGTCTGGTCTGCAGTCCTAGCAAGCACGATGAAACTTTATGAGGCTTATTACAAGCAAATTACATGGGAAACTGCAAAGCACTGGAAGGAGGGGGTGACAGTGAGGTGCTGAGCACACTGCTGGAAAGAGGAGCAGGTAAAGATACTGGGCATAGCCTGGGTGAGGAGTGCACTGGAGCCCTTCACCGAGCAGCTGGCAACTCCTACCTCCCGGGCCCAATTTTTCAAGCAATGACTTGAGTGTTCGCACCTGCACTGGCTGAGGCGGCAGCCCGGCTCTGCAGAGTTAATGGGGCAGACAGAACCCAGAGATGCTTTTGGCCATGATAATGACTGCTCTCCTCCTTGGTCCTACCGTCTGTACTGATGGAGCAGATTCCTCTGCAGCTGCATGTGACCTCCCTGCTGCTGGGCTGTGCAGAGGTGCTCACAAAGGATGGCTCCGAGTCAGAGAAGAATGCCATCACTTCACCTCCTCAGTAGAGAAACTTAGTCTCACTTCCTTCCTGAGCTTCTTTCTTTCCTTCCCAGTTCATGGACATTAACCACTTAAAGCTCAACTCTGTTTCCTGTGAAACGGAAGCTTAGCCAAGTCCCTCCGCTTCTTTTTTGGCTGGTGCTTTCAGCTGGAAACAAACCTGAGACAGAATAACTGGGAATCTCTATCCCAGAAGTTGAGATTCCCGTGGTTTGCTGTAATTCCTAAACACACTAGGAAAAAAAAAAAATTAAACAACGTAAATCTAGAATTGATTATTTGTCTTAAATTCTTTCCCACATCAATTGCTGATCAGAATCCTCTATAACTAGACTTCTGTTTTTTACCATAAACACTTGTACACACACACACACACACACACACACACACACACACACACACACACACACACTCACGCTCACTCAGAACTTTCTGATTAGATGCCCAGAGAGGCCTTTCCCACTGTGTGCAATTTAGGAGAGGAATGCAGGGTGAGTTCAAGCCAGGGAGGGGTTAGGGCAGATGCCTCGGACCAATCTAAATGCAGGGAACCAGAGAAGCAAAGGGGGGGGGGGTGTTCTGTGCGTGCCATTCCATAAATTTCCCTCCCAGCACAGCCTGAGGTGGTTTAGATGCTGTTTCCATCCAATGGGAGCTCCTTAAGCTCTCCCACTAATGCTGGAAAAACATTCACTTAACAGGCTTGTCCAAACAATTCCCTTTTTAATTCAGACATGATGAACTGCAGGGGAGAAGCAGAGCCCCAGGGCTGTCTGCCTCAATACCATCACTCCTGACAGGGCACGGAACCACACACTCACCTCAACGGCCCATTGAAAACCCTGATGGGGAAAGACGCTATGGTCAAGCGACAGAAACAGGCAGCGAGCAATTAAGGCCTCCACAGTTGCCCATCTTCTCTTCTCCTTTCTTCACAAGGCCCGCACAGCACATGCATACAAACCCAGCTCTGTCTCTTGCCTTCCCCTGAATGTTCCTCCACAAGCTCTTTCTATACCACCCACCCACCTTCTTGCACACTAGTTTGCAATGGTTTTTGCAGTCTCCAACTTTCGAGAGAAACCAGAGTCACACAACTATCTCATGCTCATGAGAGCACGGCTACACCCACAGTCTTTCTTTCTCCGTACACACACTTGCCAAATGCATTGCTTTGCTGTTTCTTCTCTCTGATCTCGAACCTGCTCCATCTTCCTTCCTCATGCAAGGAAGGCATGTGTGTGTGTGTCTCCTTTCTCAGATTCTATCTTCTGCATTGCTCCTCCATCTCTCGGTAACCAAGCCTCCCCCTTCCCCCTCTGCAGGAAGCTTCTTGAGGCAGACTTATAACTATTTTATTGCTTCCTCTCACTTTTCAATTTCTGTCCTTCCAACTGAACTAGATTCCCCTGAGTTAAAAACCTGGCTTTGGATTATGTAACAAGTTCCTTGGGGGATACATGAGGATTCAGCCTGTCATGTAGCAGTAAGCAAACTGCCAAAAAAAAGTGTGTGTGTGTGTGTGTGTGTGTGTGTGTGTGTGTGTGTGTATGCCAGCTCACACAAGGCCCTAATTAAAAAGAGATCTAGCTGATGGAAAGTAGTGGGAATAAAGACAATTCAAGTCTGGCTAATGTTAGTTTCTTGCCCAACAGTCATTTTGAAAGTGCTAACAGGATAAAAAACAAAATTACTATTGGGTAAAATATGCATCTATGAATTCCTAATATGTGCTTCCTGAGGTATGTGCTACAGTAATATTCAATGCAGTGATATAAAATATATTCCATAGTGTAATTAATTAGCCAATCTACCTAAACCATGTGATGGGAAGCATTTGCTATTATGAAGTTTAGAGACATTTTGTATCACACTGTGATTAATACCATTCAATTATCTCAATATGGCTGCTCTCTGCTTATAGTTTGAGAGATATGGAAATCATTGTAACACATTTCACACATATTTCCATATATAACACTTTTCTGTGATATTTCAAAAATTTGGAAGCAGTCCCCATGTGATTGCTCAAATGGAAGCTCATATATGTTGCGTTCAGTTCATACACTGGCCTCCAAAAGGAGCAATAAGATGCACAGAGATCTGCAGGGGGCTGAAGGGCAAAACACAGCTGGAGAAACGCCAGGGAGGCTCTTTTTCCACCTGCCTTTGTAGCTGTGGTCCTAGACAAATCACAAAGAGAGAAGGTGTTCCAAATAGTTGCTAAGTGCTTCCTCTTGGGAGCAGTTTAGGAAGCTACATGGGATTTACCCAGCAATGTTTGGGATACTGTCTAGAGCAGAGGTCAGAAGATAATCTGCTAGCGAAGGGTAGATTCATAGTAAATATATTTTTATCTTTAGGCACCATATGGTCTGGGTTGCAACTGCTCATTCTGCCACTATAGTGTGAAAGACTCCACAGGGAAAACCAGTGGGCGTGGCTCTGTCATAATACAAATCTTCAGTTATGAACATTGATATTTAAATTTTGCTGAATTTTCACATAGGAAAAAAAACCAATAAAATCTCAGCTCGTAATCAATACAAGTATAAACTTTAAGTTGTGTCTTGCTCTCAGACCCCTGCCCCCTTGATCTCTGGAGTACTCTCAGTAAGTCTCTCCCCACCTGCCTTTTCTATCTTCTTTCTTTCGTTTCTTCACTGCCCAACTCTCTCCTAATACTACCTCCAATAATGTCCAGGCTCCTTGCTATGGAGAGCAGTGGTTTCTTATCTTTCCTTTTGAGAAGGCCACAGAGGGAATGCCTTTCTGCATACTCTCATCAAAGAAGCTGCTTCTTGTTCATAAGAGAGGACCAGAGGCTTTGTTGCTGTTTCATTTATACAGTCCCATGAAGAGAGCAGTATGGGGGAAAGCCTCCACATAACTGGTGTCATTGGCCACACCCAGAACTAACCCTTTTGGAATCTGCACTGGAGTTAGTGCTTGTTAGTCATGAACTGTGAAGAAAGCACAGATACCAACCATGGCCTGTCCATCCCATTCACAGTACTTGGCAGTGGGAGATGACTCAGCCCATCTTTGCGCTGCTGTAACAGAATGCATGAAACTAGGCAACTTATACAATAAACAATTAATTTTGCTTTACAGTTCTAGAGGCTGAGAAGTTTTGGATCAAGGTGTGAATATGGGGACAAAAGCTTACGGTGACCAGCATGTGGCAGAAGGAAGAATGGCAAGGAAGTGACAAAGAAAGAGAAGCCACTCTCCCAAAGTCTTCTAAAGAATGGTATTAATTTATTCATGGGATTAGAACCTTTATAGCCTAAACATCTCCCAAACCCTGTTTTTTGCATTTAGGATTCAAGCACCCATACTGTGGATAATATATTCAAACCATAGAGACAAAACCAAGCACTCAGAAGCCCCCTGCATCTCTATCCCCAAATTTTCCCTGCAAACACAGAAATGGCACAGAAAGTTGATTTCCCAAGAGTCATGAACATAGCATTGGGTCCAGTTTTGCCTCTAGTCAACCCTGACTTCAATCAGCTATAACATTTAGCCGAGTTAAATGACATATATGGGGTCAAGAAAAGCGTCATATTATCTCTAATTTACAGAGACTACTGAAATTCAAGTCTGCAGGAAATATGCCCAAAATCAGGGTGTGAAATCCAAACATAATAGAAAACCTAAGTATGTTATTTGTATTCCAGGCTCTTGCCTTTAATATAGGACTTTTGTGTGAATGCAGGCTCCCTCTTGGTCTTTAGTGGAAATTCTCAAACTTCTACAACCAGAACATTTGCCAAAATGCAGCCACACTCACTAATTAAATGTCATAGTCCAGGGATCACCTCCTTCCACTGTTAAGTCCAATTAGTGGAGAAATTAGACTAGATCTTAAATAATCAAAGCTATAGCGCTCTTAAAAAGGACGAACTGAAAATAAGAGATGCACAGTCTCCTTTCCTGCTCTGTCACAGTCCTTCCACACATTACCCATGCTCTTTGCTGAATGAGTCATGCCTGCAAAGAAACCAGAAACAGGTTTCTGAGCTCTTCTTACAGTTTGAATGTCCTATAGGATTTAACTCTGATACCAATACCAGCCCCATAATCTCTCCACAACTTAGTTGCTTTAACCATGCCAGCACAGTAGTAGTAGCAGAGCTGTAGTGGCGGACAGCTCTGGAGGCCTGTGCCAATTGCCAGGTTCCCTTTTCCCCTGCTGGCAGACAAATAGCAGGTCGTTCTTTTGCCTAGAAAATGCATTCCTCTGGGAGACCAGAATCTATATCAGTATTAAACAATCGGTCAATTCTAGGAGCACTATTGGAAAAACCACAGTGCTGTACTTATCTGCATTACAATTGGAAAAAGGTCAGAACAGATTTACTAAAAGCTTGCATTACATGGACAAAAGTCAGGAATCGATATGAAAAATTTGATATGTGGAGAGAGATTCTGATGAGATAGTGTCAGTTACTGCGAACCAAATAACTGTCATATGAACAGTAGCTGAGACTGCCAAGGCCCATCCAGGAGAATTCTGGTCAGAGTTGGTAATTATATTCCTCCGAAGTATGAATTATATATTAAGCAGAAGTTCTCAAATGTTTTATGAACCAAATTATTAAAAACCAACTGCTGAGTTTGTGTGTTTTCCTTTACAAAAAGCCAGAATATACATATGATCTTGGACTTCGAAGATGGAGTGAGTATGAATATACTGAAATAAGTTTAAAAGAAAGACCGGCTTTGCAACCGTACAACATTGTATCTAACCAACTCTTCAAAGAAATGTTACCATTTAAGACCCAAAGAAGAATATTTTCAGTTCATTGTGGTTACTATTTGAATTGATGCTGATTCATCCAGAGCCACAATGATAGAAACGTTGTAGTTTGTATCATCCACCGCCTGCCCCAACCTCAGGAGGAACATACAGACTACTGCAGGCAGACTCTCTTTCATAAATCCACGTATTCCTTCTCAAACCCTTATTTAAACATTTACACTGTTGTGCTTTGTAATCTGAGCTATCGGGTAGCCTCCAATTTAGCAAGGAATTGACATCAAAATAAACTATTATAACACAGTTGGATAATACATATGAAAAAGAGGTGTAGAAAAGAAATAGTTACTGCTTACAGCAAGCACACTAGGAGGTTTGAAACCATATTATTTACATACAATAGAAAAATGAGTGAGTGGGCCAGAGAGATGGCTAAGTGTTAAAGGTGCTTGCTGCCAAGCCTGACTGACCTGAGCTCAGTCATTGAGTTCCATAGAGTAGTAGCAAATAATTGATTTCTGCAAGTTGTCTTGTCACTTCCTCACCCACTCTGTGGCACACACATGTAGTAAAAGTACACAGATTAATAAATAAATGTAATGTTTTTTTAAGTGAGTAAAAGAGCCTGGATCAATTGTCTTCATATTCCTGGAAAATCTCCTCAGAGCAGGTCATGTTTAAAGTTTCCAGAAAATCTTTTAGGGAAGAGGGTAAATCAGACAGAAGGGACTGCATACATAAAGGTGTGAAGATGCGAGAAAGCATTGATGGGGTATGTAAAAAACTACAGGTGCCGAAGGGGCACCCTGAGAACCTCAGGAAAGGGAGACTACTCCCTAAACACCACCTGCTGGGATGACAAGTGACCCCACTACCCTTTGCTCTGATTGCTTTCCTCCAGTGGGAAGCATTGCGTCCCAGTTCATCTGGTGCAGATCCATACGTAACTCCCCACACCTCTCTTTCCTTCCTTACAAGTTCCATGTGTTTACTGCTCTGATAACCTGCCCTAATAGGAATGGCAGACTGAACTCGATTTTGCCAACCAGTGGCCAGCAACAGCAGGCCAAGCAGCTCTGCAGCAGGTCTCCATTTAGAATCTGGACACAGCTAGCTCAAGGAAAACAGGCAGTGAGGTCTGAGGGTCCAGGCATATTTTACTTCCGCCATGACTGTCATTCTCCTAACCCTCCACTAGAACCTCTGACTTGAAAAACAGCATCTCAAAGAAAAGTCCTTTTTATTACTTCTTTATTTTTGATAATATAATTATAGCATTTTCCCCTTTCCTATCCTAGCTTGGAACCCTCCCATATACCCCTTCTTGCTCTATTTCAAGTTCATGGCCTCAATTGTTGTTACTTACATTCATGTATATACATATAGATTGAGAAATAGATAAATACAACCTGCTCAATCTGTCTAATGCTGCTCCTAGTTATGTTTTCATGTCTGACATTTAATGTTGAATAACCAGCTGGTGTGCTCTTTCTGGGGAAAACTAGATGAATTAAAAGAAAGGAGACTGTGGATCTCTTTGGGGTCCATCATTAAGTAGCTACAGTACTTCTGTGTTATCTCTTGTTTGTTCCAAGCCTCACTTTTCAGAGTTGTTTGAACAGCTAGATTAGAGTTGATAACTTGCACGTCTTTTCCAGGTTGGAGCTTCTGGATATAATGGGTAGAAACTGTCAACATAGTCACAGTTTGGGTAGCTCTTGTGTCACAGGAGATTATTTGAGAGCAAGAGTTGTCACACTACATCCCGACAAGCTAGGTAGGAATACTCAGTAGAGCTTTGAATGGATTGACTGCAAGCAGAACAAGGAAGAATGTGTGACAGGCATGAACTGGTGCCTTACAGAAAAGATGTGTTGTGCTCTGTGCTTAGGACAAAACTGTACAAACTAGAGATCTTGGCTACTGAATACTCTAGAGCAAAACTGTATCTCCCAATAATGCTTAGCCTTGAGGGCAATGGTCTTCGGCCTTCCTAATGTTGTGATCCCTTAATACAGTCCCTCATACTATGGTGCTCTCCAACCACAGAATTACTTTGTGGCTGCTCCATAACTCTCCTTTTCTACTATTATGAATTGTAATGTAAACAAATATCTGCTATGTGATTCCCAAAGGAATTGAGGTGCACAGGTTGAGAGCCACTGCCTTATAATGTCATACAGAACCTAGCCAGGCACATGTCACACAAAGTCTCTGCTCACTGTGTTTGTGACCTGAAAGAAAATACTAATTGCTTCATCGTACACTCCATGACAGTGCACAGTACTAAATGCTTTATACAGCTTGTTTCACCTAAGGTTCATAACAATTTCAAGACATCGAGGTCATAGTTTTATTTTATAGAAAAGGAAGGTATAGATGACTGTGGCCAGGGTAGTAGGTATGTCATTTGACTCCAGTGTTCTTAACCACTCCATAAGATTCCATTTTAAAGCTAAGGCATCATCTTCTCTGCTCTCCAGGGGCTTCAAACATGGGTGAACCAGAGGATAGCTATACACCTGGAAACATTTTGCTGTATAGATTATGTATAAGGCCTAGCTCCTCTGCAGACTGCTATAGAAATCCACTCAAGCTATACCAGATTACTATAGCAAGGCAGAAAATAATCTCAACCGATAGGAAAGAAATCTGGTTATAGTTCTACAGACTCAAGTTCAGACATGTCAGGGCTAGCTTCTTTCCTCAGAGTTTCCCAAACCCAAATCAAACTATTGGGCAGCCTGTATTCACACCTAGATTGCAGGTACTTCTTCTATATCTATATTGTTGTAACAGAATTCAGTTCTTTATAGTGAAGGACTGAGGCCCCTGTTCCCTTGTAGGCTGTAGTGGGGACTATATTAGACCCTAGAAGCTACTCATATTTCTTACCCTGTAGGATCTCCATCTTCTATACCAGTCAGGGAAATTTTTCTTGGCAGAAATCCCCTGTCACTTTGAAATCTTCAGAAAGAGACTGGTCTCACTTAAAGGCTAACTGGATTAGGTCAGTCTCAAGCAGGATATTCCCTTAAAGTCAACTGATTGGCCACCTCTCAGCTGTACCCAGAAAATCCCCTCCCACCTGCTGCCCCATTAATGTTCCCCAGGCTGAATGGTGGAGTGTGTGCTTAGCAGAGGCTGGGACTCTAGGGACACATTCTTAGAATTCTACACACTAGGAGAGAACTGGGGAAGGACAGGCCAACACACTAGAGCTGCACCACATACTTTCCCTCTTGCAAAGACATTGTCTTTCTCTGCACTTGAAGGCCCCGCAGAGAGGACACTGTTCTGAAACCTTCTGGCAGACGATTATACAGTCATTTTTAATCTGGGTTTGGAGAGGTGAGAGTACAAGCTCATAAAACAATGATTCTGCATGTTAATATGCTCTACAAAGAAAAAGAGGCTGCAAACACTGGTACCCCATGCTGGCTCCCCATCTTTCTCCCCTTAATAAGGTCTCTATGGAGAAGGTTCACCCCAGAGGGTATGTCTGGGCAGAGTCTGACTTTGTGATTCCCCCACAGCCCTGTGTTCTCTGCAGAATGTGCTGCTTTCACGGTTGAAGTTGATTATTGAATAATGAATTATCATTCTTTTTTAATTTCCCAGCCCTCTTCTGAAAGGCACTGCTACTTTTCTACTTACTGAGACTCAAATATAATAGAAAGGGGGAGAAAAGGCTCACTCACACAGAGGGAGCAAAACAATCTTACC
Organism: Uromys caudimaculatus; assembly: GCA_028551405.1. Taxonomy (NCBI): domain Eukaryota; kingdom Metazoa; phylum Chordata; class Mammalia; order Rodentia; family Muridae; genus Uromys; species Uromys caudimaculatus. The sequence continues at coordinate 33,426,879 of CM052711.1, forward strand.
TATCAACCCTGTTTTGATCCTGGAGATGATAGTAAAAATTGTTTTAATTAATTCTCTGATTTGGAGTAATTTCATTTCACAGTTGACCAGAGAATAGCACCATGAACAATGTGAAGCTTCACTAGGTAATCAAAGGCAAGACATGTGGCTGGACCAAGAAAACTCTTTGGTTGGAGGCAAAGCTTACAGCTATCTAATATATGTAGACTTCTGAGCTCAAATTCTAGTACCAAAGGAGAAGGAGGAAGAGGAGGGAAAAGAGGAAGAGGAGGGAGAGGAGGAGGAAGAGGAGGGAGAGGAGGAGGAGGAAGATGAGAAGTAGTAGTAGTAGGAAGACAAGGAAGAGAGGAGGAAGAGGAGGGGAGGACTACATAAACAGCTCTTGTCAGGAGTGTTCTCAGCATTCCAGAGGATGAATGGAGGAAGACTGTAAGTTCTAGGCCACCCTTGGCTACATAGAATAAGGGGAGAAAAAAAAGAAAGCTCTTGCCCTCTTAGAGTTGGAGAGCTGCTTGATCCCTATGGGGCAGGGACTAGGTGTGAAGAGGTAATACCAGGATGGATACTCCACCCAAGGAGAACAGAGCCATGCCTAAGTGAGAGAATAGTTATTCTCCAGTGTCCTTATGGTGTTGGGTGGAAAGCCATGCCGTGTATCTCTTGTCTGGGAGTTCTGTCACTGTGACATGCCATAGTTACAGAATTCAGGGATGCTTTGAGAGACTGGAGGGAAGAGGTTTGTTCAATAAGGGCAAGTAGTCACAGTTGAGAATAGAGAAAGAAATGCCATCGTATCAGGCAGCCAGAACATGGTATAGTAGACTTGGAGGGGTGGGTAACAAAAGACATTAATTTTCTTCCCATTTGGGAATCAAGAAGTCAAAACTGAAGGAGTTAGTAAGGTTTGTTCCTCCTAAAGACTGTGTCTTTTACCCTTGGACTCTCTTTTCTTTGCAACGGTTTATATATTCTTTATGTCATGGTCCTTTCCCAATATACACTTTATCTATCTATCTATCTATCTATCTATCTATCTATCTATCTATCTATCTATCTATCTATATGTATATATATATTTAACTATCTATCTTATTTGTTTATATATTTTATTAATTTCTTGAGAATGTCATAGAATATATCTTGAGTCTTCCCCCTAACTCTATCCAGATCCACCCCCACCAGGCCTCCCACTTGCTCACTTCATATCCCCTTGTCCATTTTTTAAATATTAAATAATCCATTGACTCCAATCCATGCTGCCCAGAATGGGTGTGGGGCCATTCACAGGAGTATGATCAACCTTCCTAATGTTACACCTCTTTAATACAGTTCCTCATGTTGGGTTGACCCCAACTGTAAAATTATTTCATTGCTACTTCATAACTGTAGTTTTGCTACTGTTATAAATCCTTAGGCAACTATCTCATATGCAGGATAACTGGTATGCAACCCCCATGGAAGGTTGTTCGACCCTCCAAAGGAGTTGTGACTCACAGGTTGAGAACTACTGGTCATCAACTGTCTATAGCTTCTCATTCAGGGTCTGGCCTTTTTTCTTATGAGGAAAATACTCTTACTGAATTATCTATATGCCCTTATTTTCCACTAACCATTTCTCAAGGCCCCTGTTTCCAAATAAGGTCACATTTGGAGGTGTTCAGGCTGAGGACTTCTATGTGTGAGATTTGGGGGGGGGGGGGTTGGGATAAGCTATCACAGTTACTCACATAGGCATCTGAATGAGGGGAGTTTAGATTTCTTAGCAGCAAAATCAGACACAGCCTGAAAGTGACTTTGTGGAAACCAATCTTGGAGACAAGATCACTCCTTAGGTTACTCCCTTCTAGAATACCCAAGGTAGGATATAGGATGATTACAAAGTCTGATTTTGTGATAGGACTGCCTTGGTTGTCTTTTTGCAAGAACTGACCACAGAACCAGGTATCAGTGAGGCACTACTGGAAGGATGTATGAATATGTATGAGAACACAAGCTAGTCATGAAGTTTATGAGAGTTTGCTATTGGGAGTATGCATGACTCTGAGTTTGTTATTGAATATATATATGTCCAAGTAAGAATATTTACGGTACAAGGAATAAGTGAGAGTATGTGTGAAATCATCACATGAGTGTGTGAGTGAGTGTGTGTGTAATAATAGTGTTATGAAGGTACAAATGAACGAGAGTGCATATGTATGTGAATGAAGTGGGGACAGTGTATGTATCAGTTCACGTATCTGAGAGGGAGTGTGTGAGAGCGCATGTGTGAGAAGGTGTGCCCATGTGAATAAAATAAGGGTGCGTGTATATGAGTGAATGGAGAACATGAGTTCATTGGAATAGAGCATATGTAGGTGTGTGAGTCCGTATGTGTTTGGTGCTGGAAAGAATCACAACGCAAGCCACATGACCTGGGTCCTGAGTCACCTTTTTTACCCCTATAACATTTTCTAGGATTTTGTCTGAGGCAGAGGAAGATCCTATAATAAACAGGTTCTAAGGGTCCCCGAGAGACTAGAACAAGGTCAGCAAAGCATGTACTCATGTAGACAGAAAGCAATATGCAAGTTCAGACACCAACAGTCAGGCATGCTATGTGAGAATTTGACAATGATGTCAGTTTGCAAAATCATTTCTATTTTCATAGATAAACATCTGCTTGGAATTTTTGCTCTCAGACCATAGTTGGTTTTTTTTGTTTGTTTGTTTGGTTAGTTGGTTGGTTGGTTTTTTTGAGGTGTCATATCATTGAATGGATCAAAACTGAATTTTAAAGTGTATTGTGTAGCATCTAGACCTCTGGATTTCTCTGAAATTTATTCGCCTTAAGAGTATTTCTTTATTTCTTTGTCCTGGAATTTTATAATGTTCCTCCTAGGGGAAGAATCAGCTCATTCATTCCATACATATTCTGCCACCCCTTCTTCTGGATAGACCTCTGTCTCCCTCTTGGCATTTATCATTTTGTAGCATGGTAAATTGTCTTAAATTTTAACTCATTTTTCCTTTGGCTCCTTAGCCAGAGTGGAGAGAATTTTTGCCCCATCGTTTTTTCACTTCTACACTCCAGGGCCTTAACTATTACTTACCACAGTAGAGGACATGGAAATGTTTCTTGATGAACAAGCACATCAGATGAAAGCCTACTATGCTCTAGGCAACCTGCTGAACACAAGAGACAATACAACAAAGGAGCTCTTGACTCTTTCTTCAATTCCCAGTTGTGTAGAAACAGACTTGCAGGCAAATGGTTAATGGTCAAGTAATTGACATCTAGCAGGAGTCTGGGAATGATATGGCAAGGGGCAATACCCTGCACTGAACCACAAAGAAAGACATAGGTGAGACTTCATAAAAATCAGACATTTGGAAGTTGATGTGCCACAACTATTACAGGGCAGGTAACATATGTAATATGGACTCTCTAGACAAAGAGGTAAGTTGGTAGATAGAATGGGATTGGGCCAGGCTTCACCACAAAGATAATTTAAAACTCATAGATTGCTTTTTGCAAGGAAGATTTTGTTGACATTTTTAGATCATGCATTGTGGTATACAACTGGAGTCACAGAAAGCTATGCTGCGGATGCAGAGGAGGACTGTCCATGGAGTAGAAAAGGCTAGGATACACTCTATACTGTGCAAGCTAAAGGCTGGGCTTTTGTTTGATAGGAAGTTGGGAAGTCCTTTTCAAAGACAGCAGAGAGATTTATAATGTGATTCAATTGGCAACTGTAGCAGAATACAAGAAAGACGTAAAGGAGAACTACTAGAGATAGGAGAGTTAGAAAAGTCTGAAAAAAGCAAGTTGGCCAGAGTAGCCAGGTGTGGGGACAGAGGTGGTACTTAAAATGACTAGAGGAAGCCAGGGGTACAGGAAGACAGCCTTTATTGAGAGGGATCTGACTTTCTGATTTAAGCAGTTGAGTTAATTGTTACACCAGGGATATTAGTGCATAATTTGAAATGACCATTCCCTACAGGACCACTTATAAAATAGTTCTGAAGCTGAGCATTGTGTCCCATGTTTGTATTCCCAGTTCTGGGAAGGCTTAGGCAAGGCGACCACAGGTTTAAGGCTAGCCTCAACTAAATAGGGAGACTATCATAAAGAAAATGAAAGAAGGGAAGAGAGACTGGGGGAGATAAGGAGAGGAAACAATCCCTGTCCTTAGCTTCTTCAAAAGCTGTAGGTGTGACATCATTAGAGGGAATATCACTTTCTGCCGCCATCACTCTTCCTTGCCCCAACTTTTGCTGTCTTCTATGGTGACATCCTTCTCTCCCTCTGTCCCACTCTCAGAGCTGTGTAAGTTTCCCTGGTACACCTGTACAACCTCACTACAAAGCAGGCATTAGTCCAGACTTTGTTGTCTTAAACAATATAATAAATACAGCCAAGGTACCAGGAAGATGCCACCAGCTCTCTGTTGACTGAACGTAATAAGCTGAAGATTCAACTGAAGACTGACCTCTGTACACTGTACATTAAAATAATAATAAAACAAAAAGCAAAACAAAAACAAACAAACAACAAAACAGTTCTCTTATCTTGATACCTGATAAGAAAGTTTAGGAACACCAAGAAATAAGTACAAATAGAGATCCAAATACAAACAAAAGCTGCTTCCTATGTTTGTGAGAGACTTTGTCCCTCTGTGAGCATTTTCCATCCAACTAATTATATCCTTACCTATCTTCCAAGTGAGCTTTAAGTCCCTGGTAGTTTAAAATTTGTTGAGAAGGAGAGATTGTACAATATCCCTCTCCACCCTTAGAGATTCAGGGAGAAAGGAGCAACGTACATGTCACAATAAGGTCACAGCCCAAGAGGGTTAATGTGGAAGTTTTCCTGAAGAGAATCCAAGCAAATTCGGCCCTGGCCAAGAGGCACATGACACTCTTTCCAATGTCATAGGAAGCTCCCACTGAGAGAGAAACTGTCTTTTCAGATGGGCCATTACTATAGGATTACAACAGGCCAAAAAATAGCATAGACCCCTTAGGAGAGGAAGGAGATTGAAGATAATCTGCCACCTACCTACCTAGTTCTCTTCCATTGCAAACAAGGCTCTGAAAGGGCTCTATAGAACTAAATCTCAAACTGTGACAGAGAGAACAGTGCAGTCTGGCAGGACAGGAACCTCCTGTCATAAGCACAATGGGGATGCCACCAAAACCTGCAGGAAGGGGTCCTGATGACAGGAACCAGAGGGTGGAGTGTTTTGAAGCAGAGTAGACAAAGATGAAGGTGGAAATCTGGAGACTGAAGAAGACAGGAGCAGAAGTGGTGGGTAGCCAGGAACAGGATGGATCCCTGTACTGGGATGGCACAAGAAGAGTTGTGGCTGACACAGGCTACTTCTGCCTACAGTATGCCACTTCTCCCCTTCCTTCTGGCAGCTAGATAATCTGCATCACACAGATGAGCAGAGATCTTAGCCTTCTGATGACTTAAGGTCACAAAAGTCAATTTCTAAGGGCTCATGCCAGTCATGTGGTAAGCAAACCCATCCAGGTGTAGGAAATGCCATTTCCATGCTACTGACAGGAACATGGACACTGTCGGGCTGCAAGGCAGTAAGAAGATGACAAAAGGCCGCTGACAGCCAGCCTCCAGGCCTCAGTGCAATAGGTGAGATGGGAGATGTGTTACTTGCAGGATTTACAGCAGACCAATGTTGGTCACTCATCCTAAAATTCACTGTTAGCATAAGATACTAGGTGTCTGGTGGCTGCTGGATTGGATGCTCAAGGAAGAGTATACTTACTTCTTTCTGATGTCTACCAATTTTTACATATGTTGCATCTAAATAAAACACAAATGAAACATTTAAACAGGCTGTGTTCATAGTACAATCAATCGAAAGCCTCTGAGATGGTTTAATGTTATCTCTGTCTAGGCCTTAGTAGCCTCTCCTCTGCACTGTGAATTGGGGAAATGCTGTCTGTAGAACTGAGTTCTCCACATATTTGTGTCTCCTCCCACTCCCATTATTTCGGGCAGTTTCTCTGGGTCCCTCTGCCTTTCTTGTGACCTTGGAATCTTTTTTGGTTTCATGTTCTGCCACCTGGCTGTCAATGTCATCATCACTCCATCTCATCAGTAAATGTTCCTTAAGCTTTGTACAGTCTACCTGCTTAACAGAGAACTTACTCATCCCTTCAAGACAGAATCAGGCTGAATTTTGTCCCTTTTCCAAACATGTTCAGATTCTAATCTCAGATCCTGTGAAGGCTCTCTGGTTTGAAGGATGGATCTTTGCTGATGTAGTTGTGTAAAGAATGCTGAGGGGAGAAGAGCACTCTGGGCTCTCCCACTGAGCAGAACATCAAAGGACAAGTGTCCCTATAAGAGAGAAAGTGAGGAAAATCACATAGACAGGAGAGCGGGAGGCAGGGTGACACTGCCAGGGTAGGTATGGCATGAGAACCAGTTTGTGTGTGTGTGTGTGTGTGTGTGTGTGTGTGTGTGTGTGTGTGTGTGTGTGTGTGTGTGTGTGTTTTAAGCCTTCTAGGTTGTGCTATTCTGTTATAGGAGTCACAAGACTTGTTTCTGATCTAGGAAAAAACTTCTTGTGATATTAATTATAAGAATGGAGATGCCTTTTGGGCATGTGTATACTCCAGTCTTCAAATCATTCTTTAGAATAGGAGTTATTGCTTCTCTCACCTGCTTCACCCAACTATCACGCCAATGTGGAAACTGTGACATCAAGAATTTACATGGCTTCTGAGCACTCTATCTAGGATTTAAACCCCACATTCTTCCATAACTCCAAGAAGTGGCTCTCATGGTATTTCATTACTACAAAAGATAAATGGAGACCTTTGTCCCACAACAATGACAGAATTCTAACTTTTTTAAAAAAATCCAAGTTGTATCAATGAACATTCACACACACACACACACACACACACACACACACACACACACAATGCCCAGTGCACTGGCCTCAGGTACAATACCTTCCCATGAAGGAGGCAGTGTTGGGCAATATCCCTTGCTGAGCCATCATGAGGAAAATCCTGGACTGGTTGGTTGTATGTTAATAATATCATCGTCACAGATCTCTGGGGATTACCATCACAAAGTCTGGGAAGGGGAGCATTGTGGCTCCAAGGTAATTGGACAAACAGGTCAAACTGTGGGCAGTCCAAAAGTGGAATAGGTTAAGGAGGGAGAGGAGAGGCTCCTGGAATCACACAAAGTGTGAGTAACTGGAAATACTTTGGCAAGTATATTCTGATCTACAGAAATGAAATTGAAGCATGAATTTCAAATATTAAGCTTGAGTGCTTAGATAATTGAAGTTAATCTCTCTGAACTTTAATTTGCAACTGTAAACTATGAGGGTAGAATGACTGTATATAGTATATGGAACAGTGTCTGGAACATATTTGCTCCTTCATAGACAATTATTAGATTATTATTGTTGTTTTTACTATGAGTTGACTATGGCTTATCCTTTGCTTGAAGACACAAAATCTTGATTCAAATACTCTCCAAGAAGATATCATAAAATGATCCTATCCTTTGGCTTAATTTATCTTTTTATAGTTATATAATGAATTGCAATTCCACACTAAAAATAAGCACCCTTTCAAATTATCTTTTAAAATAACTTATTGCAAGCAAACATAAATTCACCCCATGTATAATATTCTTTCAATTGACTTTGAGATATGAAAGCAGACTTGTTAGAGGAAGAAAATCTATAAAGGCTGTGCTCATTCATCCACCAGATATTTATGAAGAAGCATCTCTGGAATCACTGCAATGTACAGTAATTGCCCTAAGAGTTATGGATAAAGTAACATGGGATTATAAATAGAAATACAGAAAAGTCGGCTAATTAAAAAATTAAGTGTAAATTCATAAGAGGGAGAATTCCTTTTCAATAACATGCAGAGTTGAAGGTAGAGGGATAGAATGAGGTTTGTGGGAGTTCCACCCAAGAGAAGTTCTGCAAAGATTGTGTAGCCTGAGGGTTGAACCTGAAAGGGTGAGGTCTGGGTTTTATGAGCAGCCAATGGCCTCCTGTCAAAGAAGAAAAAGACAAAAGTCCTGGGTATCTGTGGGAACAGCAGATGAGCCTGCGGTAATGAGGCAAAATGTATATAAAGTGTCAGACTGAACATGGAAGAGCAGATGGTTAAGAGGACTCTAGTAAACTTGAACACTGGGTACCTCTAACAGGTGTTCTTACATCTTAATGAAGGATTGCAGGTGGCTCGAAATTGGCACACTGTAATTTTAGCCTATGGTGGTGAGAAGAGGGGTTGAGAGACTGTCTATAAAGACCTTTCAGGAAGAAGAAAGTGAAAGACAAAAGGTAGTTAGTGGAGAGACAATCAATGAAACGGGCTAAGTGCTTGAAAAAGTCCAAGCATGACTTTACAGTTTTAAATCTAAAGGCCTCAAGAAAACTCTTCAGTGACAACCCTAATAAGGAACAGAGGAAATGACCAGTTTCTTGGAAGAACGCATATGTTAGTTTGGTAGATTTCAAAAGGGGAAAACCGCTGAGTTTATAAGAGAGTTTGACCTTGGAGATTGAAGAGAGAGCTCTACAGAGTGATGGGAAGAAGTCCTGAAAAACCCTGTAATTTCTAGGAAAGAACAGAAAGAGGAGGAGGAAAAGAATGAGATAAGGCAGCCCTGGAAGATGCCGTCCAATTTCATGTGGTTTACAGGAACAGGTGAAAAGAGACACTAAGAGCTTAGGGAAAAAAATTGCCCTAAAGTCATTAGAGTTTTCCAGAGAGAAAAAAAGGAAAATAATGTGGTTATACACATATACTGATAGATATGAATAGATAGATAGATATAGATGTCACTATGGATTGATATAGTTACAGATACATATGAGAACACATTTATCAGAAAATTAACTAATGTGATTATGGAAGCAAGGGAGTCCCAATATATGTCATCCATGAGCTAGGGAAACAGGAACATTGAACCTGGCTCAGTCCTAGCCAAAGGCCCAAGAACCACAGGAGGCAAATAGTGAAACTCTCAGTTTTCTAAGCCAAAGGCCTGAGAAGCCAAAGGCCTGAGAAGCCAAAGGCCACTAGCACCAGTCCTTGAGTTCAAAGGCAGGAGTTCTAATGTTCAAAGGACAGAAGAAAGTGTCCTAGCTCTAGAATTCAGGAAGAAGTCTGCTTTTCCATGTCTTTCTGTTCTATCAAGGTCCTCAGGCCCTTGACAATTCCCACATACATTGGGTGACAGTGTATCTTCTGTACTCAAGCCACCTATTCAAATTTTAATTCCTTTCAGAAACATTCTTAATAACCAGAAATGATGCCTTACAGTCAAATGGGTATCCTTCACCCAGTCCTGGAATAACTTAAAATTGACACCGCACTGTCATTGCTGGGGTCTCGCTTAGACAGCCATACTGTTGAGGTATCACGGATGTGGCTTCTTTGTCATTTGAGAGAAGCACTGTCTTACAGCTAACATGCTAACGTGGAAGGGGAAAATGTCACGATATACCATCAGTAGACCAAGAACTGCAGGCAGCTAGTGACTTCTGAAAGAGGGAGAATTAGCCTAGCCCAGAGATGAGCCCTCTAATTGGTTATCCAGTAGGAAGTGACCGTCCTTGAAATCATATACATAAAAGCCATATGGACTTAGTACATTGTATTTATATATTTATGTATATATGTGTATGAGTGTGTGTGTGTGTGTATGTGTGTATGTGTGTATAATAAAGAAAAAGAATCCCATTAATTTGAAAGAGGGAGGAATGGGATGGATTGGAGTGAGGGAAGTAAAGGAGGAAGTGAAGTAGTGTAACTATATTTTAATTAAAAACTAACTTTAAAAGGTTGTGATTGTTCCAGGCCTCAGGGATGATACTGAAGGCATAAAGAGAATGATCGGCTTCAGTCAGTATAATCCATACTTTTCTCCCCAACAGGAAATAAAAGAAGATCTTTAGTCTTAGTATCTAAAATCTGCCATGGAACACAGGGTCTTTTTTTTGATAGGCTCTTAGTCTCATAGATAAAATAATTTAGCATAGACTTAGAATAAAACTCAGAGACAATTTTATTAGAGCTTGAGCAGAAAGAAACAACAGAGCAAGGTAGTGGGAGACTGTAGAGCTGCCAAGATTATGAGGATGGATAAAGGAAGAAGACAAAATCACACTGTCTGAGTTAGAGGTCTAGAACTCAGGCTGGCTAAACGACAGTAGTCACAATAGTTGCTTGTATGTGGTGGGAGGGAGAGTGACTTCAGAGAAGAGAGAGAATACCTGGAGTTTTCTTAGGACTTGGGCCAGTATCTAAGCGAAAAAGGGGGGGGGGTCTGAAAGCAAGGAACAGTTAGACTTTCTGCAGAAAGCACACTGGTAGAGCAGCAAGCATCTTCACGCATCTGTCAATGAGGGGCGTCTGGTGGATGTGCGTACTTCATACACATGTCATTAAGGCAATGATTCTCAACCTGTGGGTCAAGCCCTCTCTAGGGGCAGATGACCCTTTCACAGGGGTTACCTAAGACCATTGGAAAACCCAGATATTTATGCTGATTCATAACAATAGCAAAATTACAGTTACGAAGTAGCAAAGAAATAATTTTACGGTTGGAGGTCACCACCACATGAGAAAGTGTGCTAAAGGGTCACTGTGTTAGGAAGAACCACTGCTTTAAGGGAATATTTATTCTCATTTTCTTAACAGAAAACATCTCAGATGTTTTACAATTTTCAAAGGTTTTTTTTTTTATTGCAATTATCCTTTGACTTATGGTAGTGATTGTGTGTGTGTGTGTGTGTGTATGTGTGAGTGTTTGTGTACCTGCATGCTTGTGTACATGCATGTGTGTATCTGTGTGTCTCTGTGTGTGTGTGTGTGTGTGTACATGTAGGCAAGTGTGCATGTGTGTCTGGGTATCTGGTTGTGGTATATTTATGTGTATGTGTAAGTGTGGGTTTATGTGTATATGTATGAGTGTGTGTGAATGTGTACATGTGTGCATTCATGCATGTGTATATGTGTGTGTGATATGTGTGTATGCATTTGTGTCTGTGAGTATGTGAGTGTATGTATGTGCCTGCATATATGCTTCTGTGCTTGTGTGTGATGTGTGTCTCTGTATGTGAATGTGTGTATAAATGTGTGTGTGGGGTGTGTGTGTGTGTGTGTGTGTGTGTGTGTGTGTGTTTACTTGTAGGCCATGGTGCATGTTTGGAGGACAGAGGACAGAGAACTTAAATGAGTTGGTTCTCTCCTTCCACCATGTGGGTACTAGGGATCCAACTCAAGCAGCCAAGAGTCAAAGGCTGGTGGCCCCTTTGCTCACTGGGCAGTGTCCCTGGCCCTATAACGTATTTCTGAAAGTTTCTGGAACAAGAACTTTTCCTGAGGAACAACTTCAACTCACTTGATTGACTGTTGCTTTTGGAGTAAGTCTTAAGAGAGTGGATAATAACATATTTTTGTAATATTATACAATATTTTGTGTTGTTTAAAGTGCCATATCTCCTCCTAGGGTCAGAGTTACAACTGGCATCCCATCCTTTGGACAAAAAAAAAAACAAAAAAAACAAAAAACAAACAAACAAAAAACCCATATAACCAAATAGATTTAAAGAACAGAAAGGAAAAAAATTTAATTTGTAAAACAGCAGTGATTTACCAGGAGGCAATACTTGTCTGTGGTGTTTAGCAAAACTCTAACTGCCTTTACCTTCCTCCCCTTTTTGCAGTGTTTGCAATCCTAAAGAGGGAAAATGTGATCCTTCTTCTATGCTTTAACATGGTATTTCACTTAAGAAGAGGAAATAGCGTTTCCTCCTCTTTCCTTAAAATTAGTGTTACCAAGGAAACAGGAGGTGGTGTCCAAAGCTGATTTTGAGGGTGAAGTCCATCTTCTACAGTCTCCAAGCCTGCTAATTTCTAATAATCTACCTAGCAGAATCCTCAAGCTTTATATAGGTCCCCAAACTATTTGACATCTTAAAAAAATAAATGATCTTCCAAAATCAGAAATGGTCAGGGGTGGGGTGGAGAGCACTGTAAAAACAAAAAGTGTATATGTTTAAAATCTACAGGAGCAATCGCATTGAATATCAAACATAATTCAAATCAACTATGAGTTTGATTTAATGTGGGTAGTGTGTACATTGTATAGGTACATAATATAGAAATTTGTTTTATATTGTTTGAGGCTATGCATCCAACAGTGCATGTACCCAGAAGGTATGAAGAATTCAGTTTTCCTGAGAGAAGGCTACCCAAGGAATTTTGAGATGATGACACCATGTCCATAGTTTACAGGCCCTGTGGCTGTTTTATCGAATGAAAGGAGTACTGATGAAGTTAAGGCAAAGACTTCAAAGTTCACCTAGTATAAGTGTCTCAAGATGTTCAATTCACCATTCTTTGGTTTACGCAGTGACTGATGGAGGCATGTCTACCTTCTTATTCTTGACCTTGGAGAACAGAAGATACTCATTTTCTACCTTAGCATTTCTGTGATCTCAGTTTAAATCTCACAAATAAGTATTTGACCTTTATTAAAGGTTTAAATATCTATTAATAAACAGATGCATAAAAGGAAGATTTCTGCATCTTATTATTAAGAGTAATCATAATGCTTTCAAACACACGATGAGACTTTCCAGACAACGACATGTTTTCACATGGCAACTTGCAGCCTACATCCCACCTGTGATAGTTTTGTCATCTTCGGAAACTGCGTTAAGAGAGGACAGCAGTGTGTCCCTGCTGGGATACGACGCCCAGATGAAGCCCAGGGGCCAGGAGTGAAGCAATCAAATGAAGATAGCAATGCCCTTTTATTGAAAAGAAAAGTTTTCAGTGGTGTCTGATTATTCATTTCAGATTTTAAAATTATTAAAAGTGGAACCACATGCATGGCATTAATCTAATTTATGAAAACGACAGTCCAGCATCCTATTTCAGACCCAATTTTCAATACATGGAAGTTGTCCGTGAGCATTTGACTCATATTAGGATATTCTTGTTAAAATTACCACAGTCTGTGAAGAAAATTAACCTTCTGAAATATGCCATAGAGACCATTATAGGCTGGTTAAGCCTTAGCATCCAATTTTCTACAATATGTAGCCAAGTTTTCCAAATAATGAACATTTAAATGAAAAAGTATCATATACATGAAGCATATATTTATTTATTTATTTATTTATTTATTTATTTATTTATTTATTTAAACTGTATATTTTAATGTATTGGTGGTATGGTCATTTTATATTACCTGTTAGACACTGAATCAATTTCTTTATATCTGCACATTCCTTGTTGGGTATTTGGGATGAAGAACCTCACTGATGTTTTATTAACATGTCTCTAAAAGAAGCAGAGGGAACTGCCCTCCTTGGCAATCAACCACCTTCATGTTATTTTCAAAATTTATTCATGAAATTGCACTTCTGAAGAGCTATGAAGGTTGGAAGGTACTACAAAAAGAAAAAGTGAAAAAGGGAAAAAATACAGTCGGAGACAAACCACCACTTCAATTCCTCAATGTATGGGCAAGTGCAGTTTTTGAATAATGAAATCTTTTCTTTTTTAAGATGTCATTCAACCTTATGCATTGTTCCTGTGATAAAGATACATTAGAGTCTGTCCCTTCCCCAGGACCACACCAGAGAGCCTAGGATACAGTGCAGCCTTCTCCAGCCACCTCTTACTTGACAAGGATCAGCAGTCATAATCAATGACAGAGTCAGGATGCAATCTGTATCGCCCCATCTGCATTCTATTGGTCCTCTCTGCCGACTTTTATTTTACAATCAACAGGCTCTATGTAAAGTACTTACAGAGGTTTTAAAACTTTTTAAACTACTTAGAGGCACTTACACATTTGGAGGAAATTCCATTTGCAGAGACAAGGCTATTACAATAGTTGGGTGAATACACATTTTAAGCATAAATGTTAATAAAACCAGGTGAAATTTGGCCATTTAAACAACTGACCCACCTTGTGAATGCTGGGACTCTGTGTACAAAAGGAGGTCCGTAACTGGGTCATTGATTTGCATAATTGAAGTAATTCCCATGTTGCTCTGTTTCACTGACTATAAAACTCTCCAGACCATGGATGAGTGTGCCCGTGTCAGTCATCCTGATGCATGGGGCTCTTCCTCAAGCCTGCTGCACTCTCGTCTCCAGTTGCCTATCTTCTGCCATGTGGACAGGTGTGCTGGCTATTCTAGATCACCACCTATTTTCCTGTGTTGTTTAGTTTAGGACAAGATAGAGTTAGAAAGACATTACTTTTCAAAGTCATTTGTTGACCTCAGTCATTGAGCTCAGAGAAAGACAAGAGAGAATAAGAGGGAGCCAGTAAAAGAGGTTCTGACCTGACTCTTGTGGGTAACCAGCTGTGTGTTCAATGATAACTAAGCGTGCCATGTCTTCTATCCCTAGGTTAAAATGACCAAAGGAACCGCAGACCCAAGGGGAAAGGTCTTGGTCAATGTATCCAAAACTACTTCCTCACTAACACCTCAAAACAATATCATTCCAGCCCAAGGGACACAGATAATCACTTTCACATTTATGGTCCTTTGTGCCTTAGATCTTCCCATTCAAGTAGTAAACATCAAAACCGGAAGTGGTAGATAAAGCATTTAAACAACACAACTTTCCCTAACATCGTTTGATCCACAGATTCTGGGCTGGGGACCCGAGTTCAAGAGAAGCTGCTGTACATTTTACTTGAAGGAACCAGGCATTGTATTAGCGACAATAAATAATGAGAGACCTCAAGGAATTCTAAGAAAGAGGAGAAAGCTCTGCAGAGAAAGATGGATTTGGCCCAGGGATCCCAATTTGCTGCAATTTCAAATATTGTCTTAGCCCTCAGGACATAGAAAATGATACATTGCAACTGTCAAAAAAAAAAAAAAAAAAGACTACTCCATTTTTTCCTCTATTTCTTCTTTCCCAGCAGAGGTAGGGGACATACATTATGATTTAGACTGAGCTGAACAGGAAAATATGCAAAGTGGTAAATAAGTAAGCCCAGTTAATTAGGTGATTACAACAGGGCAGATGTTAGCACAGAGAGGGAGGAGTGGTCACCATGGAGACACTAACACCCAAGTTTCAGCAAATTGTTATAATATCATAAATACATAAAACAAGGGAAGAGAAAGAGAAAGCTAGTGCATGCAAGAACTATGTGAACTAATGTGACATAGGAAGCTATGTCCAAGTAACCACTGTCGCCTTTATACCCTGACATTGTCACCAAGGGGACCAAGAGCATAAAGGAACCATAGCAATAAATTCACACCAGGCAGATTTGAGCCAATTACCTTGTTACTTAATGTTAAGCGTTCAGTGTATCTCTATGAGGTGTGAATATAAGGCCTGCTCTATAGGTTGTGAGGACTTTGTGAAATAACACCTGGAATAATGGGTAGTTTTTACTGTCAACTTGACTGGATTAGAATCACCCAGGAAATACACCTCTGGAAAAGAGATCCACCCTGAATGTGGGGGGCACTGTTCCATTGGCTAGAGTAAAAGACTGAATTTTTTAAAAAAGCAGATGGATGGGATGGTGAAGCAGGAAAAGTGCCTGCTCCTTAAGCATGAATCAAATGCCTGGGATCCACTTTAAAAGCAGAGCATGACAGCACATACCTGCAATCTCAGTACTGAACACCTAGAGTCAGTGGGATGTTAAGGCTTCATGGCCAGCTAGTCTGGACGAATTGGTGAGCTCCAGATTCAGTAAGAGATCCTGTCTCAACAAATAAGACAGAGAATAAAGACTCCAAGTATCTACCTCTGGCCTCCACATGTATATGGATACATATGTGTGCATTCCTTCGCATCTGCTTATACATTATTAATTAAAAATGAGGAGAAAGCAATCTGTACATCAACATTTATTTCTCTCTTCTTTCTGATTTTAGACATGATGTGACCATCTGATTTATGCTCTTGCTGCTATGACTTCCCTTCCATGATAAGACTGTATCCCTTCAAACTCTAAGTCAAAGTAAACTCTGCCTCTCTTAAGCTGCTCTTGTCTGATATTTGATCATAACAGTAAAAGGAAATAATACACATGGGAAAATTTAGCTTTGGTAAGAGCTCAATTAGAGTGCTACTCTTTACTCATGGTTTTGAGTACTCATGGTTAAGACCATGGTCAAACATTTGTGAAATAAACAATATATTTTCAATTTATAGTAGTTATAACCAACATGATTAAAAACCTCCCATCATCACTTTATCCATCGAGGACACAGTTCGTCCCTTGGTCCACCACATCCGGACTGTATAGCTTCCCCATCCTTTAGTCACTTATACTCAGTTATAGTAATCAGATCGATTACTATGGTTATTGGAATGCTTGTGCTCAACTAACTCTTAGTTTGCTTAATAGTAATCAAAGCACAAGAGGAGAGCTACGAAGGTTGTATTAGGATATAAACCATGGACAGACAGAGGGACACTCTCTGTACAATGTGGCTATGTTGCAAGACAAATAGGAAAAGCACAGCACTGCAGTGAATTTAAAGTGCAGTTCAAAGATCCCCTAAGGGGCTGAGAAGGAAGGTGTCGTCCATGGATAAAAGAAACTACTATACCCATAGTTTTTATTATCTCATTATCAAGTCAATCTATAGGAAGCATGGTTGGTTTAGACAAATGCATCTGAACTTAGAGTCATGACATATAAGTAGACTATTACTTCAAACTGCTTTGAGCTTATATCCAATAATTTAATAGTTTATTAATAACAGAGGTAGTACTTTATTTAGTTTTGAGAAATGGGTTCTCTGTAGCTCAGACTAGCCTCAAATTCAGGATCCTCGTGCCTCAATCTTCCTCGTGTTGTGATTAAAGGTGTGTGCTACCCACCCAGCTGTAGTTTCATGTGTCAGTACAGCCCATAAGATATTTTGACAAGTGATCATTTATTTTGGCCTTTAAAAAAAAAAGAGAGTTACTTTCAGCCAGGTGTGGTGGCACTTGCCTCTAATTCCAGCACTTAAGAGGCAGAGGCAGGTGGATCTCTGTGAGTTCAGGGGCTACCTGGTCTATAAAGCAAGTTCCAGGACAGCCACCGATGTTACACAGAGAAACCCTGTCTCACAAACAAAAGAGTTGAACTGGAAACTTATGGTTTCTTTGGAAAGTCAGTTGTGTCGGATGGTGTTTTGCTGGGGCAAACACATGAAGGAGTGTTTTCCTAAAGCAGATGCAGGTGGAAGGATGTTTGCTAAAGAAGACGCGTGAAGAAATGGTTCCCTAAAGCAGACACAAGTGAAAGGATGTTTGCTAAAGCAAGCATGTGAAAGGATGCTTGATGAAGGATTCTTCGCGAACGCTGCATAGCTGGCTCTGTGTGTCATGACTCCATAGAGGAAAATGGACCAAAAATCTTCTGGTGGTGTTCTGGGGACTTCTTGCCACTTTCTCCGACTCAGGCCGATCAGCAGAGTGATGTCAGCTGATACAGACTCCTGTGGAGTTTTGCTAAGACAGACTCATGTGTTAGGTAAGACGGGTGGTGAGGCAAGACCTATGGAGGACATGTGGTATACAGAGGGAATATAAGTAGGACCTAATGGACATTGACAGGAGGTTTGCATAGCTAGCTTTGCAACACATCATTGGTCTGGCATCTTTGCTGACACTTCACTTGGTTGAGAAAGGCATTACAGAGAACTTCTCCTGCATCCCTGTTGGTCCTGGTCACTGCCACTGACTCATGCTGGTTTGGCTGAGGCCTGGCTGTTTCTACCAGATCATGCCATGCTGCTGATTCATGTTTGCTATCCTGACACTACTGAACTGGACTGTTGGATAACTTGTGAATTGTTTGCAAGTGGATGGAGCTGCTGCTGTTGATTTCTATGAACTGAACTGCTGATTTCCTGACAATGCAAATTGGATTTGCTCCAAAGAACAATTTCTAAACAGGTCCACTTCCTCTGTATCCTAATCACCTTTCTTTTCCACTACCTCTGGTGGGTGGTGGGCTAGAAAGGAGGTTAAAGCATTTAAGAACCCATATTAACGCTTTGAAAAATCTAAGCAACAATGCATTATTTTCATTTTATATATACAAGTGTTTTCCTTTTCCTTTTTTTTTTTTTTAACTTTTTGAACAAGTGTTTTTCTTGCATGTATATATGTGCATCTTATATTGCCTGTATGGGAGAGGTCAGAAGAGACATCAGACCTCATGGAGCTAGAGTTATGGACAGTTGTAAGCTGCATCATTGGTGCTGGGAACTGAACCTAGGTCCTTGTCAAGAACAATAAGTGCTTTTAAATGCGAGCCATCTCTCCATCTCTTAATTTGGCTTTTTGCATTACCAACTGTGCTAATGAAGGCATGATGCTTATATGTGGTAAGACTTGAGAGAATCTCTTGAGAGATGGCTTAGTGCCTATGCAGAATCCTCTCTCCCACCACCTTTTCTATGAGCTCTAAGGGTCCCTATGAAGAGCAGATGAAGAAAATCTCAGTGCAGCCTACTTAAACTTCTAGCCTTGCATCTCAAAGATCACCCCCAAAACTTATAGCAAATCCAGAAGAGAGAAAGAGAGGATTTCTTTTATGAACAGGGGCTCTGTTCAGGGACAGAGTTAAGACATCAGCATCTTGAGCAAAAAATCCAGGAAGCACTGAGAACACAGATGGTGAAACAGAGACCACAAAACTTAATTATTTCCCTAGGAGAAGGCTGGTGCGAGGTTAAGGAGCATTTTGCAAATTATAACTACATTTAGATTACTATTATTTATGTCAAAGGTCAGAATTCCTTCAAGTCAAATGAGCAGCTAATGGGCTACTTTGAGATTTATCCTTATATCATCATTAAGTTTGAGAGTGGGTACAGGCATTTCCCTCAAGGGTGCTGGAAAGCAAGACAGCTTTGCTTGTTTTTGTATATATTATTGTCGTTTCATTTGCAACTGATGAATTATTCCTAACAAATTACTGAAAACATTAATGATCGCTGGGATTTTCCTTGCCATTAAGTAGATCAAATATAGAAAAGCTCATATTTTGAAAGTTTTCTTCTTTTTTTCTAATCATTTCTTCTGCCCTATCTTGACCTTCTCAACTTCTACTGAAGCCGAGAGAGACAAGGCTCACAAATGAGCTGAGAAGGTTGGAAGAGAACAGTAGTGGGAACAACCTTTCCCTATGCATTCAGACCTCAGAGAGGTGCTCCAGGAAATAAATCAACACCACACCTTCTGTTCTTTTGTCTCTTTATATGTAGCTGCTCAAATTAGCTTTAAAAGTTCCCTGAGGGTAGGGACAAGGTCTATTTTCAAACTGTGTTCAGCATCTAGCACCTTGCTTAATCAATGTTAAATGTAACAGTGCATTTTAATTGGCCTACTTTCAGAGTATCAGATTAAATTATTCTGCTAATTAATTGGTTGATCTCATATTTCACTTATATTGTCAGGGTATTATTTTTCCCTTTAGGGCTCAAAACACGACTGACAGTTCAAATACTTCTTCATTAATTACCTGATCTTAAATTTTTGCATAATTTTATGATAATTATTTTGATACCTTATTTATCAAGCTCCAGCACATATGAGGAACAGTTAAGAACACAGAAGTCCTTGCAAAATCGTCTCAGTAATATGTACATGGGTTCATTGCATACGAGCTAATGGAAGGTGTTCTTGGCTTGACCAAGAAGAGCCTTTAATTAGGTTTAATTGGTTAGACATCAAACTAGTTTCATGTAAGTGGTCAATGAACATTTTATAACATTGGATCAAGTTTTCTTTTCACCAGCCAAACGTTTTCTGTTAATTGACTCATCCTGTCTTCCCTAGTTGGTTGGGATATGTAACTAAACTAATCACTATGTTTTAAGAGGAAATGAAGTAAACAGGTAATTTTTTTTTAAGAGGAAAGAAAGCAAAGGAGAAAAGTGTTGGAAAACCAGAATAGGTCAAATGACTAAATGAATGGCGTGGGGTTTTGCCTGGCAATAGAAGTAGTGAAATTTAAGAGCTTCATGTAACACTGAAGAGCTTGGAAAAGTAGAAGCTGGGTCAATGTCATGAAACAGAACCAAATCCAAGGAGTGGGTATGAAGGGAAAGAAACTCTTGCACAATATCCAAAGACTCTAAAGAAACTCTTAAAATACTATAACAGTGGGGACCTTTAGGGTACAGATAATTTGTCCATTAAGGAGGTATAGGATGGTAATTACCTTTTGTCTGCTCTGTGAATTGAACCCAGGACATTGCTCAACCTGCTATGTAAGTATTCTCCCACTATGCCCTCAATCCCTGTTACTTTTTAAAAACTCAACTGATGGTTACAAATGCTTATGCTACACGATATTTTTATAAGGAAGAGTGAACAAATTGGGACAGAAGATGATGGCCAAGGAGCTTAGTTCTTAGTGTGCTTGTGGTACTCAGAGCAGTAACAGAAATAAGGAAGTGTTGTATCCCTGTGGTGTCAAGGACATGAGGCCAGGGAGGTGAGAGGTGGCCGCAGCCTGCCAGGGATTTATGGAGGAGGGTGGAGAGCTATGATTTCAATCCAACTCCAGAGCAGCCTTTGGAGGGTGGTAAGTGGGAAGATGTCATCCAATTTGCATTTTTAAAAGATCACTCTGTCAGCTGTGTGGAGAATGGATTAGAGAGGGAAAAAGAATGGACTCTGGAATAACAGCTAAGAGACCATTATGGAGTGAGACTGGTGAGGAATGTGGGTGGGTAGATTTGAAGAATGTTCTGGAAGTAAAGCTGCTGCTACGTCACAAGGGAAGGCTGCAGGATCAATGGCAGGTGGTGACTAGCTCAAGGAATGCTTAAAAGAGAAACTGGCACTTTACATGAATGGTTGGATATAATGGTTTCTCTGGGCCCTCTTTGACCATGGTGCCATTTATAGTAAATATTGGAAGTAGCCACTCTGGAGCCTCCATGTAGCTTTTTCTAGTAGAAGGACCACTCTTCATATTGACCATGGGACTAAGGTAAGCCAGCATCTATGAAGGCAGAGATGGTCTATTGCTTTCTCCACCAGTGAACCCTAGTGCCTATCACAACACTCAGAAAATAAGCCAAGTCCAAAAAAATGAAATGGCAAAAACAAACAAACAAACAAACCCCAACCAACCAACAAACCAAAAAGGTATGGTGTAGAATAGAAAAAAAGTAGGTGGTATGCAAACAAAACTATCCTCATTGTGATTGTCTCCCTGTGATATAAGGATGGAACACAAGGAATAAACAGTCATATGTGTAGTAGGATTTACGGCCTAAGAGGTGAAACAGGTCAGACCACTCCATGTTTCAAACTTAAAGGAAAAAATCAGCAATCAAAGCATACTATGATTATACAAAGCCATTTGAACCACTGTTTTCGTGTGTGGCGCATACAACACCTGGAATAGTTTGTACCAGAATATGCTGTGACCTCAGAAAATGTCAGAAAATACATAAAACCTGTACTCACTGAGGACACGAAAAATAGGCTGGAGGGAGCAGTTTGGCCTAGCTTAAGGAGGTACCCATAGCCTGTGACATACTTGGGTCCTGGGTTGCTCATGGGGAGTGGTCTGTCCGGCCAACATCTCTACTTATTTGTGTGTAAATGAAAAAAAGCCATGTTTAGCTTTTAAGAGCTTTCTTCACATCCATAATGTACATAATGCATATAATAGCTTTGGAGGCTCCAAAGCGCCCCCAGAGGTTTCCTACACTGCTTTCCCCTCTCCTCCGCCACTTTGGATCATTGCCTTTGTTTTGCCTCATCCTCAGAGTTTATTCACCACTCTTGTACTATGAGACAGAGAGGAAAACAATGACAACCAAACAGTAAACTTCACTCCCAGCAAACAGAAACTGTTGCCAAGGCAACTGAGCAAGAGAGTCCCTGCATCCAGCTATCACAGTGTGAAGTGAGTTTCAGATGAGGAGATGGCTTAAGGGACAAGGAGCTCCTTCAGGAAAAGGCTGACCTAATAAAAGAATCCACGAACTGCCGTTCTGAGTGATGTCTTTTTTCTCAATAAAGAGAGGAACTTGCAAAAGCCATGAAAGACAGGCAGGCTGGCAAAATAAGATGAGATCTCACAGGGGTCTGGGCAATTAATCCAACTACAGGTAGATCTGAACCATTGTGCTTCTGGGTACAAGTAGAGGGGAGACTTGGGGGTTATGAGCAACAAGAGAGGGGACAGGGCATGAAACATGCTTCTGATACTGTGTACACTATAAATAGGAGGGGCTGCCTTTATTTGTGCAATGCTTTTTGTCCAACCCAGCACTCACAGCACAGACATTGTCAACCTAGGCTTCCAAATACCCCAGTGAGTGGAGGATCAAGGAGGGGATTATTTTACAGATGGGAAAGCTGGCACTCACAAGCAACATATGTGCCAAGGCCCCTTTAGAAGGAAGCAGTACAGCCAGAAACAGGATGCAGGTAAAAATAACGACAATGAATGTTACCTTTTTTTTTTTTTTAATTTCTTCTTAACATCTCCATTGGGTTTAGATATATTGCAAGTGTGCGCATGCATACACACACACACACACACACACACACACACATACACACACACTTTAAAGAGTCAAATTATTCTGTCTGACCAAGAACAGTGAACAGGTATCTGTGCACACAGTTGCTAAAGTCCTAAGACCCTGTGACTGAGGGGATAAAGGGTGAGCCTGAAGACTGTCTACGTTCATCAAATGGAAACACACTAAGAAATCGCCAAGAGTGCTCTTGAATTTGAGCTCCTTTTTTAATGGAAGAACTTGTAGGAGATTCATTTTTGTACCTTCCAACCATGTGGATTCTCCATCTGGGAATCTTAATCAATCAAACAAATGTTTATTGACTGCCTACCATGTTCAGAACTAGTGCTGCAAATGGATAACAAATGTTGCCTGTGGTACTCGCTTGATAAGACTGTATCCATCAGAGTGCTTCTGCAAGATGTGAAGAATACACGTAGCACGAGATAAGTGAATGAGCAGAAAGTGAAAGGTAAGGCACCATAAATGCTGGTTGGGGCAGTGTGTTCTGATGCTGCAGGTACAGTGGCATGAAGTTGGAGCTTTGACCCAGGTTAGTCTTTAGGCTGCTTGACAGCGATCAGGTATGTGAATAGAGTGAGATGGTACTAGCCTTAGACAAACCAGTCCCAGACACTTAGCATTTTACAATATTCCAGCACTTGTGCTTCAGACATAGGACTTGGCATATGCTTGTTTCTTTTCCTGGTGCTGTGATAAGAAACCCTGATAAAGGGAATGGATTTCCTTTGGCTCATAGATGACACTTATAGCCCATGGTGGTGGGGAAGGCAAGGCAATGGGGTCTTTAAGCAGCTCATCACATAACATCTACACTCAGGAATCAGGAAGTGATGGTGTTTGTTCTCCGTTTACTTTCTCCTTTTTATCCCATCTGGGACCTCACAGCTCAGAGGATGGCACCATGTGATTCTAGATCTCATCAAGTTGACAGCTGAGAAGAACTATCACAGAACATTCTGTTGTATATGGTTCTTGCTCCTTTACACTGTGTTCTTCATAAAGACCTATGGTATTTATCACTATGCCTGTCCCTATGCTTTCATATGGTGTGGGAGGGATCATTCAAATAAGGTGAAGGAGTAGACCACTATCTTAGGATTCCATTGCTGTGAAGAGACACCATGACCAAGGCAACTCTTATAAAGGAAAACATTTCATTGGGGTTGGCTTACAGTTTCAGAAGTTTAGTCCATTATTGTCATGGTGAGAAGCATGGCAGCATCCAGGCAGATGTGATGCTGGAGGAGCTAAGAATTCTATATCTTGATCTGAAGTCAGCTAGTAGGAGGCTTTCTTCCACACTGGATGGAGCTTGAGCACTAGGAGCCCTCAAAGCCCACCTACACAGTGGCACACTTCCCCACCAAGGCCACACCTATTCCAACAAGGCCATACTTCCTAATAGTGCCACTTCCCATGGACCAACCATATTCAAATTACTACAACCACGTACTAAAGAATGCCTTGGACAATAATAACTATATAATAGAAACTCTCATCTTGTCTCAAATACAGTAAGAATTCATAGCTGATAATAAGTAAATCAGCCCACTAAGTCCTCACATAGCAAACATAGGAGGTCTGAGTCTTTGCTGTACTGCATACTCTCCTGGCGGCCTCAGGACAAGGCCCTAACTCTCTGTTTCCTAGCTCATAAAATATGAATAAATTAATTATATTTATCTCAGTGGTTTTGGTAAGGATCAAATTAAATAATGCATGCAAAAACACTTTGCCAAGTATAAAGCAACGTACAAATCTCAGTTATTATTGCCATCAATAGTATAATTTAGCATATCATTAATTTATGCCATCCATTACACATTTTCTTATCAAAGTACTATTGAAAATCATAGACCAATTAGGGCTGAAATAGCCTCTTAAGATGAATAAGCTAAGGTAAGAGGAAAATAATTTCTCCTAAGGTCCAGCCGCCAGGAGTGGAGCCACATGTCCTGTTTTCCGGCAGTGCTCCTTCTACAGAATAGCCCCTACACGGTCCCCAGGAGATGTGTCTATATGGTTGCCTTTCCCCTGTCCTTTTGTCCCTACTTCCACAGAACCACAATGTCCACCCTTCTTCAAAGCTCAGATCTTGGCCTGAGGGACAGCTTGGTGTCAGAGCAGCTGCCTGGCATGGAGGAGGTCTTGGTTCAATCTTTTTCACCACACACATAAGAAAACTTCCTTCTGCCAAGGACTGTGCCTGGAGTCTTCTTCAGCATGCGACCCACCAGATGCTCTTGTTGTGCTTTTTCTACATGGAATATTCACTAACGGCGTCTTTTCAGAGTTAAACATATTGTGTGCCTATGCTACACAGATTTCTGTCATTATCATGAAATGCTTGAGGGAATTGATTTATCAAGAGAGAAGGTTTACACTGGCCCCACAGTTTCAGTTTCCTGTTCATGACTAGCCAATGATGAGGGTGATGGTGGTTAGCAACGGCAGAGGGCATACAGTGAAGCAAACTTCTAACCTCTTGGCTCAAAACTAAGAGAGGACAAGAATAGTCCTGTGGTTACAAATTTTCTTTCAAGGCCATGTCCTCAATATCAAAAGGATTAACCTCCTTGAAGGTTCAGTCGTGTTCCAGTAGCATCACTCTGGAGATGAAGCCATCTATACTGGCTTCTACAACACCCAAACTATAGAACTTCCTATTTAGATTTAATTCCAAAGGAACTGTGTGGTATGTGTTTCAAGTCCTGCCTTCTGGGACCTTACACTATAGTTGATGATAAAAAGGAATCTGCATAGACTAGTATTATAGCTTACTGAGTCCCGTTATCTCTAGATAGTTCTCTCACTCCAGTCTGGCCTGTTTATTCAGTCTGAACTCACGGCCCACTAGCTGTTTTTATTGTTTCTCTTTTATACCATGCTTGTTCATAAAGGTGTTTCTATGTTACTTACACTCAGTATTTCCACACATATATATCTGTATGAATATCAAGGCTCCCTCACCAAAACATAAGCTGGGAGATTTTGATAATTAGCTCCTGTCTATTGCTCAAAGGTGGCTGCCTGCAGTTGCTTTAGGGAATGGCAACAGAGATTGGCTGGCAGCAGTAACTAGTCCAACTATTACTGTCACACTGACACACAGACATGCAGAAAGGGGGGGAGTCAAAGAGAGGCAGGGAGAAACAGACAGACAGACAGACAGACAGACAGAGAGATACAGAGAGAATGAGAGACAGAGAGAACCACAGCACTGCCTCTTTCAGAATAACACTAGTGAGGCTATATTAACTTCCTATGATCAGGGCACACCCTACCTTCCATAACAACGTGACACTGAAGGAAACACGGAAGTGCATTAAGCATGTCCCAAGAGTTGCTAGGTCACTCCTATGTCACCAGTTTCACAGTTCTGCTGCATGGTCATGAGGCATGCTCCTCAGTTCTTCTTGAATCCCTTCAGAGTCTGCTTTTATGCTTTTAGTATGTAGCATATGTTCTTTCTATTGTGTACTGAGTCATTAATTAAAGATTGGTTAAGCAGCTATGTATACTCTCTCTGGCAATAAAGCTGGAAACTCACCACTGCCTCTCTTCCTCAATAGCTTGCTGTTTAACGAAGGAAGTAGAATAAGAAGAAATTGAGAGATGGTTCAGTGGTTAAGAGCACTGACTGCTCTTCCTGAGGTCCTGAGTTCAATTCCCAGCAACCACATGGTGGCTCACAAACCATCTGTAATGGGATCTGATGCCCTCTTCTGGTGTGTCTGAAGACAGCTACAGTGTATTCATATAAATAAAATAAATAAATCGTTTTTAAAAAAGAAGAAGAAATTGTTAAAGACAAAAGTGATGGCCAAGAAAGACTAGAAAGCCGGTAATGGGGGGCAGATAATCCAGGAAGGGCAGGACCTTGAGATAAAATCACCTGGAGCATGGCCTGAGGTAAGTGGTTCTGGGAGAAATAAAGGAGAGTGCGGTGGTGTCTTGGGAGGCACAATTTTGTGAATTATGTTACTATTTTATTCATAGTTCTTGTATTACTAGCTATATTATAGGGTTCCCAAAATACAGACATTAAACCTTATACACTGTGTGGCCTCCTTGCACCTTCAATAGCCTAAATCTCTGTATAATGGACACTCACATCATACCAGGTGCTGCTAGAGAGAACCCCATTTTGATGTGTTGCAGTTGTCAAACCAAAAGAAAAATAGTATCCCTCAAGCTGGATATGTCACTGGCCCACTGACGTAGGTGACAAGAAGGTGGAGCTAGTGTGTACTTCTTCAGGGATTCAATCATCCTGCTTGTCCTTGAATACTCTAGTAGAGAATTAAATCTCTCTACCCCCAACCATACTGTTATTACACAATGTAGATTTCAGGAGATTGGGAGGTAGTGAAAGCTGGGAGATCTGTCAACTCATCCAGTGAAGGTACCCACAGACAACAGCCTCTGGCAGGCTCTGGGGAGAGTAGAGACCTGGTGGCTTGAAAAAAAAATGAACTATATGTTTCCACTCTAGGATGCTCACCAGCTCTAGATGGGATCTCTATCTCTATCTCTGTCTCTGTCTCTGTCTCTGTCTCTATCTCTGTCTCTGTCTCTATCTCTGTGTGTGTCTCTCTCTCTTCCTCTCTTCCTCTCTCTCTCTCATCTCTATCATTTCTATTTCTACCTAATCTCTATCTAATATATATTATCTATGTCTTGTCCCATTAAAAAACTATATCTATAATCACCTCTGCTATAGACAGCATCTCCTGGTTCTCATGACAGGGAAAGGTCAGGTTGTGATAAGCATATTCAGATAGTTTCTTACCACAAGCTTCTCCAGGAAGGGGAGGAACAAACAGGTGTAGCTAATAGACTGTGTCCCCTGCCCTCTCTACTCAGCCTACCCAGGCTTCTTACCCAGGCAGGCCCAAACATGCATATGTAGTCTGAGCTGTAACCCTCAGTAAAACAAAACAGGCTGTCTGAACAGCAGAACTTGGATTCGTAGGAGAGTCTGCCCATAAGTCATTTCCCAAGTCTTCTGGAAGATTCTTTGCAAACTCATCTTCAACCCAGCTAAGAAATCCATTCATTGAGAGAAATGAAAAACATATAAAGGAGCCATTGAGTAAGAAGACCTCCATTTGCCTTCTGTACATACCTATACCATGTCTCCCTTAAGGGGGGCATTCTAATCAGTCACCACAGAATATTAAAAAGTTCAAGATAGTGACTAAAACACAGGAGGTCAAAGGGAGCTTTTAAAAATGAGAACACAGAGTGAAGAATGAACACGAAGCCAGAACACTTTAAAATTACTTGCAGATAACTAAGAAGAAATGGATACAGAAAAGGTTAAAGTTGGGGGTTAACACTTAAAGTACCATTTTAGAAAAAGATAGGAGTTTTTTAAAAAGGAGGCAGAGGAATAAAACTGACTAGAAAACAAAACAATCAGAGTTATCAAGGAAAGAGATTAAAACATAAGCAATGAATGATGTAAGATAGTGATAAAGCTCAAACGGATAGAAACGTAGAGCTCTGGGGGAAACGGTGAAGAATCAACAGGAAGAGCAGGCTGTGCAAAGGGAGATAAGAGGAGATGGTCTGATAGAGGGTCTCAACCCTCTAGCTCCCGAACACTGGACTGTGAGAGCTCCAGCCTTTCCATCTGTACAGTGCAGACAAAAGCACCTAATGTTGCTGCAGTGTCTACCTTGGCCCTGTAGAATATACATGTGATTATTGTGTGACAATATCAGGCTCAATTTTCACTCTGCCTAGGATAGAAAAAGGAACAAATCCTCTAGAGAAGGACGTCATAACTATCTTCCTCACTTCCTGCAGATCCCAAGAACTTTGGTAATGGCTCCTCTTCTCAGTTTCCACTCTAGGATACTCATCAACTCTGAAAATGAACACTAGGGTCTGTGGTATCCATGATGGATCACTGCCAACAGAGGCTGACTTCAATGATCCCCTTTTCTGACTTTCACTGCTATCCTTTTATAAGCTACTTTTCCCCATGATAGCAACAAAATGACCAACTAAATCAAGTTAAAGGAAGAAGGGTTTATGCTGGCTTACAGTTCTAGAGGAGCATGCTATCAGTGTGGAAAAGGCCTGGCAGCAAGAAGAGGAGTCAGTTAGTCACATGGTATCCACAGTCAGAAGGAGAAAGAACTGGATGTGGGCCAGGCTACATAAAATGTCAAGACCCACCCCAGGTGACTC
Source organism: Uromys caudimaculatus (assembly GCA_028551405.1). Classification (NCBI taxonomy): domain Eukaryota; kingdom Metazoa; phylum Chordata; class Mammalia; order Rodentia; family Muridae; genus Uromys; species Uromys caudimaculatus. Next base: position 33,455,660 of record CM052711.1, read on the forward strand.
ACTTCTTCCAGCAAGACACTACCTCTTATGGGTTCCACAGCCCTCCCAAACAGCTCACAAGAACAAGTGTAGACACAGCAGTGCTGATCAAAAATAGATAAAGATAGATAGATCAGAGGGAGAGAGAGACAGAGATAGAGACAGACAGAGACAGAGACAGAGAAACAGAGACAAAGACAGAGACAGAACAGAGACAGAGACAGACAGACAGAGACAGACAGAGAGAGACAGGCACAGAACAGAGACAGAGAGAGAGAGACAGAGAGAGAACACATGGGCCAAGAGAAGGGTATGGAAGATGGTAAACCAAAACCATTATGTGAAGCCTAATGGAAACCCACTATTTTGTAAGCTAGTTTAGAAAAATAGAACTTGAATAGAGGTACCCTGCATAAGTGGGAGTTGCCATCCTTACAACTTAAAAATACAATTCACAGACCACACGGAGCTCAAAAAGGAAGACCAAAGTGTGGATGCTTCAGCCCTTCTTAGGAGGGGGGACAAAATACTCTCGGGAGGAAATACGGAGACTAAGTGTGAAGTAGAGACTGAAGGAAAGGCCATCCAGAGACTGCTCCACCTGGAGATCCATCCCGTATACAGTCACCAAACCCAGACACTATTTTGATGCCAAGAAGTGCTTGCTGAAAGGAGCCTGATATAGTTATTTCCTGAGAGGCTCTGCCAGAGCCTGACAATTCAGAGGCGGATGCTCACAGCCAACCATTGGACTGAGCATGGGGTCCCCAATGGAGGACTTAGAGAAAGGACTGAAGGAGCTGAAAAGGTTTTCAATCCCATAGGAAGAACAACAACATCAACCAACCAGACCCCCCAGAGGTCCCAGGGACTAAGCCACCAACCAAGAAGTACACATGGAGGGTCCCATGACTCCAGCTGCATATGTAGCAGAGGATAGCTTGTCAGGCATCAGTGGGAGGAGAGACCCTTGGTCCTGTGAAGGCTTGATGCCCCAGTGTACAGGAATGCCAGGGCGGGGAGGTGGGAGTGGGTGGGTGTGTGGGGGAACACCCTCATAGAAGCAGGGGTAGGTGAGATGGGAGGTGGTTTTGGGGGGAAACAGGAAAAGGGATAACATTTGAAGTATAAATAAATAAAATATCCAATTAAGAGAGAGAGAGAGAGAGAGAGAGAGAGAGAGAGAGAGAGAGAGAGAGAGAGAGAGAGAGAGACCTTTAATAGGGAGCTTCTTGGAGGACTTTTCTACAGTAGGTTGGCTGTGGAAATGTTATGGGGATTTTTCTGACTGTCTTTATTGATACAAGAAGATCAACCTCAAATGGTTGCAGCACCTTTTAATAGAATCCTAGATTTAAAAAAAAAAAAAGTCATGGAAGAAGAAAGAGTACCTGTCTTACTCTCTTGTTGACAAGTTAATTTACCCTGGGACTGCTGTTGATTCTTTCAGTAACATTAGAACCAGAGCTTTTCTGGATTTTCAATGTGGATTGAAGACCAATGGCTCTCCAAGAACCTTCCAGACCTTTGGTGCCAGATTGAGACTGTTGAGGTGGCCAACCTCATAGACTGAGCAGTTTTGGGGGTTTTGAGCTTTGGGGTGAATGAGACAGCTGTTGTTGTACTATTTCAACTGTGTTTTATAAGCCTATATAATAACCAATAAATCCATATAGATAGATATTAGGTAGATAGATAGATAGACAGATAGAAGATAGGTGCATGTATGTATATGTATATATGTGTATATGTGTGTGTATGTATATGTGTAAAACTCCTGATAAGTGTTTCAAGTGCTCAGCCCTAAACAGGAAGGACATCTATATAACTTCCCCTAACAAAGCCTTGGGGAACATTGCAGAAGAGAAAGTAGAAAGATTGCATGAGCTGAAGAATGAGGAGTAATGTTATAAAATGCTGTCCTCTCACCTGCTATGGACACTGCATTCATGAACTCACAAAAGATGTGGTTACCTACACACGATTCACACAAGATCCAGCCACCAACATTTCCACATGGAGGAGGGACATGAGCTCCATTCCTGGCTGAAGAATTACAAGTAGTTCATGGCTGCTGGGGAACACGGAATCATTTTTCTTCAGAAGTATAGCAACTGGTAAGATGTTCATAATCCGGTAAATAACACAACACTCATACACATGCAAGCAAACCTAATTAAGCTTAGTGAGTTTAAAAATAAAAGACATGAAAATAGGAGATGGCCATGTGCAGAAGAAGAAGGGCTCCAGAGGGGATAAGAGAGGGAAATAGAGAGTAATTCTGATATATGATGAAATTATCAAAAAATAAATAAAATTTATTTTAAAACATAAATACCCAGATTGGATCATCCCTATTAAAAATAGTTCTGCACCAAAAAGACGTAGCTGAGTAGAACTACTTGGATTTGTTTGTGTCCTGTCTGCCAGAGTCCCAGTTGTTTTTCTTTCTTTATGTGCCCAATTCTATCTCCTGATTTTCATTCCTGAATTTTGTTCCTGTTAATTTCTGGAAATTGATTTGGTTTAACTTTCAGTTAAACCCTACCTATTTACTCTCTAATTTTATTTTCCTTTCCTTTCCTTTCCTTTCCTTTCCTTTCCTTTCCTTTCCTTTCCTTTCCTTTCCTTTCCTTTCCTTTCCTTTCCTTCCTTTTCTCCTTTTCCTTCCTTCCTTCCTTCCTTCCTTTCTTTCTTTCTTTCTTTCTTTCTTTCTTTCTTTCTTTCTTTCTTTCTTTCTTTCTTTCTTTCTTTCTTTCTTTCTTCCTGAGATGTAGCCTAGGAGCTCCTTGAATGTCAGAGCTTCCTCATATATTTGCCTCTCAGTGCTAGCTTTTCCAGCATGTACCACAATGCTCTGTTTACTGACTCTCTTTTGTATCACTGACTGAACTCAAGTCTTTTGATTCTTTAGAATGCACCTTGCTGACCCTATACTATCTACATATGAGATCTTAGTTCTTCACAATACAGAGGATGACAGCTGCTGTGTCTTCCAATGATAGCATTCTAATTCCAACTGACCATCTAAGAGCACTGGTCATAGCATAAGGGAGCAGTGTGTGTTTGACTCTAATCTAAACCCATTCTAACTACTAAGAGCAAAACAAGCTCCATTTGTCCTCTAATACCAACAGGCTTTGGGGCAGACAAATAACTCATATCTTTCTTGTTGTTTACTGTTCACTAATTCTTTGAAGTGTAACAACAACAACACATGAGAGGAATATATCCTGGTATTTAACCAAGAGAAATATTGGGAAGTGAGGACTTCTATTAACTCTGCGACAATGTCCATTCTGCACTGTCGTGTCTGACAGAGTCCCTTCTCTTCATCTGATAATGATCTCCCATATATCCATGAGGATTTCCTGAGTAATGAAACCAAAGCAGAGCATCTGTGGTGCCTCAAGTGACAACACAGCCCAATATTTATGTTGCTTAAAGCTCTCAAAATGCAATTCTTACAGCTGCTTGCAAACCTGCACATGGAAATGATTCTGGACTAACATCAGCTAGACTACATTAAATCTTCCTCTTGGTAAATGAAACTTGTGGATAGAGCAACTAATTAGGTCCCATGTGTTGGATCCAGAGGGATTATTATTATTATTTTCTTTTTTGATGACTTAAGGCTGGACACAGAAAAGCACAATTTAATGTAGGCAACTGTGAGGTATTATTTTAGAGCAAAAATTCCATGGAGAGAACAAGGCATGTGAGTCCTCACAGCTTTGGAGAGTGGCCAGGCAAATCATGCCAGTGCTCTGCCCAGCTGGCTAAGACATGCACAGCAGCCTCCCAACACGTGCTGACCTCTTCTGGACATCTAGGTCAAGGTAAAGGAGGGAGAGTATCTTTTGTTCTTTAATCCCAGGGCTGTTTATTTCCCCTGAGGCTGGATTAGTGTCCTTTCAAAGAAAGAGACAGAAAAACAGTAATCAGTGTGTCAGGTTATCAATTGAGGGCTCAGGGCTTTACAATTCAGCACAAAGCTTTCACCCAAGGGAGGACTTAGGGATGCAGTCTTTTCTAAAATTCCAGACATGCTTTTAACCCAGAAGCACTGGCTCTCAGCTTTAGAAAATACACATGCTCAGACATTCACAGGGTACATGCTATCCTTCTGTATGGAGCTCATTTGAGGTGCACCTAAATCCAGGTCAATAACTGTAGGTTTATTTGTTTGAGTTTGGTACCTATGAAGCTGCCACCTAACTTAGGCTTTTGATAATGTCTCTATTTCTCATTCCAGGTTTTTCTTTAGGAAGATATAAGATCTTCAGCCTTCTTAGTGATAAAGGGAACCAGCTCCTGTCTTATCTTTATAAAACCACTGTTTGTTTCAGATTAAGACAGCTCACCTCTCATCCTCTGAAAACTCAGATTGCACATGTCTCTGAATCCTGTCCCCAGAACTTCTCAGACCCTCCTCCTTCATGAGGATATGAACAGTCAATGTCCCCCATATCTATGAGTTCTGACTTTCAACCTCCTGTATTGTCTGCTATGAAATAGCACTTGAGTTGACTTTCTTTATGAATCTTCTCTTTGTTGGAAACCTTGAATGAGGCTTTGCATTTCTCATAGGTCCAGAAGCATTTTCCCTCCACATTCCAGGGACTTTCCATCAGCAGAAATAATCCTCCCATGTTCTTCTTAGCACACGTTTTAAATAGCTGCTTCATCCCAGTATCTGCTCATTGAAACACGAGGGAAAGCATGGGGATTCTTGCTCAAAGGTAATTAGAGGTTGCAAATCAATCACTGAAGATGATAAAGTGGTAAAAATAATGATAATAAAACACAAAAAGACAAATAAAAGGTATCTGTCACTATAGTTTAAGGTGATAAGACTGGTGGACATTAAACCAAATTCCTTTTAAACTCAGTTTCTCAGTCAGTCACACTGATTTGGAAAGCAAAGGAAAGAGATAGAGTCAAGGCCAGCAAGCCTTCAGACCTCTACAGGTACAACAAGAGATTTCAGGAAGCCATGCACCAGCATACATGAAATGAAAAATGCTATTACTTACAAAAAAGAGAAAGGTAGAGCTGGACAATTCAATTGGTAGGAAGTCAGCTATCCTAGCTGGGAAGGATGGAGGCATTTATTAGATTGTGGGGATTCAGGTCATATGGAAAGAGTCTGCAGACAATCCAGGAATGATATGCTAAAGGTATCATTCTTCAAGGAGAAGTCAGAGAGAATGGGCTGTGGAGTTTGCTGATGACTAAGTAAGTGTTTGCTGTGGTTTCACTTATGAACTCCGTGATGAGGACTGTACAGCTCTTCCATTGTAGATGTCTGTGTGTTCTGGTATTGCTCAGCTAGTGTAAATGATAATTCCTGCCCTATAGACTTAATCTCCATCTGTGGATCCTCTATAGTCTGTTCTTCTTCAATAATACTGTCCTTCCCTGCCCCATATTATAAATTAACATATGTTTCTTTAAGGAATATGTAATTACACAATCTGTAACATTATTGTAAAAGTTCTGAATTTCTGTTCAGTGTTTCTGCAGAAGGATGATGAATGTGTATATAAATAATTCATACATGTGTGCATATGGATGCATAAAATTCATATTACATGGTGAGTTCAGTTTGTAACAATAGGTATAGGGCATGAAATTTCTTATTTAGATAAATAGCCTTTAAAAACCACACCGAAGAAAAGACTGCAAATTGAAGTTCACATAACATCAGATTAATCATTTTAAAGTGACCAATTCAGTTGCAATTAGTATATTCATATTGTCAACCTCTATCTTTATCTAGTTTCAGAGAACTTTGTAATTTCCAGAGAAAACCCAAATCCACTAGGCAGCCTTTCCTCATTTTCTCTCCCCATGGAGCAGCTGTAAACAACCAATTTGTATCCTGTCTCTGCATTTACCTATTCTGGATATTGCATATAATGAAATCACAGAACATGTGATTTCTTGTGCCTGATAATGTTCTTTTAGTGTGCTTTTTGAGATTCTTCTTCATTGTAACAATTGTTACAACTTTATTCTTTATGGCTGAAGAGCACTTCATCATTTGTATATACCACACTTATCTCCAGTTATTCATTAGTGGGCTTTGGGCTATTTCTTCCTTTTCAGCTATGAATATGTTTGAGTACCTGCTTTCAATCTGTTTGAGTGTATACTCAGAGTGGGATTGTAGGATCCTGCAATGATTTTCTATTTAACATTTAGAGGAATTACCAAGCTGTTTCATTGGCTGCTGGGTCATTTCCATCTCCACAAACAGTGTGTGAAGGTTCTGATTTCTCCACAACTTCACCAGTACTTGTTAACTTTGGTTTGTTTTCTTCTATTACAGATGTCCATTGCATCTACTATAGCGAGTGAGAAATGGAAACTGCATTGTGATAATAACATTATTTCTTTTTAGATTGTTTTAATGTTTATGAGTATTTTGCCTGCATGTATGTGCTTGGTGTACACAAAGGTTAGAAGAGGGCATCAGATTCTCTGGGACTGATGTTATGGATGGCTGTGAACTATATGAGTGTTAGGAACCAAATATGAGTCCTCTGCGAGAGCAACAAGTGCTCTTAACCACTGAGCAGTGTCTACAGCCCCCAAACCAGTAGTTTTCCTACAATGTACTAGTGAGTCTCTACCCTATTGTCAGCATTCAGTTGCTTTGAAATAGTTTTGACTATAAATAACTATGTGATGAAATCCTTATACAATATATAAATCATTAATTGAATCTCATTGTTCTTTAGCAATGTTTAGGAACTTTTGTTCCTGAAAGCTATGGTCTGATTCTGCAGGGAAAAATACCAAGGTTTTAAGAGCTGGAGCTAAGCACTCAGGTTGTCTAAACCTCAGTCAGTCATTTTGTTTGCTGTTTTGATAAGTTTGAGTCAGAGTTTTACATGGCAGATATATTGAAGAGTAATTGAAACCCAGCAAAGGCAAAAGCATAGAGTCCGACGCTGTTCGGGGCCAGTGACTGCAAGGTCACTTCTAATCTTACTTTATTCATTCTTCCTTACTTTGGATGGAAAAGGAGGCTTGGCGCACCATAAAGCTCTGTGTTCATATGCACTGTCACAGACCTAGTTCCATCAACAACTTCACACCTTTTGTGTACAGCCTTCAACAAAGCCCTCCACCGCTCCATCAATCCTTCATGTGCTAAAAGTCTGGGAGAAGTGGGTTCAAATCAATTGCACTTGGTCCATCGCCCTTTCTGTGACATTTTCCTCCATTCCATGGTACTTCTCCACTGTGCTTAGGGAGCAGAATGACAAGCAAATCCAGCCTGTCACTGGTAGCCCTCTATTTAAGTGACATTTTCAATGAGACTCGAGCTGCCGAGAGAGTGAGATCCACTGATACAGTTTGAAAATTTTAGTGAGATCTCAAAAAGAAATATATCCAACCACATACACTGCATAAAACTACAGTCTGTTTCCCCTCTAATTGGTAATAAATGTAAATGTTTAGTTATGCCTGGCTGGGGAGCTATGAACAACACATCTGTCTGACTGCTTTTTCAGTCTTCACGAGGACTACAACACTTCAGCCATCTGTAGCTTATGGAAGAAGAGAAAGAGAGAGAGAAAGAGAGAGAGAGAGAGAGAGAGAGAGAGAGAGAGAGAGAGAGAGAGGTCAAAGTAGAGGAAAGGTATTCTAAGGAGGGGATGGGGAGTTCATTATTCAACAAATATTTACTGAGCACCTCTCACGGCCTGGGCACGCCAAAAGGATGCTGTTGAGTCTGAGAAAGATAATAAGTCTCCCTCTGCCCAAACTCTAAATCAACCAGAGGGATGTCAGGCTAATAGAGATAGAAATGTCAACTTGATTATTGAAAACAAGTACTGGAGAATAAGGTTTGGTTCCAGTAAGATTTTTTTAAAAGTGAAATGCAGCAATCAACACATCCCCTTAACCCCAACAGAGAGCATTTAAGTACTGTGGGGGACAGAGCTCAGCTACTTCTCATAAGATCTAGCTAGGACCAGACCAGTAGCCTTCCTGCAGGCCAGCTTGACCAGGTGAGAGAAAGAGAAGAATCAGCTGTTGAGAACTCATATGAGTGTGATGAAGAGAAATGGGGAGACATACACAATACACAAATGCTGTGATCTCTATGTTAGGGGTCCTTGAAAATCTTAGCAGATTCTGGATCTGCCCCTGTTCTCACACATTCAGATTTCATTGAAAGAGATTGAACATAGGCATTGAGATTTCAAATGTGACTCCTAGACTGGAAATCACTATTCTTATACAATTGAGGAGAAAGGAGTGCCCCACCCCTCACACTGCAGCAGCTGCTACAATGATAGAGTAGAACATGACTGATTCCCACCTTCTAAGAGTTCTTCTCCACAAAGAAATGCATTAGAGAAACTATGGTGCCTTTGCACTGAGGATAGAGGGACCAAAGGGAGCTGGAAGCTTTTCAGGACCACAAGCCTGGGATCAGAAAATTGTCTTGGAAACTGTGAAAGAGCCATAAGAAAGATTGATGATACAGGGGCTCCTTTTGAAGTTATGGCAGATCAAGAGAGAGAGGGAAAAGGAAAGAAAGGGAAAGGGAAGGAGGGGGGGAAGGAGAAAGAGAATATTTGTTTAAAAGAGGCAAACAAGTAGATAGGAATCCAGATTGCTTGTTAATTAGCATTCTTCAGGGTTCAGACTTAGGATAAGTAATAAGCCTTGCTTTTGAAAAGAAGGCTGCCATGGACTGTCTTATCCATATGTGTAGCTTCTACTGGGGACTGTGCTGCTGGGCGGGGCAGGGGTTGGTGCTAGAGACCTTGCTGATGAATAGGGAAGAAGATGAGGATAAAGGCATGGCACCACTGCAGAGCCCAGAACACTGCTTTGCTGCTATCTGCTGTGAGAAGACTCAGAAGTTTAGGCAGATGATCTTTTCTTGCCTTTCATGATAATAGCTGTGCTGAGGATCTATAGGTATTTTACTCCATTCTGCAATACAATCATCAGTAATTGGCAACAATAACAATACTGAAGATATCTGGGCACTGCATCTTAATGAGTTTTATTGATAACAAGACCAAATGAGTTTTCTGGTACCAAGTGTCTTTGTCCATTTTATACAGCTATCATACAATATTTAATATTGGATCATTTCTTTTTAAAAATTTCAACGTAATTTTTATCATGATAGTGGCAATCACCAAAGAAGAGAGGCTCATGGAGCTGCTGGTCTGGAGGCTAGGAAGTTCAAACAGAAGGCTTCATCAGGTGAGTATCTTGTGCTGTCATGACACTAAAGACAGGACTGGGGACAAGAGTGATGAGCAGTCCCATGAAAAAGAATGGGAGTAAGAAAATGAAGGACTGTTTCATAGTCTCTCTGGGAACTCAATCCCAGGATGATGAGATCTTCCCAAAGGCCACAGGCTTTTGCTAGATTAGACCTACAATGGTATAAAGGTCTAAAGGTTAGACCTGAAGGCAATGACCTAAAGGTTAGACTTGCAGTGACTTAATTGCCTCCCGGAGGTGTCAACACTTTTCAATGTGGACTAGATAGATCGCCAGCACTTGACTCTGGGGAGGCAAAACAAGTTCAGATCATAGCACTAAACAACAAAAACCTGGTGTTTGTTTGTTTATTTGTTTAACCTTTTTCAATCCTTATAATTACTCCATGAGATTCATTTTAGAATCTCATTTTACAGAGAAGAACCTGGGGTTAGGAATAGTTAAGTAATTTTCTAAGGTCAGCATTTAGGGAACAGGAATCAATGAAATAATTGCTCTGGCTCCATATGAGGCTCCTTTTATTAAAAAAAAAAACTTTACTACACTATCTTTTGCTGTTAGAGGCAAGGCTTTATTGGCAGGCATGGCTCCCAAGTCCTTTAGAGGCATCTAACCACAAGTTGTCCTTACCATGTATAGAAATGTGATTGTAGTTGTTTGAGAATTCTTTCTATGCTGTATTCTCCACAACAATCTCCTAAAATACAGAGGAAACCCCTTACTTGAAGGTGAAAGTAAATTAACACATTCTCAGTACATTAATTCCCCAGAGGTCTTTAAGAGCACTCATCAGAGGACGGAGAAATGAGAACTCTGGAACGTAAAATCACTTTCCCCCCTTTATAGTTGTTTGTCGAGTTCTCTTTGTCGAGTTCTCTAGATTAACAACCTTCTTGTACACTTTATGTGCCTGCCAACAATCCATGGGAAATTCCACCAGGATTATTGGCCACAAATTCCTCAACTTTGCATGTACACCTTGCATTTGATGGTTAACTTCTAACCAAATGAATGAATGAGTTGGAAAAGATTAGCACTGTGGACCACAAGGAGTAGTGGAGATGCTGGGCTTTGTTTATGGATATCCTGGAGGGAAGATGGACCTTGAAAGCAAGAGAATAGAAGGCCAAGCAGGAGGCTGAGAAGGGAGGAGGTGTCCTCATCTCTCCCAGGGCTTTGGTGACAATGCTTTGTGTTATAACTATAGGTGCTTGATGGCTTTGCTCATCTTAATTTCAAATTGGATCTGTATTTTGAATCCCTGAGACATTGCATGGTAGCAGTCTGCATATCATTTGTCTTCCCTCTCTTCTTGGAGGTCCTATCTTGGCAGCACTTGCAGCTGACTTGCAATTATCTTCACTTGCTTTTTAAAGAGGCATTTGACAAGAGTTCCATGGTAAAGAGAAAAAAATGGTCATTGCTCACTTTTCTGTGCTTAGCACAAAAGCAGTGACATCTCAAAGTAGCTTCTCTCTATTTCTCAGCATCAGTTATACCTAGGGCACATCTATGGAGGTCACATGGTACGTGGGACACTGTGATAAAGATTCTGGCTGTTAAATGGATAAATAAGACTAAGTCCTGCTTCCAAGTGGATACCCTGTGTTAGTAATAGCACAGTGGAGTCTTTGCTCCTTAATTACTATGGATGCAATACTATGGGTTGATTACCTTGAACTTGCAGATCGTATAATCATCCATCTTATTTAATATCTGTTTAATTACATATAAAAGCTTGAGAGATAGCATAAGATTGCAGTTCTGTCCACACTAAATCCCCTTCATATTGCTGTGGGCACATGAGAAATTATGCTAGAGATATTTAAAACCTTAGGAACTTAATGATCAGAAAGTGTGGGCACTTTCATGTTGCCATGTAAGGATATTCTGATCCTGCTTTAGGCTTAGAAGCTCCACATCAAGATGGAATGTTCAGCCTCTCTAGTGGGTCTTGCAGATCAGTGAACATTTATGGAATAGCTAGGAAGTGCCACTTGGCTAGGGAATAGGAGAAGGTAGGGAAACAAAGAAGAAATATTTCCTGTCTTTTAAGAGCTTGCACCCAAATAATTTTAATAAATGATACTGGGTGCTTACACAGAGAATCACACAGGGAAACTTCACAGCAGAAAAGAGGGTTCTTTAGCCTAAACAGAGGGTTCAGAAAACCTCCCAGAGAAACTACTGACCCTCTAGGAGGGAGGGCCAAGGAAAGCAAAAGGAAAAGACAAAGAAGACAAAAGTGTGTGCTGTTTGAGGGTGGTTCTTGGTTCGTTATTCTGAGTTAAGTGGTGGTCGTGAAAGGTTTGGGCACCAGGTCTATGCAGCTGTGCTTAGTCATCGTGACTACATCCCAGAATGGACTAGAAAGAAATAAGGCATTAAGTGAGAAGCCCAGTTTACGACCCCAAACCAAGGGGTTTTGAGGCCTGTGCTAACTCTGTTAAGACTCTGGTTCCAAGAGAACAAGGAAGCGATCACAAGAGAAAGCATCCATCCAACCATCAGGTTGGAACCCCAGAACGTGTCCAGGCAGCCTGAGAGAAGGCTGAGACAGATCTACTGTGACAATTGCGAAAGGGGGAAAATACAATGACTCTGAGATTTGGGGCTTGGATAGACAGATACACTGTGCATTATTTATAGTTACTGGAAAGAGATGAGACTCTTGGGGATAAAAGGAAGAAATGCAGGTTTGGTATATGTGCTGAGTTCAAGATGTCTAGGAGACAAGTGCAAAGGCATCAAGTAAGGAACTAGATATATACATCAGCAACTCGGAAGAGAGGCGAGAGCTGGAGACACAAGCAGAAGCCTTGTTTCCAAGCTCACATCTTTTAGATCAGAGGCAGGAGATAGTATGCAAGAAGTAAATAATGCATACTTAAGGTTGACTGCTTACGGGACATGGGAGAACTATTTGCTCTAGATGAGAAAAGAAAATCTTTTCAGATTCCTTAAATTTTGCATTACAGTAAAACACTTTAGACCAAGGCAGGAGTTGGCTGTTAATCCCAGCTTGAAAGTATTTCAAGTACCACTACATATTTTTGGTGGTATTCCATTTATTTGGAATTAACTCTATAGAATCTTCTTTGGGAGTTCATTCAGGGGCAGGTGACCTGGATAGTGAAGTATCTGGAAATCCTTTAATAGGGGGATTAATTTAAATACTTGTGGATAGCCAGGGTGTGTGCACACACACCACATATACTGTCATGAGTAACAAGACACTTTATCTATATATGTTAGGTACTAATGAAATAATAGACTTACTGAATATAAGCATAGTAAATCAATAAATAGAAATTATATGCAAGTAGAGTTCACCTTTACTCAATAAATAATTACTAAATGCCCATGTTTAGCAGCTTTTGTTCTAGATACAGAGATCTAATGAAGCAAAAGATAGATAAGGTCCGTCTTCTCTGCAAGTTCATGTATTAGTGACAAGGAGACAGATAATCAACAAGATAAATGACTCTGCACTGATGAATACTGTGAGGAGAGGGAAGGAGGGTGGTGTACAGAGGCAGGGTAAATCCCCGAGACCAAGGAGGTCTATTCAAAGGCAGAGAAGCTCTTCGAATGGGGACCTGGAGGACTCCTTAAAGATGAGAAGAAGGAAATCTTAGCAAAAGATTTCTGTGCAGGGTAAAAATGAAGCAAAGATTCCAAAGATCAGGATTGAGCCTAGGCGTTAGGATGAAAAACCTTGCCATTATGGCTAAAAGAAATTGAATGGCAGAGGCAATGTCAGATAAAGTTGGCTAGGTAGACAGAGCGAGTTTACACAGGGCCTCCAGGGGCCTATTTGAAGTGTGATAGGCAATGACTGCAAGTTCTGAACAAGCAGGTTTTGTCCTGGTAGTGAATTCTCTAAGTTATACTGCTCTGTGTGTGTGTGTGTGTGTGTGTGTGTGTGTGTGTGTGTGTGTGTGTGTGTGTTTGCTCATGTGTGAGCTTGTGTGTATGTGTAGATGTGTGTATGTGTGTGCTTGTGTGTACATGTTTCTATACATGGTCTGTATATGCTTATTTGTGTACATATGTATACTTGTGTGTATATGTGTGTGCTTGTGTGTACGTGTTTGTATACATTGTGTATATATACTTATGTGTGTACATATGTGTGCAAGTATGTACACATGTGTATGTATGCATGCACATGTGTATTTGTGTGTATGTATATATGTGTGTTTACATGTGTGTGTATGTGTTTATATATAGATGTATGTGTGAACATGGAGGCCAAATGTTGCTGTCAGGAATCTTTCTCAAAAGTTCTCCATCTCAGTTGTTTTTTAGACTAGGACTGTCACTGAATCTGTGCCTTACAGATTGGCTAAAGTGGCTAGCTGAGGAATTTTATCTCTTCCTCCCTAGTTCTGAGACAAGCATTTTCCAAGGGAGTCTTCTCCCAGCTCCTAAAGGAAACATCACTCTGTAATGAGAGGAGTGTGGAGAGCGAATACCATGGAAGAAACACAAGGGGTAAAGGATTATGTCTTGGATCAAAGTGAAAACACTGTAGATGAATAAAAGCATGATAAGAAAGTTTGTAAACAGAAATAGCCACATTTCAGGAAGTGAATGGCCAAAAGGCAGCGAAGTGGAGAGATGAGTATGGCTTGGCATGAGTGCTCAATGGCTGGTCCTGCCTTCAGTAAGAGGGGAGAAGAGCTAGGGAGGACTGCCGATGATAGACAGGGAAGAATAATGGCTCAGATTTAGTACAGAGTCACAAGTTGTCATACTGAGCAGGAATTAGACACAGGAAGCCAGGGAAGAGGCCATGGCTGGAGGAACAAGAGAGGAGAAACGAAAACTGGAAGGAAATCAAAGAGACCTCCAAACTGGGTCTTTGGAGTTTTTAGCCTTTTAGCAGAACCAGGGAGGGGAAGCTGAACTCTCTTCATCTCTTGCCATCACGGTATGAGTGATGGAATTATACATGCCAGAAGATGTTATAATTAATACCAAAGGAGAACCTACTTAAAAGGGGGGAACTATTTCATTTAAGATATATTATGCAAAAATAGAATTTTTTCCTATTGTCGATGGGCTACCCTGTTCTCTTGTCAATGTGACAGGATAAAACTGGTCTGTACATCTCCTCTTCTGAATGCTGAAAACTAACCCTGTAACTAGAAGGCAAGTGTTCCAGATCGGGCTGGACCCAGGAAAGGACAGACAGACAGTTACCAGCTACCCCTGGACTCCATCCTCTTTTCTTGACACCCTGTAGACTCCTTCCCTTAGAGTGAAGGCTTTGCTTTATTCTTGGGTCTTCATGAATTTTTTTCTCTTCTTTGACTTTATTCGAATTCTCTGTGTCACACATACCACCCTCCATTAACACACTAGTCCATTAGTAGTGGCTTTGGCCTTGTTAGGATAAACTCACTTTCAAGTTTTGGTTGAGTCCTTGTCCCATTGTATTCCAGTTTCTCTCACCTTTCCCCCATCATTACAGACACTGTTTATTCCCAGTTGTGAACACAACCCTGTGTCTCCTCTAATTACAGCATTAAACCTTGCCTAGGACTACAGATCTTCTGCGATTCTAACACCAATTTAGATGTGTACTGTAACAATTTGTAGCACCATAACTCAGTAAACAAGAGTCATGAGTGTCCAGGCTTCAGTAGGATGAACCACAGTAACAGGGCCTTACAATAAAGATGGCACCTGCTTCATATATGAGATGTGGAACGATTGGCCTTTCAGGACACTTTCAGCAACTAAGATATTGGGATGCCTTCAAATGCACCAACAAGAAATGAATCTCACACTCTCCTTTATGGAATAATTTGGAGTGCCAGTATTTCATGAATGCAAGTACATTTCTCTTTCTCTAGCATCTGACTCTTCTCATTCTGAAATTCTACTTTTATATTCCTCTCATATGTTTTGTTTTGGGTTGATGGAGTTCTTGCTTTGCTGACAAGATAGTTTGCTCGAGGCTCACATATTGCTACTCAGGCATAATTCCAAGTGACAAGATTATACACTGGGGTGTACAGTTTCTTCTGGTCAAAACTGACCTTCTCAATTTCTTTTGCATGTAGTGAGCACTCAGAAGACATTTAAGGAGTTGAACCGGGACATTTGAAGATGTGTTTTCCTTGATAAAGCTATGGTTTGGCTGTTTGTTATCAGGAGAGTAAAGGAAAGAGAAAAGGATATTCTTGAGCCATGCTCCATTTCCCTCCTCAGCTACTCACCTGCTAGTAAGAGGATAGGTTACTGCTTTTCTATTTTAACAAGTGTGCTGATGAAAATTACAAGCAATTTGGAGACAGGGAGTGTTTCTCGGTGGATCCACCATTTGCCACCTAAGCACGAGGACCTGAGTTCAGATCTCAAGAACCCATGTAAAATGGGCACAGTAGCTCACATCTTATAATCTTAGAGCACCTATGTGACGTCAGATCACTCTTGCATATGCAACAGTATACAAGAGACCTGTCTCAGAGTGAAAGGCAAAGATCAGTACCTGACATTGTCCTCTGACTTACACATGCATCCAGCCACACTTACACACATGAACACACACATGCACACACTATAAAGACTGGAAGTAGATTTGTGACTTTTTGAAATAATTAAATACCATTCTAGGAAACAGCATTAACTTAGTATTAGTATTAGCTGGGGACATACCACACTGTTTGTCCTCTGTCCCAGTCCCAAGATCACTCTTACCCAGATATAGACTTGCAGTGGCCGGGGTGGGGGTGGGGGGATTGAATCTAAACACAAAAGTCCAAGCTCACTCTTACCCAGATATAGACTTGCAGTGGCCGGGGGGGGGGGGGGGGATTGAATCTAAACACAAAAGCCCAAGCTCGGAAGTCTGTATGTTTGTCTTGTTAGACCCACGCAGGGTCTCTAAAATGTTTCAGAGGCATCTACTCTCCGATCTTTACGATTTGTGTTATATTTTGTCCAAACTGTTTCATTCATTTTTGCTACCTGCTAGGGTTTTGGATGCTTTTAAATGTGTAAACCTGGTCTAAGGCATGATAGAAGGGAAAATACAGCAGTGCTTAGAAATTGTCATACACAAGTTTTATTTGGCCTACAACAGCACAAACATCACAAACTTTTAAGGCAGAAACAAATGTAACCATAAACAGTTTATCGAAGAAGCTAGCATGAGAAAAGAAGCAGGCAGAAAGCAATTTCATCCATCACCACCAAGGTCCCCTCTTCTTTCACACATTCCCCACGGCGCTGCTTTTCCACACCAAGGGATAATTCCTCGTCTTATGACTGTTTTTCCTGTAACTCCTGTGCATTTCTGAAAGAAAGCTCTGACTTTTCAAATATTTAAGAGTCAAATCTACCTTGCTATTAAAGTGTCCATCTCCTACCTGGTGTAAATAAATACTCCGCAGTTCTACCCACTCTCCAGATGGATACTCGCTAAGGTCCAGATCTAGGAATGAAGGGGTGCATAACAGGCAGCCTGCCTACTTCTTTGATCACTGTCTAAAGGCTGCTCGTGTCCACCCCTAGGCCTGAGCC
Source organism: Uromys caudimaculatus (assembly GCA_028551405.1). NCBI lineage: Eukaryota > Metazoa > Chordata > Mammalia > Rodentia > Muridae > Uromys > Uromys caudimaculatus. The sequence continues at coordinate 33,472,442 of CM052711.1, forward strand.
TGTAGGTAAGATGAAGAAAGAGCTATGGTGTTCTCTGGATGGTGAGTGTAGACCATGTCCTCGGGTCACCTGTATGTCAGGACAGGCAGCTGTTTCTCTAGCAGGTTGCTTGGTAAGTTCTTTCATATGTCTCACCTGGAGGCTCCCCACCTACTGTTCCTACAAATAAGAGGCATCTTCTCCTCTCCCGAGGACATTTATGATTCCCTGACCCATCAACCGAGATTGGTTTTGGAGTGCTTCATCTCTTCCAAATATTCTACTGAAAAAAATCCTTCTAAGATTCCTGCAATTCTTTACCTTTAGAGAGGTTGCTTTACAGCAGCAAAGAAAAGAATACTTTGGTAGTGTGGATTTGGGGAACACAGGCCATCTTCAGTGAAGCTCTCTAGCCCTTTGTCATTGCTCTGCAGACATCTTTAGTCACTGCAGGTAGGCACTAGCTCAGTCTTCCCAGTCTCCAGAGAATACACATCAAGCCCTTCCTCATGGGCTTGAGGCAGGGGAAAGCATCCCTACCCACAGAGATCAGATGAACATTCCTAAGGAGTTCAGTCTTCACCAACTTCTCTCCATGCCCTCAGACTTCCCTCACCTTCCAAGAGGCAGGTGGTGGGACAAGAGGGCGAAGCATGTTTTGATCCATCTCCTCCCAAATTCTACATGGATGATGCGATACCTCACATCAGAACACAAGGGTCAACTTCAGGGCCTTTTGATAGAATAGGCCAAATACGAGTGAGCTCTTTCTGAGCTCCACAAAACAAAATCTCCCCTACCAACTGCCAGTCAAACTTCACTTCTGCTTTGTTGCCCCTTGTCTGTGGAATTTTAAAGTCAACCTTTCCTGTCTCTTCTTTGTATTCTCTCCCATTCAGGTGAAACAGTCCCATCAGAATCCAATAAATTCTATAATCCCCCAACTGGGAAGAAAAAAAAAAAAAAGCTACACTGATAAGTCGTCCCTTAACCTCATACACTTCTCCAGTTTTTGCAACAAATTTTCTGCTTTTCTTCACAGTCAGATTTCCTGAAAGGTTTTTCTACACAAACTGTCTCCACTTTCCGAATTTCCAATTTACTCTTCAGCCAGAGCTGCCTGACGTCCGCCTCCATCACTCATCAGAAACGGCTGTTGTCAAAGTTAACAACCTCTCGTTGCCAGATGCAATTGACGCTGTTCCTTACTCACCTTTCTCCATGCTCCGTCAGCAGCTGACAACTTCCTACTACAATCGCTTTCTTCAATGGTCCCCAGGACACCAAGTTGTCCTAATTTCCTCTTGTCTCTCCATTTTCTTACTGCCCTTCATCGTTTCTGTTTCTAATGAAGCCAAACTTCTGGCCTTCCGGGCCTCGTTCAGTTCAGCGTGTCTCCTTCCACTTTGCCACACCCTTCCATCTAGTCTAACATATCACAACCTGGCAATATAACCCAGACTGGCTATGCCAGTGTGCTGGCCTTACATACACCATTGTTTATTTAATGTGGTGTTCTGTAGCCACTGGACTTCAAACCAGACATGTTTCTCGTGAAATTGTGGTGCTAACAACTTGTGTGTGTCTAGCTTTGGCTGGACCCATCTTACCTCAGTCCTTTTCACTCCACCTTCAAAGTTTGACACTAATGTGGCTCCATCTTTTCTCTCAAGGACTCACTGTTTCTGCCTCAGACATCTCGGCTATCTCTCATATTCTCACTCTGACCCTCATACCTTCACCACTTTCTTCCCAGCCTCCAGAACAAGTTTTAAAATGTGACAATTTTAATATTTTTGCTTTGTTTCATTTATTTTTTTTGAAAAAGTCCCTGTCTGTAGCCTAAGCTAAATTAGATTTTATTATGTAACCCAGTTTGGCCTCAAACTCACGGCTATCCTCCTGCCTCAGTCTACTAGTACAAGCAACAAGGCACCATACTTGGTTTTACCTTGCCATTCCTTCTCTGTCTCTCTACATATGGTTTCTTCTTACTTGCAATGATGATGACTTGTTTGCTATTTAATCCCTGTCATCCTACTGCCCTATAAATAAGACCTTTGGGGACAGGTAATGTGCCTCCCTTGCTCATACCAGCATTCCTACCACTTACTTTAAGATCCGGTTGAGAGAAGCATGCAAGCAGTAGATACAGGGATAGACTATCCACCGGTGGCCTTTCTAACTGCAGTGCATTTGAACAGCATCTCCAGAAAAAAACCAAAACTGCAGTGGAACATTGGAGCCTTTCTGCCATAAAATCAAAGGGATCTTTATTTACTATGTACCGAGCACCGCTGTCTTCTTTGGAGATACACAATCCACAAAATGTAAAGTCTCTCCCTTCAGAGAGCTCATATCCTCAGCCACAGTATAGCCAACAAATAAAAAGATGGTATGGTATTACTCCACAAGACATCCACTGTGGAGAAAAATGAAGCAGGCCAGTGGATAAAATATGGCAGCAACAAGGGCCCTTTAGACTCAGTTGTTAAAAGGGACGTCCTCTCTAGAAGACACATGCACACAGGGATAAGTGGAAAGAGCAGCTCCCATGAGTGAGCACAAGGTGGGAAGGCGGTGAGGCAGGAAAGGGGTGGAGAAGTGGAACTAACAGAAGACAAAGCCCAAGACTGTTGAGAGGGGAGGAGAATCTGGGGGGTAGTGAGTTTGGAGGGTAGTCAATGGGAGGCTGCAGAGGACATGGCACACTGTTGCAATTTTATTGTAAGTGAGAGAGTAAATTTTGTAGGGAGTAAAGCAGGAGCATAGCATGATTCCATTGGTACTTTAGACAGACGGTCTCTGGCAGCTTTGAAGAAACTGGCCAGAGGCACCTGGAAATAGGAAGGCCAGCCAGGAGGCTATTGTAGCAGTGCAGATGAAAGGTAGGCTATGGGCATGGGAGAAAGTGCATCAATGGAGGACATTCTTTGAAGGTAGGATCAAAACAGCCTGTTGGTATGTCTGCTGTAGAGAGGGGCAAGTTTCAAGCAAGATTCCACTGAGGCCTGAGTAAGTGGTTTACAAGAAGTGGGGGATGGGAGAGGGATAAGGAGTCCTACCTTGGCTAGGTTCCAACTGTTCTGAAAGCTGAGATAGCTAGTTTGACAATGCACCACTCTCAGGTTGACTGCTCTACATGATAGCTATAGAGGGAGTTAAGTGTGTGAATCAGTTACTGTCCGTACAAACTCATTACCAAGTTTTAACGACAGCAAGTCTCAGATCGGATTTTACAAAACATGCAGAGATAATGTCTTTAACATATAGGGACAAGGCCATTTGTACATCTGCTCTGGAAGCTTGTTGTCTTCCCAAATCACAGTCCTGCCAGGTGTGCCAACTGCTGCACTGAATGAATCCACTCAGCAGAAGGTAACGTCTCAGCAGAGTCAGCTAGCCAGACATGCTTTCTCGGCTGGCTAGAAAGAGGGATGCCTAAGGAATGAGGTATATGTACTATCCCTAAAGTAAGTCCCATAGCCATTGAGGAATTCAAAATATATGTTTTTATATATAAATATAAAAATATATTTTTGTATGGACAGGTAATGTTTCAAAAACATCTCTATATCTTGGTTATCTCTAATTTAATCTACAAAGCCCATTTCTAACATCCATTATGCTGATTAACAAGCCACTAATTTCACAAATGGAAACCCAGTTTTGATTCAGCACACTAATTAGCAAAATGTCTGGTGTTGATCAGAGTTAAAGATAGCTGAAGTGCTTGTGGTAGCTGCCTCTGGAGGAAGGCCTTCCTGCAAGGAAGCCAGCTGTAGTGCCAATTCTTGATTAGAGCAACTGTCTTCAGCTAAAAGTAACAAATACACACCTTGGAGCACGCTCTGCTACATTTTATAAAGCCATGGTAGATACACATGTTGCCTAGCATGCAGGCACACAGAGGTATCATGTTGGTCCCTGGATATGCAGAGATGCTACTCAGGACTACAAGAGGACTGTCTAGAGTCAACAGGATCTGAATGGTATTGAAAGCTGTGAAACTCAATGAGCAGGAAAGAGATTCAAGGACTGTGACCTGGGATACTTCAACCTTAGGAGGCAGTTAAAGGAGGTGGACATCGCCTAGGAGATCAACGAGTATCTATTACAGAGGAAAATACCAGCGGAAATGAGAATTTCCAAAGGGAAGACTGACCAACTGTGCCAAATGTTCTGAGAAACTAAGAAATAAAGATTGAGGGACAAACACTGATGCCTTTGTCTGGGTGATTCCCATACAACAATGCGAGAAGAAAGAATTGAGGAGAGACTTAGGGACAGTTTGGGCCACTAATCAAGAAAACATGGAAAGTAATGGTAACTGAAAAACTAAAGGCAACAAAGAGGTCTTTACTTATATTGCTTTTATTATGTGATGCAGTGGTAGTGGTGGTAGTTTTGGTGGTGGTGGTGGTAGTGAGTGTGTGTGTGTGTGTGTGTGTGTGTGTGTGTGTGTGTGTGTGTGTGTGTGTGTGTGTGTGTGTCTTGCCTACGTGTCTGTCAGGGTATGTGCACATGACTACAGTGGGCCAAAGAGACCATGGGTGTCACATTCTTTGAAGGTTGAGTTACAGGTGGTTATGAGCTGTCAGACCTGGTTGCTAGGAACTGAACTCGGGTCCTCTGAGAGAGCAGCAAGTTCTCCCAACTGCTGAGCCACCTCTCCAGCCTCACACAGCATGTTGTGATACTGTCAAGAATGACCTACTAAAGAGGAGGGCTTAAACAAGAAAGGAGATCATCCATTCCTGATGCTATGCTGTGAGAAGGCATCAGAGCAGCTGCCCTCGAGTACAGAGAAATCTTTAGTGATCTACTTGTCTATAAGATCCCGAAGAATTCAAATTCTTAAACTACATGATCACTTAGAAAGGCATGTTCTAGGCCTTGCACCTCCACACCATGAGCCAAGATGAGAGGCTTTTCCTCTGTTAACCACTGGCAATGGGGTTGACCTGAGAAACGTTCTAATTGCATAACTCAGGTCTCAGACCAGTCCTGGGTATCAGCAAGTACAGAAACTGCCTCTAGGAAGAGCAGGAGTCTGCCGGTGTTCTCGTGTAAAGAGGAGAAGCATGCTACTGGCTATTATCTTGCATCCACCAGGGAAGATAAAGTCACACTCAGCCCATTAAAAGGAGCAGAGCAGTGAGATGAGGAGCTAGTTGCAACTGGAGCTTCAACTACATTGCAGCTTTTGCTTACTGTGTCTTGGGCATTTTGTTTCGTGGGCTAATACATTCTCTGGCTTTTAAAAGCACCCTGAGCTGGGGTTTATGATACTCAAAGCCTCTTACTCACTCAGGGCACTATTATCAACTGAGTAGAAAGAGTACTTCTGAATGTTCCCTTCATACATGACCTGGTCATCATGCAATTACAAACCTCTCTTCCCCCCAAGGCTATGAGCTCATCATCTGTCTTCAGTATCTTGTACACATCCCACACACAGAAGAATTATTGAAGCAAAGGTTATGAGTCAATTAATGAATGATTCCCTTGCTAATTCTCAGAAAATTCTATTTACTAAATCAAAGTTATATTTATTTAAAATTCTTTTCATCTCTCCTGTTCTGTTAAACCATTCCTGCCTCCTCATAATCCCCCTTTCCTTTCATATCCTATAGGTAGGTAGATGAAGGATAGACGGATATATATATAAATAAATGATAGATTGATATAAGTAGATAGATAGAAAATAGGTAGATAGACAGATGAGATAGATGATAAATGATAGATAGATAAATAGATGATAGGTAGATAGAAATAGATAGATTTAAATTTACAGATTTAAATCTAGATTCTGCATAAGAGAGAAAACGTCTTTGTGAGTCTGGCTTATTTCAGTCAACACAATGATCTCTAGTTCCACTTATTTTTCTTCTAACTATTGGAACTAAATGACTTTTGCACTATGAGATGACCATAAGTCTTTGAAGATGATAAAGGGATGAATTTTATTGTCAACTAGACTTGATTTTTAATCAGCAAATAGACACAATTCTGAGCACATCTTTGATGGGACATAGAAAGAGAATAAGTTAAAGCCTTCTCTGAATGTGAGCAGTATCATCTCATTGGCTTTGGATCCTGAACTGAATAAAGAAGAAAGGAAGGAGGCAGCAAGTGGGGCTCCAGTGTTCAGTCTCCTCTGCTTCCTGAATGTGGGTGCAATGTGCCAAGTCATGTCATGCCTTCCCCACCATGATGGACAGTAACACCACAATCCATGAGCCAGAATAAACTTCTCTATTCACAAATTCATGTGCCATTTTGTCAAAGCATTGAGAAGACTAACAAGTACAAACCTGTAGGTCTTTTAAGAATAAGATCATAGCATTTGCAAATAAAAATAAGTCTCTTTCCTTTCCTATTTGTATTTCCTTTACTCTTATGTCTCTAAAGATCTTGAGTACTGTATTGAATACAAGCACAAAGAGCGAGAACTCTTGTTTTATTCTTGATTTAGAGAAGGTTCTTCTAGATTTTTTTATTTATTGTAACACTGAATACACACACACACACACACACACACACACACATCCTTTACTGAGCTATGTTTCTTCTATTCTATTTTCTGCAGGGCTTTTATCATTGAAGGGTTATGTCATTTTGTCAAAAGTCTTTTGTGCACTATTAAAAATTATGTGGTTGCTGCCCTGAAGTCTATTACATATACTGCATATACTGAACTAACCTTATGTCCCTGCAATGGAACTGACTTCTTTGTATATGAGTATTCTCAATGTGTACTTGAATTCAGTTTTCAGTTAGTTTATTAGGAAATTTTATGAATATATCTCCATGTATATTGGATATAGTTTTCATGTATGTGTGTGTGTTCCTTTTAAAATGACAGAATCAATTATTTTGTTGGCTTTTAATCTCCACTGTATTAATTTCTGTTTCATTTTTATTATTCCTTTTCATCTGCGGTTTTGGAACTTGGCTTCTTGTTTCTCTAAAACCTGAGTTACACCATTTGGTTATTTATTTTAGACGTCTCCTTGTTTTTAATGTAAGTGTGTTGTTTTCAATTGTTTCATTCAATTGTGTTCTCATTGAGTCTTTTGTTTATTAATTGCTATTTTGAAGTCCTTGTTTTGTGTTTGAATTAAATTGCTTTTGGGGAAAAATATCACAACTGCTACGCTGGCTTCTGGAGGAATCATTGTTTTGGTTGTGCATATGTCTGCTTTTGTACTGGGATCTAGGATCTGAAGTTATTGCATTTGTGGTATTTCTTCTTTATGTGGATATCTAGTCTTGCCTTGGTTGGATGGATATTTGGGCCTTTGATTGCTATGTGGACAGGTTGTGGATCAGCAGAGCAATGCTTGGTTTTTGGTCTCAGGGTTCATATTTTGACTGGTTCCAGACATGAAGTACTTGTTTGAACTTAGACTCCACGTAGTTCCAGATGGGTGCAATGGGTAGGCTGGGAGACAGATTATTGTGTGGAGGAAGCTGACTGACTCTGGAAATCTCCCAAGTTGGGTTCAAGGTTCAGCTTCAAATAGGTGCCAGAGGCAGAACTAAGGGCATCCTAGGTCTGGTCACAGATGGCAGTGAGTCCCAAGGGCATGAAAATGGGCTGGAGGGAGATTTAAAATGGCAAGATTGGGGGAACCCTAGAGAAACAAGAATGGAGGAGAAGGAAAGTGAATATAGGTAGCCTACCTGGGTACCCATCAAGTGTGGTGGCTGTGGGGTTTTTGGAATAGAGCAGTTTGTGATTGGTGGAGAGTCACAAAGGAAGGAATAGCTTAAAATGAGAACAACAGAACTGGTGTTGGGGATGACACTTGGTCTGTGCTATGCGTGATGGCAAGTCCCAAGGAGATGAAATGGCCTGGAAAGCCAGGCTGAGGCACACAACAACAACATGTCTAAAAATGGCCTGAGAAAACCAAAATTCAGGAAAGGAAGGCGGGTACAGGTAGCCTACCCTGGTCCCTACCAAGTTTGGTGGCTGTGGGGATCCACAGGAGAAAGCAATTCTCCTGGGTGTGTGTGTGTGTGTGTGTGTGTGTGTGTGTGTGTGTGTGTGTGTGTGTGTGTGTGTGTGTGTGTGACAGAGAGAGAGAGAGAGAGAGAGAGAGAGAGAGAGAGAGAGAGAGAGAACACTAATGTCCTCCCATATTTCTACAAAAACCCACTGTTAATTCAAGAATGCATTTTTCAGTCTCCAAGTATTTGTGCAGTTTCTGTTGCTATTGGTTTCTACTTTTATTCCACTATCGCCTTGATAAGAAAGGAAGTGATTTTGATTCTTCTGTATGAATTATCAATTATTAAGAGGAAAGCAACAGAAAAGAAACAAAAAGAAGGAAATCCTTTTCAAAGAGAACAAGGCTAATAAGTAAAGCATATCAACGTTTGGGATTAATTAGTGTCTTCAAACTCCATGTCTTATTGCATCTGTACCTGTGGCATGAACAGGACATCACAGCAAAACTGAAGCAAGTGACTCCTCATGAGGTCTCTCATAGAATCCAAATGTCTTTTAGTTTCAAGTCTCACTTCCAAAGCTTACCAGTAATTTGACCTTGAGCAAACACTCTGAGCTTCATTTTTCTTCTCTGTGAAATGGGGACGATAATATCTCAGCAGGTTGCTTAAGGCTCAAACAGGGTTGAACATAAAAAGTAGCTATCGAAGTACCTGGGTCAGAATAAATGACTGAGATCGTGTGGGAGGTGTAGGAGATAAGCAGGTTGTTATATTTTGTTCCTTTTAATTGAGAAAGCTTTTCTTAAGAGAGCAGCCCTCAGCTGTCATTCCCTGGTAGTTAAAATCGTTGATTTCTGTCTCTGCTGGTATCTGAACTTAGCCTAGATACAGCCGTGGAGATGAAGGCAGCCATCTCCATGTTGTGACAGGAGCATTATAATTTTCTAGTTAAGAAAATAAACTGGAAGACAGAAACTAGGAAGCTCAAGTAGGAAAAAATAATGGAAGTATCTGTTTTCTGGATGCCTCTTCTATTTGGGGCAGTGTTTAAGTTACTAAGTTTCTAGTCATTAAGCTACTAACGTGGATGTCACTGCCCTTTGTCACAATACTGCACCCCACCTCGCCCACTTAGAGAATGCTCTCTAATGCTGTTTAAGTAGCCGGGTGCTGAATTTCTAATCCATGACCATTTTATTCTAGACCCAGTGTGGATGCATGAGAGTCAGAGTTAAGCTCGGGTCCCAGCACACTGGAGGAGAGGCCTACAAATGGGACAACACAATTTGTTTACTTTTAATTTTTCTTGGATCTCTTTGTAACTTATTTCATTCCTTGCAGTTTGCACAATATAATTCCCTGACAATGTGCATTCAGGCCAGTCTACAGGGAAACCAGAAAAGATGAAGTGGGACTCTTAGAAATCATATTCTTTACATGAAACTAGATCAGGCAGTGGGAGGGGGCGAGCTGAAAATAGCCTGAGGGAGTGAGAGACAAGCCTGTGAAACAGTGAGAGGCAGGCAGAGACAACTGAGATTAGCAAGGAGAGGGCACTATGCAGAGAGAAGGGAAGACAAGGTATGATTCTTTTTTTCAGGATTCTGTTAAATCATCCACTCATTCCCCAAGGCAAAAATCATTCCCCAAAAGGCAAAGTGTTTTAAATTATGTCAACTTAGTTAAAGTACCGTCCCTTTGGTAGACCATCTGCCCCAGCAGAAACATCCATTATCTGAGGGAAAATAATCAATCATTCCATCAATAAATGGACAGATAACACTTATCTCAAGATTTTAAATTAAAGTGCTCTTATTATATAAAATTCAAAATGTACAGAAAATCTAATGACCAAAATCATCCATTCTGTTTCATAGCTATTACTATTATTAGCATGCATATGCTTAGATTTTCTGTTAGATAAGTAACATGAAGACTCTCTCTCTCTCTCTCTCTCTCTCTCTCTCTCTCTCACACACACACACACACACACACACACACAAATACACACACAAACACAAACATCCCCATTTATGATGTTTCAAGGTAACAAAGTAGAAGAAACAAATCCTCCTAATTCTTAAACAAAACATATATGCTTCTGGAGCTTGTGAAGTTTCCAGAATTACCTGTGTGATAGTTGATTTCAAATCTTTGTATTCTCAGAGACTAAGTTTTGCCTTATGCCTTTTCTCTCCTACAATCAAGAATCTTAAAATCTTTACGAAGGGGCTGGGCAGATGACTTAGTCTAGATTTCTTGCTGCTCTTTCAGAGGATGAGGATCCAGGCTCAGTTCCCAGGAGCTGGCAGTTCCGTATACACATATACACTTACTAAGATTTTAAAATTATCAAGCCCCTGTATATATTAATACTAGTATTAGTAATTAAGTTTGGAATAAAAGAATCTGTGTTTGCTACTAAAACCATTATACATTGTGAATTCACAGCTGTTCAATAAATTCTGACCTCATGGAAAGACACAAGGGTGTTCTGCTGTTTCTTCCATAGTGTGGTCAGGACATAGGGCCCATTAGATGATGAGTTCTGCTCCAGAATGCTGGACTCACCATCATGGATAATTGTCTTATGTTGGGAGAGGCCTGTTTTATAATTTCTGGAATCCAGGGAGACAATACTTTGGGACAATGACTTATCTGTGCCTTTATCCTTAAAGGGGGAAGAGCTAGAGTAGACAGACATTCACTGAGTGACTAATACTTCTATGTAGGGGGTAGGCAGGTGACCCAAAGCGAGGGAAACATGGTATCAGGTCCTTATTATGCTTTTGATCACCTAAGGGCCAAAGTGCTTTGCAGTAAAAGCAGCTTCCAAACACATGTTTCGATGTCACTTCATCTCTAACTTCTTAGTTTTGTAAATTGTAAATAGTGTTAGTGTCTAATTACATTGCTATGACAAAATACCCAAGGAGAAGGGCAACTTAAGGAAGAAAAATGTTGTTTTGGCTCATCGTTCAGGGGTGGAGTTATTCATGGTGGGGAAGTCATAGTAGCAGGAGCCCCGTGTTTGAAGTTAGAAAGCAGAGAGCATGGAACGCTGATACTCAGCTCATTTTCTCCTTGGTATTCAGTCCAGGACCCCACCCATGAAATGATGCCACCCACATTTAGGATGGGTCTTTCTAACTCACTTAATCCAATCTATAAACTTTCACAGACACGCCCTAAGGTTTGTTTCCATGGTGACTCTAAATTAAGTTGACCATCAACATAAACCATCACATAAACATACACAGAGTCATATGTGCATAATTATAAAATGCAGATGTGTGTATTAAATGTGACACATATATTATATATAATATATAATGATGTATGCAATATTTGCTAGTAAATTTTTACTTCATTTGCTATGTGCCTCCACATAGTTCCAAATGGATGTTGTTTGCAAACCTTTTCTCTGAGTTCATTTAATTTTCCAGGAAAAACTACCTAATTCTTCACCAGACTAGCTAATATTCTGGGAGATAAATATAGAGGAGGGTGGTGTGCACTTTACAGAATGTAGACTTTACCCTCTCTCCTTGTTTTAATTGTATTCTCACCCTCTGCATGTGCTCAGCTCTAACTACTCTTCCTATGACGTACTTCATCCAGGTCTCTCATTTGTACTCATTGGTCTCATGGAGGTAATGTTATCTTGTGTCTTCTTTTCATATTGAGGTACATTTTCCAATGTGATGCTGTTTGAAGGAGGGGGCTTTGTGAGGATGGTTAGATAAAGCTAGCATACCATGAAGAGGCACTTACTGACAGTAACCTGGTGTGGCTGTCCCCTGGGAGATTCTGCCAGCACTTGACCAATGTAGATGCAGATGCTCAGCAGTTAGCCATCAGACTGAACTTGGGGACCCTGGTGGTGGAGCTGGGGGAAGGACAGGAGCAGCAAAGGGGGATTGTAACCCCATAGGAAAAACAATGTTGGCTAGCCAGACCACCCAGAGCTCCCAGGGTCTCTATAGACCAACCAAGGAGTGTACATGGAGGGACCCATGGCTCCAGATACATATGTAGCCTTGTCTGACATCAATGGGAGGGAAGGCCCTTGGTCCTGTAAAAGTTTGATGCCCCAGCGTAGGAGGATGCTGGAGCAGTGGGTGGGTATGGGTGGGTGGGTGGGGGAGTTCCCTCCTAGAGGCAAAGGGGAAGGGAGAAAGAACAGGTGGAATGGGGGGTTGTGGAGGGGTAACCGATAAGGGGAATATCATTTGAGATGTAAACAAATGGAATGATTAATAAAAAAAATTTTAAAAAAGAAAGAAACCTCAAAAATTTTGTTTGTTTGTTAAGCAGACTACACGCAGGCATCATCTCCGGGCAGGAAAAGCTCACCAAACACTGAGTGTGTCAGCCCTTTGAGCCTAGGCTTCCCAGCCTCTAAACTATGAACAGAACTTGTATTGCTTAGAATCCATGTAAGCTAACAGTACTGCTGGATAGCCCTGACTCTCACAGAAGGTTAAACAACTTGTCTACACTGCGTGCCAAGAACATGAAGATATCACTACAGTCTCTGCTTTTTCCCAATTATTGTTAGGTACGTGCCTCAGGGAATCCATCTTCTTTATGTGTTGTCCCATCTGCTATTGAACTTCAGAGCTCACACATCTTCCCATGTGTTTTGCAGCAAGTGGTACCATGCCACTGTACTTATTGTGAGAGTAGATACATGGAATTTGAAAGAGCAGAACTCTAGGTTTAGAGCTGATAGAGGTGGTGAGTTCAGCAAGGTCTCTGATAAGGCACAGCAGTGAGAGTCAGCAAACAAACTTTCAGGAAAAAGAGAGACACTTCTATTTCAATGAAAATGCCTGAAATCCATAGATACAGATGTGGGGACAATGCCTACAATAACAGATATGAATACATAATAATTGAATTTGAATTCTTCTAAAATAACTGTCACCTAGGACATTCAATAAGTGTCTTATCAGTGGTGACTTTTTAGCTAATCTGTTACAGAACTGAGCTTATACTTTGGTACTAGGTGTGCTGGGAGAAATGGTAGCCAATTGTACATTTTTTTAACCTCATATGCCTTTTGGCAGACTGTAATGAGTCTCATCCACAAACTCACCATAGAACTAGAACCTAAACAAGCATGCAGGATGATTCTTTTCTTCAAGAACAAAGCCCATCCTTGACACTGCCTGAAGAGCCAGGAACCAGAGGCTGGATAGCTCAGAGACCTAGGAGAAAAACAAACACACCAGGCAAAAAAAAAAAAAAAAAAAAGGACTCATACTCATAGATTGGTGCCTAACCTAATTATCATGAGAGAGGATTCACCCAGTGTCTTAGTCAGGGTTTCTATTCCTGCACAAACATCATGACCAAGAAGCAAGTTGGGGAGAAAAGGGTTTATTGAGCTTACACTTTCACATTGCTGTTCATCACTAAAGGAAGTCAGGACTGGAACTCAAGCAGGTCAGGAAGCAGGAGCTGATGCAGAGGCCATGGAGGGATGTTACTTACTGGCTTGCTTCTCCTGGCTTGCTCAGCTTGCTCTCTTATAGAACCCAAGACTATTAGCCCAGGGATGGTACCACCCACAAGGGGCCCTCCCCCTTGATCACTAATTGAGAAAATACCTTACCGCTGGATCTCATGGAGGCATTTCCTCAAGGAAGGCTCCTTTCTCTGTGATAACTCCAGTTTGTGTCAAGTTGACACAAAACCAGCCAGTACACCCAGTAAAACAGATCCAGAGATCCACAGTCGAACAGTAGGCGAAGCTTGGGGGAACGAATCCTAAGGAAGATGGGGAAGGATTACAGGAGCCAGAGGGGGTCAAAGACATTATAAAAGTGACAGAATCAACTAACCTGGGGCACTAGGAGCTCCCAGAGACTGACCTGCCTGCCAAGGAGCCTGCATGGGACTGACCTAGGCCCTCTGCACATATGTTACAATTCTGTAGATTTTTGTGGGACTCCTATCAGTGGGAGCAGAGGCTGACTGTTGCCTGCTTTTTTGGGACCCTTTTCTCCTACTTGGTTGCTCCATCTAGACTTAAAAAGAGAGGAGGTGTCCAGTCATACTTCAACTTTGTTATGCTATGGTTAGTTGATATCCTGGGAAGCCTTCCCTTTTCTGTAGAGAAACAGAGGAGGAGGAAGAGGAGGAGGAGGAGGAGGAGGAGGAGGAGGAGGAGGAGGAGGAGGAGGAGGAGGAGGAGGAGGAGGAAAAATAGGAGGAGGAGGAGGAGAGGGGTAGAGAGGTGGGTGGAAAGAACTGGGAGGAGAGGAGGGAGGAGAACCTGCTAGTCCAGATGTTGAAATAAGAATCAGTGCTGGAGGACTAGGAATAAGACTACAAACATTGTTAGCATGTTTTCAAACTGGTCTGCTGCAGCAAATGCTGCTGCTGCTGCTTATCCCACTTGCACTGGACATTATCCCCCTCTTGGCTGTTATAACAAATGTACTTCCTTCTGTGCCTTAGGTAAAAATGACCTGCCTCCAGGGAATTGGTTAGTCAACTGATCATTACTGACACTCACCCTTGTTTCTTAATGTGAGAGCGGTGACTGGTCCCACAGCTCTCAGCCTTAGAATGACTTAGGTTTGGGACAGCAGCATATGGTACAAGGGAATCAGAAGGTCAGTTGGGAGTTAAGCATTAACATGTTTTAGACTTCTGCAAGGATGCAGGAAAGCTCTGTGGAAACTGGCTGTAGTCTAGGGCTTCAGTCAGTCAACGGCGGCCAACCAGAAGTCATGGACCCCAGAACATGGATCACATCATCGGAGGCTCTGAAGCTTTTCCAACCAACAACGCTGACATAGAACACCTTGCCAGTAAATCATCATGTCAGGCATTCACAGTTTTGAGTCTTAGATCTCAGTTCCTTGTTCACATCACAAGCGGATTTGGTGTTTCATTCATCAGCCATAAACATAGAGCTGGCAGCGTAAGTCCTCCTGCCGCGATGTTCGCGATGTTACTAAATCAAGGCACTGGCTCTCCTAGGAAACAGTTAATGGATTCTTAGTCGGGCTCTTAAAAGTCCCACACTCTCAGAGTGGCAATCCAGTATTTGTTCCTGCTAAAACCTGGGCCTTGACCTATAATATTGCAAGCAATGAGGAACTTGAATGAATGCTAAAATATATGTCTAAAAAAAATATGCTCTCCTCTCTGGAAGCTTCTCTCTCTCTCTCTGTCTCTCTCTCTCTCTCTCTGTCTCTCTCTCTGTCTCTCTCTCTGTCTCTCTCTCTCTCTCTCTCTCTCTCTCTCTCTCTCTCTCTCTGTGTGCATGTGCATGCATGTGCATGGGAGTCTGTATCTGCCTCTCCTTCAGCATGTGTGTGTGCCTGTGTGTGTTCCGTGCTCAGGACTAAATTCTGATGGTTCTCTCTCACCACACTCTCTCCCTTGATGCCATCAATGTTCATGGTTTTAAGTCTCATCTCTATGCTGCTGGTTCTCAAGTACACTCTAGACTTGTACCTTTGACTTCTCTGGCCTGAGGAATTACACCCTCAGCGACTTGCTTGGCATCTCCATCTGAATGTCAGAAGTACATCTTAAATTCATTATGTCAAAGGCTAGAACTATCTGCTCTCTGTTGCCACTAACCTTTTCTGGGCCACTCTGCCTGCTCTCTGGATCCCATCTTTACCTTGAACACAGATTTTTCCTTCTTGCATCTTTACCCACCAATGCTATTCCCCCACTATAAACAAGGTGACGGCAAATGTATCTTAATAATAATGTCATATTCTTCAAGATCCTTTAAAGTACAATATTTTTTGGAGCACATGCTTTTAGTATCTTATCAGAGGAAGTCCTTATTCTTATTCTTTAAGCATTATCACAAACTTTATTTAATGTTCTAGTTTAGATAATTGCTGCATGAATTCTGTAAGTACAAATATCTTTCCTATTTTTTTACACTTCCATATTTTCTGAAGTTTGAAACCAATGTCAGTGAACAGTTAATACTCAGTAAATATTTTATAATAATGCAATATTCATATTTCTGCTGTGTGTTTATTGAGAATGACCTACAGCCTTATTTTATTGCCTTTTTGAATTTGCTCAATATTTTTCTCTCCTAAGATGGACACTTTTAATGGAGAATTTCAGGTTTAATCACTCTAGGAGAATTTATTTTGTTCACAGCGAAGAAAAACGATTCCATATATGAAGATGTAGATGTTGGGTGCTGGCAGATTAGCTTCCAGGCTCTGAGTTCTACCTTCCACCTTCTTCAATAAAATTAAAAACCACTACATGTCAAGTGTCGTTTTTTGTTTTTGTTTTTGGATCACTTGAAAATGGTCAAAAACATTAATGGGAAATCTACCCATGCATGGAGTTCTGTATGTGTTTTAGTAATGATTTCTCGTGTCAGCGTTAAAAATTTCTTATTCAGTTGCAGAACGGCTTCAATTAACTTTTTCAAAATTGGTGTTTCAGGATATCCTAATCCATTCCTTCTATAAAATATATAAAAAGGAGTAATTGCTGGCTTGGGTTGGGCATAAAATCTGAGCTAAAATGCCTTCCTTTTACAGCTTCACCAATTCAGATGTAATTCTATTGTTTTCTGGTGTCTCTCATTCAAGGAAATAAAACAAATTTGTCACCATTCTAACTTTAATGTCTCTGCAAATAAACTCTTGATTTCCTTCCTGTTGTCAAGGGACCCATGAGATCTTCTAAAAACATTGTAATTCAAAAGTTTCATATGATTATATATAAGTATAGGTATAATTTTATTAATGTTACCTATAAAAGCAGGAAATTTGGTCACTGAGTGTGAGAGCTTTTCTTAAAATAATATTTTCAATTAGTTTTTTATTTCAAACTAGTTACCATTTAGGGGGATGTTATTCAAAAAGCATTTTTTAATTCCCTGAAAAACTTTTGTCTTCTGTATTCATGATCCCCATTTTCAGTTCTCCCTTATTCCTTCTTCATGTTTTTGAGAGATTCTCAAGTAACTCCCGAGAATAACCTTCTACACACCATCATTTCAGTCCCCCAGTCCCTCTGATGAAAATCAAATATGTTTGCAGAGATTATGGTTTGCAATTGTTATGTACATATTTCTATCCCTACGGTTTTATGGTATGTCTTTCAGGATCACATTAATCATTTAACCTAGGAATAAGGAATTCCTGTGAAGAACAGCTGCACCAATACCAAGTCAATCATCACTCTTGGTAGCTTGTGAGGCTAGAGCTGCAAACCTCTTGTGCTGAGAATCCTCTTCACGTGCATTCTTCAGTGAGACCCTCATGGAAACTGAAGAGCTAAGGGTGAGCAGGGTGGGCTACAGAGCAAGGATCTTCTCTTCCCTCCCCTTAAGGGGACCACTTAAGAAAACACATCACCACTTAGGAGGACCTGGCCCTGAAGGTGAGCAAAGATGCCTGTGGGTATCTGTGACCTCTTGCCAAAGAATCAGAAATGGATCTTGAAAAAAATGGAGCAAAGGCCGAATCTTAGCCTTGCAGGAAGAAGGAAGGGAGAGGAGGAGATGAAGTCAATCATAATAATACCATAATATTGATGCTAGGCTAGAGTGAAATGCCTCTTAGAAATAGCTGTATTACAAACAGGGAAAGTGTCAAGCTACTGTAATTAAGATCAATGTACAATATTCCTGAAAGGACTGAGTTTGACTAGTTCTTAGAGTCCCTCATGCCTAGCAACTATAAACTAGTATATGCAACTATATATAACTATAAACAGGTCTATAGAAGCTGACTTTAGGTACCCTCCTCTCCAGTTTATAACAATGAAAAAATATTTAAAAATCTCCATCAGTCTTGACCCAGTGCCCTCACATGCCTGGCTGGCTGGTTGTCACTGACTTAGGCTTAGTATGGTGGGAGACACATGTCCCATGTCTCTCACCCTCATTCTGGAGCTAGCAGGTGGCCTCAGCTGCTTTCTGTAGTGACGGCAGAGAACAAGTCAAAACCCAGCCACAAAGCATTTTTAAGGCTCTGCTCGAGTCACATGTTTAATGTCCCACTGACCAAAGGGGTAAAGCTTTGAAACCATTAATGAGTTTTACCACTTGTATTAATCTACCTGATTAGCCTAATGAAGAGGTTCTCCATCCCTGTGAGAGTACACAAATGTTTAAAAGCACCTCCCAGATGGACCACTGTGTGATACAGAAACACATATTTAGTTTTGAGAAAAATACTCTGCAGCTTTCTTAGAAATTCAAATTACCACTTGCCATGTTAAATCTCTTTAAAACGGGATGTGTAATAGGTCCAGGACTTCACCCTGTTTGCACGCTAACAACAAGTGAGCCTTTTACAATTTCATAGATACCGGCATTGGATTTGAGGGTTAGAAACAAGGGGCATTTTACTTCTCAGAGTTTTTATAATAACCAGGTTCCATTTACACAGGTTCCTTGAACCTACTTCTCAAAAGGCAGTACACAGAGAGCCAGGTGACACCTACGCACTCAATTTGTGGTACAATAGTATAGGAAAACAAAGTTTAGCGGCCCTGACCCTTTTAGAATAGTAAGCTTACCTGTCTTCTATCTAAGGTTATTGACTAAAAACATTGAAAGGATGGTCAGGAAGATCAACAATGCTCTTTTTTCATAAGACACAAAAAAATCTATGGAGAACTGTGTCTAAATGATGTAAAATATTTTTTCCTTTCTATGCTGGCCTTAGCTAGAGCTGAGACACATACAGAACTATAATTTAAGTTTTGAACATTAACACTACTGCAGACCTAGACTCTTACACATAGAGTACTACGTGGCAAATAGTAGTCAACTTCCACAGTCTAACTTCTATGCATTGACTCGACTCAAATCTACACTGACTACTTAGATAGTTGGTGGAAGACTTATCTTTGAGCCTCTGCTAATCCATCTGTAGAGGAAGAGAATCTGCAACATCCTTCTTCCAGGCTCTCTTTCTTTGTTTCCCAGACTTACCTCCTAGAACCTACTTTTGGGAGAGTACTACTATCTGGAAAGTTGACTCCAGGAAATCAGAAGCTAAACTAAATACCCCAACCCTAGGCCAACCGATGCTCTGGAGTGCCTGTGGGGTCAAGGTAAAGTTACACTTAATAAGCACTTTCTCTTGTGTTGCTCTTCTACTGTCATTTCTCTGGAGAAATCCCCTCCATAAACCACATGCACACAAATCCCTGATACAGGTTCTGCTTTTAGGAAACCTTACTCAGGGCTGTCCCCAGAGAGCTGGGATCAAACCTGGCTAGGTGCAGGTGAGAGAAAAGGAGTCAATGTCCCTAACTCATCTGACCCCAGCATTGTATCCTAGCTATCTTGACCAATGTAGTTATTCCTTTTGCCTTAGTTGACTTCTGATCAAGTTATTCCTCCAGTCCTCTAAGCATCCTAAACTATTTTTAAAATTTATTTATTTAACTTTGTATTAATTCTTTGTGAGTTTCACGTCATGCACCCCAGTCCTGCTCATCTCCCCATCTTCTCATACCCACCCCTCATCCTTGCAACCCTCACAAATAAAAGAACACATAAACAAACAAGCAAAAACACAGAATAGAAACATGTCCCAGGGTGTAAGCTGTAGCGTGTCACAGTGTGTCCCACACTGTATCCCTCTGCCCACACTCCTCTTACAAATGTTCACTGCAATGATTCATTAGTCTGGGTTGAGATCTCTGGATTCTGTGACAACATCAATATCGTGTCCTCACCAGGCCTCCTCCCCGTTATCCTGCTGTGTCATAGAGACCCTGTAGCTTTGGATGAGCAGCAGCCTAACTTCTTATCTTTTGCTTACCTTGTCATCCTTTCTGAATTGGACCATTCTGTTTCCGTTACCTGCTAGGACATGCCGAAGTACTGCAACACCGAATCCAGACATCATACAGCTTTCAGGAAAGTCAGATGACTATCAGGTATAGGAGCTTGTGTGCGTGCATGTGTGTGTTTGTATGAGAGAGAGAGAGAGAGAGAGAGAGAGAGAGAGAGAGAGAGAGAGAGAGCATCCATTACAATTTCAATAAAATATCCTTTGTCAGGCTATGTGTGCAAGAAAACAAATGTCAGAAAAATACCATGATTCCCTGGAAACACTCTTAGTTTTCAGCTCACTGGTTACCTGTTGCTCCCCTAACTTACACAAACATTTATGCAGACACACACCAACAGTGCCCCTGGCAATGACAGTGCCTGCAAAGTTACCTGCCACGTTTACTTCTACTTATGCCATCAGTAATGCTAGGCTGCTGTTTCTGGATTAATCAGCTTCTGCTTGGGTGGCAAGATGTCTGTGAATTGTGCAGTGGACTGCTTGGCTCAAAAACAAAACCAGGTATTTCTTAGCTATATGTATATATATGTGTGTGTGTATATATATATATATATATATATATATATATATATACATACATACATATGTGTGTGTGTGTGTATACATATACATATACATACACATACACATACACACACACACACACACACACACACACACACACACACACACACATATATATACACACACACACATATTGGTTTTTCAAGACAGGGTTTCCCAGGTTGGCCTCAAACTCAGAAATCCACCTGCCTCTGCCTCCCAAGTGCTGGGATTAAAGGCATGCGCCACCACTGCCCGGCAACACAATATATTTTTAGTAATTTTTAAAGTTATTTAGTTTCTTAGTTATTTAGTTTTCATTGGATTCTAGAAAGTAAGCCAGAGATCATCTGAATAGAGCATTGTGCAAGTTCCAGAAGTGTGTAGGCTTTCTAATACTCCCTAGAACCCCAAAGTGAATTCATATGTTCATTTATATGTCACATGTCTTACCCAGAATTCATTCTGACTGTCATATTTCTACTGAGAATTGTTTTTACCTCTGCCTCCCACCTACTTCCAGTCAGCAACATCTCTCCTGAGTTCAATCAATCTACTGGGCTCGGGTCTTGCTTTTTTTTTTTTTTTTTTTGACAGTTTTGCCATCTCAAAAAAAAATATTCAGAGCACAATGTACTACCTTTCAGTATGGTACTTGGATTGGCATTATTTGTTACTAGTACAGAAGATATGCCCCTAAAGACAAACTTGCCAGAGGTAGGTCACAAAAGTCCAGGTCACAGCAGCATCTCCATCTTGTCAACTCATCCCCACCTATGCAGGCAGAAACATAGTCAGCCTTCACTAGTGAAAGAAGGCAAAGAAACAACATAAGTCTGCAGGTAACCTGAGTTACACACTCGTGCATCTGTATCCCAGAGGTTCTCAAATTACATACAAATAAAATAGGCATTAAAATGGCCACCAAATTTCATCCTATCCATTCTAATAGATTTTGGAAGCAGGGAGGCTTCCCCACAGAGTCCTATTTTAGAATATAAAATCCAGTTCCCAGGATGCACATATCCCTACACAGAATATTCTCTTATTCAACTAGACAGCATCTGCAAATTGAGAGGCCTGCTAGCACTACTTTTTTTGTTTTCAGAAAAGATGAAGTTTTCAAACAATTTGTTCTCAACATCATCTTCCTTCTCAGTGTCTCCAAGGGGACCAAGGACATGGAGGAGATGCAGGCACAGATGCCACTTGAGAACAGCCTCATTTAGAGCATCCGGATGCCTCAGAATGCTAAGACACACTTGCTTGCTGCCCTGAATTGTGTTTCTTCAAAATCTAAAAATATTTACCCTTTTGTCAGGCCTGAGAAAATCAAGCTTTAAAAGCCCCTCCCCCAACCTCCTCTGCACACTCTTCCTAAAAACATTCACGACATTTTCTAGGCGGTCAGGCGTGAATAGACATACAGACTGTTCTGTGGAAACCAACTCGATAACAACAATATCAGACTCGAGCTCTGGTAGTCAAGGAACTAAATTAAAAGCAAAATAATCTGCCTCCACATTTGATAATAAGACAGGGAATTGTCACTTAGTGAAGCCACGTCAGAGGCATTGACATAGAGTAGAAGGACTTTTCTTTAACCTCGTTTTACTTTGGTGTGTGAGCATAGCCAAAACCTAAATTAAGACATATATTTATGCTGCCAGAGAAAGGATATTTGTCTACATTTTTTCTGAAAACAAAATGGATTATGAAGTATTGTTGAGTTTGTAATAATGGATGATGTAGCTATAGAGAAATGGCATAATATCCAGGCTAGGCAGAAAGCAAAATAACAATGTCAGGGTATTTATCTACCGATGTCCAGAGAAAAACAGAAAGGAAAACAACACAGACATTATTTTGCAACTAGACAGTATTTTGCAAACTGTAGATCTGGACTTGGGAGTGGGAGGTAACATGTGCACATTTGGTAGTTCTGTGTATTTTCTACTGAACTTTCATTTTTTTGCACACACATATGTGATAGAGACATCTCAGAGTTCATATCCTACATGCAAATCTAAAATTTATAGCACACACATTTTCTCAATAGCCATAACATAGAACTCCTGCTTTCTGAGTGCCTTGTTCCTCAAACACGACTGATTGGGATTGACTCTTCCTCCATAATGGGCTTCAAACCTTTTCCTCTTGTGTTCCCTTTCCCATGCTACCATCTGGGTTCATACCACTCAACCTATTTCATGAGTTATTTTGATAATCCTTTAAATAATCGCTCTGCTCCAACTTTATCTTCATTCTTTTTCACACCTCTCCTTCTGCTACCCAGATAACATTTTAAAATAGCCTATCAATGATATCTTCATTCTGTCATAGTTTCTTATTGTCTTTAGTTTCACACTCACCTTTAGTGGAACTGACCCTGCTCATACCCATCCAGCCTCACATCCTAGCATGGGCTTCCTTGAATTAACATATCCCACCATCTGGGACAACTTAAAGTTCCTTGGGTGAGATATTCACTCCTAGTTCACCATCTTCCCTGAGCAGCTCCTTCTTCTCCCCTGTTCCCTAACTGGATCCCCCTCTTCTTCCAAGAATCTACTCAGTTATCAGCTGATTTGGGATCATCACCCCATAGCATTACTTAACAATACATACCATAATTTGTAAAGGACTTCTCTGACAGGCCCAAGCTCTTAATAACAGGTTCATGTCTGTATGATTACTTTCTCTTGCCACTGTAATGAAACACTCAATAGAACTATGACTAGAAGGGAGAAAAGATACACTTTGGCTCATGTGTCAGAAGAACAGTCCGTTGTCATGGGGAAAAGCATAGTAGCTAAGACAACTTGGCTTCTGGTGGCAAGGTGTTGGGGTGCAGCTTGCTCACATTTTGATGGAATGGAAAAGAGAGGACTGGAGTTAGAACCAGAAGCAGATGCTATCTTTAAGACTTTCCTCTAGTTATCAACTCTACTAGCTAGGTCACACACTTTGAAGGTTCAACAACCTACTGAAATGGTGCCACCAGTTGTAGAGCAGGACTCCAGAATACGAACCTCTGGGGGACATTGTAGGTGTAAATCTTAACTTGATCAACCTGAGTAGTACCTGAATAATAGCTCAGTAGGAAAATACTTTTAAAATTATGATCATTTGTAGATATAATACTTCTCATAAAAAGATTAAACTCTGGATTCTGATATTTTAGTAATTTCAAATTCCTAGTTATACATACAGTGTCTTTTTATGAAATACATACTGAAAGCTACAAGCATCTTTGATGCTGGTCATACACTCTTTCTCCATTGTTAACAAAATCTAGAACCTGGGTTTCCCATTAGACTTTCAAACTCTATATCTAATCTCTCATCATGTCTTAATTCTAGGATTTCTTTATTGATGAACTGAAGAAAATACAGGTTACAGTGTCAAAGAACAATATATGCCTATCACAAAAGGACCCATCTCCCCTCTAGACTATGTTATTGTCCTGAAGAATTTTAAGAGGCTGGAAATCACAAAGGATGTATGACAGAGTAAGTTCAGCTTGCCTCGGAACAGTGAAGGAAATGGCGTCTTCAGGGCTAAAGGGAGTAGCAGGTGCCCAGAAGCCCTGTGGAAGGGACTCAAGTTTACATTTGATTTCCCACAAACATAAATAGGACCCTAAAATAAATACCTTCCATCCCTGTCACAGATGTGCACTCAATGGAAATCTATCAGTTACACAACAAGCCATCTGCATTTTCTATACATACCTATTCTCAGAAAATCATAAAGTTGCTCTTAATATTTGTTGCATTCTGCCAACAGGAAAGAGGGCATTCATTCTGATTGTGATAGCAAGGATTGACAGAAACACCCACCAAGATGATAAAAACACAAACTTATTTGTAACTCTCTCCACCACCAATAAATAGCATCTTCAAGTATAGCACAGGATGTCACCTAAACAACAAGAAAGGTTGGCCAGAGATTGTGGACATATATAGATTCCAACTCTAATTCATGGATAGGTTAAAGGAAAAATAGCCAGACAGTGAGGGTTATTAAGTATTAGAACTACTCAGAATGAGGACCAGGCATTCTATTTTTGAAAAGAACAGTAAGAAAAGAGAACCCTTTATTTGGCACGTCATCTGTTGACCTGCCCAAAGGCAAAGGGCTGCATTCTGTGGGCCTAGCTCCTTATGCATCTAGCCCTGTTTTTCTAGAAATATCCCTAAGAAAAATGTGTCAAATATGTAAAACGATTTACAATTCCTTTTTTCTGAGTTAAAAAGAAAATCACTGGCAGGTGTTTCATCTGGCTGCTAAATTTTCAGGAGGAATTAGGCCATTTAGAAATCTGTATAGTACTCTTTAACCATCCATCCTATGGCACTTGATTGATGCCTGTGAATAGAGCCTAAAATAGAAACCAAGAAGCACGTGTGAAGTGACTGTTTCTCCCAACTTTGACTAGAAGTGCACATAGATATTGTTAGCCATCCTGTGCCAGTGCTTACAGATAGCTATGAGATTCTTGTTGTTAGAACTTTAGCAGTATATCCCAATATTGGGATACTGAGTCAGGAGAATCCAGAATGTGGGACCAGCTTAGACTGCACAACTGTCTTTAAAATATTAAGAGTTTGGAAAGCAGATAAAACCAAATATAAAACGTGACAGGAAAACCATTTGAGATCTTCTCAGGCTCATAATGAGAGGAGGGAGAGAGTCAAAATTTTCTTTCTACTCTAGGGAGAAAATGAAGAAAAGATATTATAGAGAGAGTCCCTTGGACTCTTGATTTCATAAGGGAGGAAACAAAACAACAATAAGCAAATGGTATTCTCCACGTTAGAAGAAATAGGCCACCAAATCCTAAGTTGAGTTTATGGATATTTGACCATGATAATGAGAACCCTGTAGAATGTGAAATCATTAATATATTCTGCACTCAGCACTGTCTGCTTACTACTGCGTACATTTGTTTGGATACCCTTACATCTGTTCAGTAATTACTGGCAATGAGGCATAGTGTCACCAGCAAAATATCCTGCTGTTCTGAGCATATATTGCTTTAAAAACATAAATTAGAAGTCAAAATATATGTATTTGACAAATGCATGTGAAATAGTACATCTAGCTGGTAGGGCAGTGGATTGTTTTAATTAATCTTTTCATTCATATTCAGTTCAGATTTTCAACATACTTTTCTGATAATATTGTTTAAGTAACATAGAACATTTAGAAAATAGAATGAACTGATTCCAGCTTATAAACTGAACACAGCAAACTGACCCCAAATTATGCCTTTGCTTCCAGCTCAGTGAGACAGTTTTCGGAAGCAGTGAGTGGGAGGCTGAAGGGGACACTGGTACCCATTTGTTGCCAATTTCTCTGATCTCCATATACTTACAGCTCGAGAAAGCCCACTGGATTTAGCATCTTAGAGAAGTTAACAGTCACTTCAGAAACCACTGTTTTCCTCTGGACTCTATTCTAACCCTTACGCCCTCTCCCAATCCAGGCTATTCTTTAATGGCATCAATACAAGATGGTTAAATCAGTTCTAGAAATGCAGTACTGTGGAAGACGATGTAGCATTAAAAGTAAGAATAAAATCCAAGTGTACTGACACATACCTATCTCTAAGACATATTAGTGAGAGAGAACAGTTACAGTATGATATACACATTATGACATTATTAATGTTAGCAACAAAAACAGCACTATATCTTCCTTTATGTAACTGGTCGATTGAAAAGTCTGATTCATTGGGATACAAAAAAAAATTGAATTTTTTTCATTCACTGTTTTTTATCTGGTTTAGTTTCCCTTTCCATGTCCATGGTTGAAAGGGCATAGGCACAGCACTCCCAACCTCCTCACATGTGAACACTCAGGCTGTCCCCACCTGTTTATTCTATGTTAGGTGATCAAGTCTCATAACCTCCATTCTCACCTACTTCGGCATCACTGTAGCTGGAGGGATTTAAAGTGAGGCAGGAGAGGGCTCTGCTATCCCATCACTCTTCTCTCTGTGTATTCTTGCTTCTGCTGCATTAGAATAAAGGAAGACCTGGACCATTGGAGCTGGCGGGGTGTGTGCTTGTTGACACTATCTGACATTTGACACCACCTCAAAAAGGCACCTTTCTTTAGGGTAGGTACTTTCTTAACCAGGTAAAAGGCTCTGATTTGTCCCCTTCTGATTCACCTCAATAAAGTATCAAAATGACACTATTTTGAAAAGTATTTTTATGTGCATGGGTGTTTTGTCTGTGTGTATATCTGTGTACCATACAGTACAAGGTTACAAAGGTTTTGAGCTGCCACATGGGTACTGGGGATCAAACCCAGGTCCTTGGAAAGAGCAGCCAGGGCTCTTACTAGGTGTTACAGCTCTCCAGCTCCCAAACCACATTCTCTTGAAGGAAGAGTCTCCTTTCTTGGAGTTCAGCCATATTGGTCAAGAATGCTCAAGCTGCCTTTCTTTTATGTGCATTTAAGGCACTGAAAACTCAAGAATTCTCCCAAATCCTGCATTAGCTGCTCCTTGTCACCTTCTTTATCCATGTCTCATTCTGTCAAATGCATCCTAAGTGAAGGAATCTACTCCCTAAACAGATGCTCAGCATGTGCGTTGCAAACCTGTCTCCCTCTCTTTGCAGACACTCCCCAAATATAAATATAGCTTGATTGGAATTTTCTGTTTTACTTATGTTTGTGTCACTGTAACTAAACTTCTGATAGGACAACTTAAGGAATCAAAGGTCTATTTTGCCTCGCAGTTTCAGAAATTCTGACCACCATAATGGGCAACATAGAGTAGACAGCCAGAGTAGACAGCCAAAGTGAGTATGTAGAGCCTGCTGATCACATGACAGAGAACAGGACTGGGATCTGGGGTAGTTACAACTTCTGAAAGCCTACTGATAGTTACCCACTTCTACCAGGCAAGGACTACCTCTGAACAACTCTACAACCTACAAAATGCCACTGCAGACTAGGGACTGAGCCTTTAAAACCTGAGCCTGTAGGGACATTTCAAATTCAGAATGGAACACTGGGGCTAAGCTGAAATACCTCCTCTGGATTACTAGGGAGTAGGGATGGAGAAACCACAGCACTGGAGTTCTAAATGAAAAGATTACTTTCTTCTTTATACAGTTTGAAAAGGAAGTTACGGATGCTGGTAGCAGGGTTTCCTGAAGCATCCGGCAGGGAGGTACCCAAGGACCCCTCAGCCAAATTGCCACCCATCATCCTATTACATACTGTTATAAACAAAACTTACTGATAATTATCTTTGGGGAGGACCATGGGATGGTGAGCATTAGTGAGTAGGTTTTAGTTTGTCTGTGTTACCTGGTTTTATACAAAGAGAATATGTTCCTATATTCCATTCAATGATTTAGTATATTGCCTGGCTTCTAGAGAACCATGGGGATCTTAGTCAAGGTAGGCAAAGTTCCAAGTCTCAGTATTGACCAGCAGATTGGGATGAACACCACTGACTGCATTGATAAAGTTCTCCCAAAGTCTGATTAAAGATACACACTTTTTCCAAGAGAATAATTGGCGACTAATTGGTGCTTCGGGATACAGCACAGACCCTTTTTACCCTCATTGCTAATGGGACACAACGACAAGTCAATGCTCCTTTCCATGTTCCACCTGCCTCAAGTCTGTGTGATCATCTGCAGATCCTGACTAAGGAAGGCAGCAGAAACCCTGCAGGGTAGAAGGGGCAGTCTGACAGGAGCACACACAGGGAAAAGATGTAATGCCGAGCACCACACAGAGTTACCAGCACAACGTCAGGGCCTCTTGACAAACATTTAGAAGGTGAGGGAGGAGATTAGCCAACAAGCAACAGGCCTGGAATAATCCTTTTCTGGCTGCTATTTTTCATGTCCACAGGGGGCGGGGGACAAGCTTCCCTAAGGCACCTCTTTTGGCAAAGGGAGGAGGTAATATGACCAGACTCTTTGAAGGTAGCAGCAGGCATGTGAAAACTAACTTTTCCATCATTGCCAAGACCCGAGAATCTCCATGGGTAGCTGGACAGGAGAGGACTCCACTACTTCTAATGAGCTTTGTTGATGTTGAATAGATGATTCAAAAGAGAAATGAGAAGGAGAAATTGGAAGGTTTCAGATATAGCATGAGCGCTGTGATTTCGGTTCAAGACAAGTTTGCCTTAGGGAGTCCTGCTCTCTGAAGATGGCTCCAAAATCGCCTCCATGACCTTGTCCTTTCACATCAGGTCACAGGAGAATTGTCATCTCTTTGTTTTCAAATGGCAACGGGTTCTTTCATCCTTAACAGCTTAGTTTTTATTATGGTGTCTCTTTGATCAAAGACATACAAAGCCAGATGCTAGGAAGGAATTTTAGAGATAATCCAGTACAGCCATTTCATTTGGACCATGGGACAAGTAGGCAGGCAGAGTTAGCTGCCCATGGACCCCCAGTACAGTCATGGCAGATGATGTCCTGGGAGCCAGCTACTCTTACTTCTGACCCCAGCCCCAGTATGTGTACCTGTACACATGTATGTGCATACATGTCTGTGGGTTCATGTGTGTGTGCACGCGTATGTGTGCATGCGTGTGAGTGGATGTATGAATATACATGTGTGTGTATATGCATGCAAGTATATGTATGCATGTGTATGTATATGCTTATATGTGTGTGTACTCTTGACGACACGCCATATCTTGCTTTATCATTCCTCACCTTATTCCTTTGAGTCCAGGTCTCTCATTTGAACCTGGACCTAGGTTGGCAGCTAGAAACCCGCAGTGATCCCTGTCCCCACAGTACTGAGGTAGTAGGCATATATAACCATGCCTGAAGTTTTATGTGTGTGCCAGGATCTGAACACAGGTCCCCTTGTTTATGCAGCAGGTTCTCTTCCCCCACTGAGCTATGTCTCCAGCCACAGAGAAGCAGTGCTTAGTGGTAAGTTTTACTTGCACAGTTGCTTCCAACAACAGCACTCATGGAGGAGAATGGTAAACGTACCTAAGGCATTGCGTGTCATCACAGTTACTTCCACCCACACAGTCTAATTTGATTCAAAACAATTCTGAGTTTTCAGTGGTACAGCCACAAGTATGTTCATGCAGAAACAAACTATCAGCCCTGTTTCTTAGCTTACCACTATTGCTATATCATCAATCACAGGTCTTTGTAGTTTCTACAGATTTCTAACACAATAATTGACTACTTTACACCTGGACTTGATGCTTTTATTCATCTCCACAGGAGGAAAAAAAAAACACAGATCAACCATGTGTTTATTTTCAGCTATATTTGCTGGAATTTTATTATGAAAATATGCCATTGTATATTAAAATTAACAGCCGGAAGCCACACTGACTCAGAATACAATGTGAGCCTGCTCTGCTTTCTGTTCTCTTATTTTGGGCTACATGCCTCTGGGGAAAAGTTTCAGTCTATGCCAACTTAGCTAGACATCAGTAAGAGTTGAGTGATGACCTACAGATGAGGCTCTCTAGCCCCTCTCCTATGTCTCACCCTTATGTAGTCTCACAGGACAGCAACCTCACCCACTTCTGTGAACAGTCACCTAAGTTATACCAGACAGGCCTTGACAGGACTAGCTCGGCCGCTGGCATCTTCTGCTTCTTACCTTCAATACACTCCACTTGGCCATATTAATTTCTGTCACAGGGGGGAGGTTGGTCAGTGAAATCTAAATGGGCTTTTCCTATTTATTGATACAATTTCGTGGCAAGAGCAATTTTCAGAGCTTATTTTCCACTCCATTGAATCCCATGTTACTGCAAATGAATATATTCCTCGGTCAGTGCAATGGCAAAACACAGTTGTAAGTGCTTTATGCTTCATTTGGATAAAGAGTTCAGGATATTACCAAATATAAAAGGAAGTTAAGGGCCATATTTCATTAGGAAGCTGTCTCCCCTGTTAATAAAACCTGATGCTGGTGGTAGATGTGTAAAAAGCCGGAGTGAGGACTTGCCGCTCCGGCTGGTGTTCAATAAGGCGACACGGTGGCTCCATACACCACCCAAGGAGTACACCACTCCTCCAGACAGTCAATATCACCACACCAGCCCAGGGAGCAGGAAGAAACTGATAGCTGGATGGGAGTTAGATGCTTTATAGAAAATTGAAAATCCCACCCTCGGGCCACGATGCATTGTTCTTTACGAGTTGGCTTTGCCACCATTAAAGGAAGACAGAAGCTAATGCTCTGAGTGCGGAGGCTGTCTGGCCCATCCTGTTGTGAACTCATATGTTCCGGCTTTTAAAAATGATGTCATGGATGGCCTTCCTGTATTTTATCTGTTTACTGGGTGAAGGAAGAGGAAGAATCATCTAATTTCTCAAGTGGGAAAACATAGGAGCAGCCACAGGGAGCACTGGGGAACTGATTTCTATAACTAGGTCACTCTCCTTGTCCAGGTTTCTCAATGCCAGAAACAAAGAACTAAGACAGCACTCCCTTCTGCTGCTAATCTTTTTGTCCTTCCTACAGCTGTATCTCTGTAGTGAACAATCCACATGGTAATGCTCTGCCCACCATAAAGCTGTCACCTGACCATGCCACCTGTATTATAGAATTAATAGGAGTTACTATTTTTCACAAGTGGTACCAATACTTACAAATACAGGATTTGAACATTTACTTTTCTCAATTAACTGGTAAATAAGTTGGAATCCTTAACCCAATCATATTAAACTTCCTTGGGCCTCCAAATGCAGACCAAGTTAATTATTACTTAATTCTTCCTCCTCTTATCTTCAGGTGGATTCCTAGGTCTTGTCCTAGCTTTGATTTCCACTTTCCTGTTTCTCATCTTGAAGAGCAGCTTCCATCAAAACTGCCATTTCCAGTGTTAGAGTTGCAGGATTTTATCAAACCCTTTGGTGTGACTCAAAAAGTTCTGAGGCCTTCATAGAGGATAACCACCTGCAGACTCGAGCTTTACCTTCTCACGTGCTTTAGTTGCTCATGCTAACTAGTCAGCATCAAGCCAGGTTTAAGACCTGTCTCAGCATCAGCCTCAGAGCACGGGATATTATCGGGGGATGTTCTAATCCCAGAAGTATTCTCACTCTTTTCAGGCTGCAAGCCTGGATGCTGGCTTTTCATTTCATACAAACCCAGATCCTGATGCTGAATATTGCGGTCTTTTGGTTCATTGTTCTCCCAGGGCTTCCTTTAGGGATCATGAACCCTGTAGTGGTTTGAATAGGTTTGACCCCCCACAGCTCATGTGTTAAAAAGCTTGGCCCAGGAGTTGTGACACTATTAGGAGGCGTGTCCTTGTTAGAATAGGTGTGGCCTATTCTATTGTTGGAGGAAATGTGTCACTGTGGGAGTAGGGTTTGACCTCATATACTTAAGCTCCACCCAGGGAGGAAGAGCCAGTCTTCTTCTGGCTGCTTTTGTATCAAGATGTAGAACTCTCAACTCTTTCTCTAGCATCTTGTCTGCCTGGATGCGGTCATGCTTCCTGCCTTGATGATAATGAACTGAACCTTTGAACCCGTAAGCCAGCCCCAATTAAATGCTGTCCTTTATAAGAGTTGCCTTGGCCATGGTGTCTGTTCACAGCAATGGAAACCCTAACTAAGACAAACACCAAGGTTGACTTTCCAGTTCTGGTTTTAAACTTGTGTGCTGTGGTCCATAGCATTCTCATACCCTAGAAGCCCTGATCTCTGGTGCAATATGCTACCACTTACCAACTTACCATATTTCTAAATTCTCTGAGCCTTCTCTTCCTCCTTTGTGAAATGGATGCAATAATAGTCCCAAAATTGTTATAGGATTAGCAGCTTTAAGATGCCCAGAATTTCACAGTGACTTAAGAAACATAGTTTTCTCCTTTTCTTGTTATTATATCTGGGTTTTGTTTGTGTTCAAGCATAGTCACTTGTGCTAACTTTCTGATATCTTTCAGTATAGGAGTCACAGCTGACCAAGCAAATAACCATAAATATAACCAGCACCAAGATTTCCTCTCCATATCTCCAGATGAGGGGACATCAGAACTCCCAATACACAGTTATTGGTTACCACTTGCTCCATCTTTTCACAGTTAAGATCCCACTTGATTTTAATTCATTGTCCCTGAACTGGGCTGTGGGCAAAGGAAAACTAGGCTCTTCAAGGGAGAAGTGTGAGAGTCACTTCCTGCTCTCCAGCCAGGGAACTTTGTCTTTAGTTTTTAAGTGTTCTGCTCATTGCTCATGAATTCATTTATTATGTTGTTTTATTTCCTTTCTTAATTCTCTAGATGTTATTAAGACTATAAATCTTCAGATTAAAGAAGTTCAATGAACCTGTGACCAAAAGAAGTGCAGTTCAAGCACATAACAGTTACTATACTGTTTAAGAATGTCTATCTTCAGATCATCTTCCTTGTCTATCAACTCTCTTTTTTTATTGGTAAAGACAAGGATTTACAATAGTCAAAGCACTGGTTACATGTGGCAAGTGAGAAAGCATCAATGTTATACTTGC
The DNA here is from genome assembly GCA_028551405.1 of Uromys caudimaculatus. NCBI lineage: Eukaryota > Metazoa > Chordata > Mammalia > Rodentia > Muridae > Uromys > Uromys caudimaculatus. The sequence goes on from CM052711.1 coordinate 33,505,240, forward strand.
TTTTGTTCAGTTAGCAGAAAAAATATGCTTTTATTATTCTTTAAATTATAGGTATTTCTATTACTGGACACCAAAATATAAAGCAACTAATAAACCATTCTTCCTTGCTACTTTTGCAACTCACACCACTTCTTCGTGAAATTATAATCCTGTTGCCTCCATTCCTGACGTGCTGGGATCACAAGTGTATATAACCAGGAATAGCTAATGCAAGCCACTGCTCTGAGCATTTCTAATAACACCTCTCACTAGATTGTGACCTTTGTGATGGCAGGTCACCAGTGTCTGCTCTCGTTTCTCCCCATACCTACACCTGACAAGTCGTAGGGAATCAACCAAACCTCTTATCTTGCATCTCAACAACAATCTAGCCTCTCAGCTACACTTACACAGAAGTCAGATTTCTTCAATTTCTCTGCATGCATACATATTTGTGTATGTGTGTGATGTGCATGTGTGTGCATGTGTATTGTGTAGTGTGTATGTTTACATGTTTGCATATGTGTGTGGTGTGGTATGGTGCTTGTATGTGTGTATGTGTAGGGGTTTGGTGTATAAAATTTGTGTGTGCGTGTGTGGTGTGTGGATGTATATATGCATATATGTATGTGTATATTGTGTCTATATGTGTATGCATGCATATAGAGTGTGTGTGGTATGGTGTGTGTGGTATGTGTGTATATGTACCTGTGGTGTGTGTGGTATGTGTGTATATGAACCTGTGGTGTGTGTAGTATGTTTGTGTGTGTGCCTGTGGTGTGTGTGGTATGTGTGTATGTATGTATGTGTGTATATGAGATGTGCTTTTGTGTGTATATGTGTGTATGTATTTGTATATGTGTGTGTATATCTCTCTCTGGGTGTGTGTATGTGTGTATGGTATGTGTATGCCTTAGTTAGTGATTTATTGCTATAAAGAGACACCATGGCCAAGGCAACTCTTATAAAGAAAACATTTACTTGGGGCTGGCTTACAGTTTCAGAGGTTCAGTCCCTCATCATGGTGGGAAGCATGGCAGTGTGCAGGCAGACATGGTGCTGGAAGAGCTGAGAGTTTTACATCTTGATCCAGAGGCAGCCAGGAGGAGGTTGTATTTCATACTTGGTGGAACTTGATCATTTAAGACCTTACAGCCCCATCTCCACAGTGACACACTCATTCTAACAAGCCACAACTACTCCAACAAGGCCACACCTCCTAATAGTGCCACTTCCTATAGCCAAGTATTTACATACATGAGTCTGTGGGGGCCATAGTGTGTGTGTGTGTGTGTGTGTGTGCGCGTGCGTGCGTGCGTGCGTGCATGTGTGTGTGTATGTGCATGTGTTGTGTGTGTCTTACATGTGTTGTGTGTGTACGTGTGTGTGTGTATGATGTATATGTATGTTATGTGTGTGGTGTGTGTATGTATGTGTGGTGTGTCTGTGTCTATGTGTGGGAATGTACATGTGGAGTATGTGTGTATGTGTGTGGTGTATGTATGTGTATGTGTGTGTGAATGTATGTGTGGGGTATGTGTGTGATGTGTCCATGTGTATGTGTGTCCCATTCTGAGTTTGTGTAAAGGACATCTACATGTCTGTCCATGCCACGTATGCTAGAGTTCTTAGTAGCACGGGCGTATGACCATGCATTAGAGTCCCTCACAAGGGCAAGAAGGTAGAAATCTACACAGCTAGCACCTCTTAGAAGCTCAGCATATATTTGAGCCTGCAACAGTCGTCACACTTCTCATTGGTAATACAAAGCATTCTGAATTTTGTTCATGATCCTTCTGATCTCTAACACAGGTAGAATGCCCTTAGGGACCTCTGAATTTTTAGGGTCCATCACAGAATACATTCAAGGGTATATGTCTAGGAAGTGGAATATGGGGTTAATCTCATGTACTCTTCAGGTGACTCAAGCCTCTCTCCAAGAAGCCTTGTCTCCTCCATCACATCCTGCAGCTGTCTCCAGGTTCCTCCCCACAGTCTACATGGCCTTGTGCTCTGTGTGTGGAAGCATGCATGGCTCTGCTGAGCACTTGTAGGACTGATTCTCTTCCTGGCATGTTCTTCCCTCTTCATTCACTTGCCGGTTTATCTCCTCACTTTCAGGACTGTTACCACTCACACTCTTATTGGGACCAAGGGTCATCTACGCTAGATAGCCTCTCTGATTTCTTCTTATTAATAATTTTTAATTAAAATATATTTGATCATTTTTCCCTTCCCCTTCCCTTTCCCCTTCCTCAGTCAAAACCCCTGCTTTGCTCTCTCTCAACTTCATGGCCTCTTTTTAATTCCTGATTACTGTTCCTCTGGCTCTTAGAAATTTTTCTGCCCCCTCTTCTGTGATGCGTGTATATGTTTTATATATATATATATACTCAAATATATATTTATATTTAGTAACATATTTTTATTTTTATATAAGATATTTTAAATATATAATGTATACAAATATGTATATAAATATGTATATATGTATATATATACAACCTTTACAGTCCCTATAACGTGATATATATATATATATGGTTTCAGGGCTGGCCACTTAGTATTGGATAACCAACTACCTCTTCCATGTGGGAAACTATTTTTTCCAATCTTAGCATGGAGGTTCTAAACTACCTAGCTGAGTTGCCAAGTGAGTCACATTTCCTCAGTCCCAGGGAACACAGGGCAAGATAGGCCTTAATATCTGATATTTGAGTTTGAGTCATCCTTGAACTTAGGCTAGACGTGGGAGAAGTTTCAGTGATAGTTCTCTTCTTCCTACCTAACTAATGTCATATGCTCACTCTATTTACAAATCAACAACACACACATACACACACACACACACACACACACACACACACACACACACACACACACACCATGCAGAGCATAAAGCAAAATAGAAATAAAAAGTATGTGAGGTGATGAACCTCTCAGATGTATTCTGCTTCATATCCAGCCTTAAAGCGGATCATCGGGTATTTGATGGCTGTTTGGGGGGGGCATCTCCCCATTGGTCATGGTGATAGAAAGAAGAAGTATGTTTAATCAATTCATGGAAAGGAGTTGTTCTCTCTTATCTCTAATTAGTCAAATTTTATCCTATGAGTATTAACTGCAACATAAGTCTGCATTGCTATAGCTACATGAGATAGCAGGTCCATATTCTATGTTTGGGTTTTCCATCTAAGTCTAATGAGAAGCGGTACTACTTTACCCACATTCTTCCTGGTTACCTCAGCAGATACCAAATCATTCCTCAATATTTAGGTCCTTGAGGAAAATATAGAAAATCTGTTAAGTCATAGTATGAAGAGTTATGTATTACCATTGCTAGTAGAAAACGAAGGCATATTTGAGATTGGCATTGCTTTCTCACTATCAAGGAAGGGCTGGTATACAACATGCTCTTGTTTCAGCCCCTCATCCTCCTGCAAGCTATTGATGCTTGCATCAGCTACACATTGGGACTTTGGAGATCCAGACCCACTGCTGACCACAGCAAGGTGGCTGCAAGCAGGTGTCCCCAAACCACTGTCTACTAGATTGCTTTAAAATAGATATTTATTGGGCATTTACCAGGTACATGGCAATGATATTGCCAGATATCCAAAGCCCTTAACTTGAAAGTGCATAGGAGACCAAGAAACAAAACCTTTAATGGTGTTTATTAGCTGTGATATGACATTAAAATGAATCTCTGAAATAGGTATATGGAGAGATCTCTGGTTTCAGGCCCAGTCCACGGCTTATAGGCTGATAGCTTATATCCATCTTTGTTATTAATCTAATTTTGTCCTGAAGAGCTGCAGGGTGTTGAGACTAATGAGAAGATGCTATTCAAGAGACTGTCATGAATGTGACTTTTTCTGATGGTGAACCATCTGGGGACTATGCAAATGAGCCCAAGAGCAGTGGATATACAAGTGAATGTGTTTCTTCTCAGCAAAGATGAGCAAGATCAAAGAGCTGACACAGGCAGAGATGAAATACCAGAAAATCATTTTAGTGCTTAGAACTTAGACTGTCATGGATGTAAAAGGAGAAGAAGAAAACTTCTTGAACCTACTATTCATTCAAGGAAGGTGTGAGCAGAGAGATGGGAGAAGACACTCTATTTGCCTTCCATAGATAAGATCAATGCTACCCACTGATTGAGCTTAAGAACCCAGGTAAACTCAGATATAAGGAAGTCTAGGAAATTCAAATTTCACAAGGGAGTCTATAATTATGAGAGCCACACCATCTACATAATGGTGGCACACTGAACTGTGAGCTTAGAAGGAAGTTGTGGTCTTGTTCATCTTTTGAAGAGTGGATAGAGAGTGGATTTGGAGAATAGGTTAGATGGCATTTGGGTTTCAAGTCTGCCTTTATTATCCGCATAACCTTTATTGTCTATATAATGGAGTCTGCGTTTGTTTCTTTGGTTGCACAGAGCACGCAAGCTTCCTTCTCTTAAGGATTTTGTCAAGATTTAATTAGGTAATGTGTGGGAAATGTCTGGCACTCACAGACTCAATTAATACTTTCCCTTTTCTGTTTCCCCTCTATCTCCTTTTCCCCATGCACACAGCAACGGGCACAGCACACAGCAGATTCTTCTGTAAACACATGACATCGTTTCTTTTGTTCCTTTGCCATCTTCATGCCTACTCTCTTCACTTGTCACACCCCTTGTGATCCCAGAGCAACACTTTTCTCTCCCAGAACACTTTCGGGACAATCTGGATTAGACTCAGGGATATGAAGTCATTAATATTATTTTCCCTGTGTTGCAGTTTGAGAAACAAAGATATAGAACAGTTTACAAGCATTCTCCAAATCAGACAGCCAGTAAATCAATGAAATCAACAGCTTTCTGACTCCAGAGATAACAGCCTTCCTCTCCTGATCCCAGATTTCACCCGATTTCAAACACACATTTCCTCCGTCCTGCCACAGGTCTTCTTTCCACAGATTAGGTAGTTTTCCTCATAAATACTTCATTTGGTTTGGGTAGATTTGGTGAGGTAAAACTTTAAGCTCCCAAGGGAAGAATGCCCTGATTCTGATCTGTACAAAAACCATTGGCAGGCAGCCGCCTTTGCAAATCTCACTAAATCAGCCAATGAGTTCTTAGTGAGAAGCACTATTTAGTATTAAGTTCTGAAGGGTTCTGGAACTACATGTGAGATCATGAGCCATGAAGACAGATGGGGCGGTGAAATTAGCCCAATCAGTGCATGCAAGTTCCCTTGGGTATCTACTTCCTCATAGGGAGGGAAACAGCAGCTTGGTACAAGGGCATGATGGGGCTTGGCCGATCAACTCCAGCAGAGAGAGGCATCCAGTGGCAACTTCCTTCTCAAACAAAAATTTCCTTGGATCTCCTCTTTCAAGAGATGTTAACTGCCAATATTCCTTAATCTATCTTTTTGAATATCAAATAGAAGTCCCAATCCCCTAAGGTTGCTTTCCCACACACACATACATTGCAAGATTATTTTATAGAGCCATTCTTCATGATAGCCCAGATGGTTAGCATGCCATAGGTTCTCAAAAAATACTCACTAGATTAACAACTAAATGAATTTCTGCTGTACTTCTGAAAACTCCAATGTAGAAAATTTCATTCTTTTCTCCCTGACTCAGATTGGCAGAGGAGTGGAGGGTACGGAAAGTGACATTTATTGACTGTGGTAGTTTAAACTTTATGGACCGCATTGGCTAATGTGTTTGAATGGTTGGCTCCCAGTTGATGCAGCTGTTTGGGAAGGATGAAGTGTTGTGGCCTTGTTGGAGGAGGGGTATTACTGGGGTGGACTTTGTGGTTTCAAAGGCCCATGTTATTCCCAGTTAGCTTCCTCTCTGCCTCATGCTTGTAGATCAGATGTAAGTTCTCCAGCACCATGTGTATCTGCCTGCTGCCATGTTCCCTGTCAAGATGGTCACAGACTCTAACCCTCTAGAACTATGAGCCCCTAAATTATTCCTTTTATAATTGCCTTGGTCACGATATCTCTTCATGCCGATATTAGGACATTGAACATTACTTTGTATCAGGTAAAATATTTTCTATGCACGATTATCTTAGTCTTTCTTTACACTACTATAACAAGATATTTGAGATAATTTCTAAATAATAGGTGGTTGCCTATATCTTGCTTTTGAAGCTAGAATCCTGACTCATGAAACAACATGGGGCCAACATCCAGTGAGAGCCATTTTGCTATTTCCTAGAATTATAAAGGTATCACATGGTGAGACACAAGAAGCATGCTAGCTTGCTTTCCTTTATCTCTTCATATAAACCCACTAATACCATCATAATTTCACCCTAATGAGTTTTTAATACTAATTCTTCCCAAAGTCTCAACTCCAAATATCAACACATGAATTTGGTGGTTGAGTTTTTAACATGTGAACTTTGGGTAGTCAGATTGAAGCCAAACAATGATGTTATTTGAAGCTCATAACAATTTTATGAAATAGATATCACAGCTGGGCAGTGGTGGCACACGCCTTTAATCTCAGCACTTGGGAGGCAGAGGCAAGTGGATTTCTGAGTTCAAGGCCAGCCTGGTCTACAGAGTGAGTTCCAGGACAGCCAGGGCTACACAGAGAAACCCTGTCTCAAAACCAAAAAAAAAAGAAAAGAAAAGAAAAAAAGAAAGAAAGAAAAAAGAAAAAAGAAAAAAGAAAAAAGAAATAGATATCACTACTTTTTCCTATAGACAGCAAACTGGATCTTAGGAGGATAGGGCAATGCAGCAAGGTATGGTTTCTGAATCAATGGATTTTTCCCATTGTATTTACACAGCAATGTTCATACTGACAAAAATGCTAATTTGTATTTGTTTGTTTAGTTTGTTCCCTTCTCAAGATTGCCATTGGACAGTTTTCTATACTTATTAATTTTAAGTATAACATTTTAGAGAATTTATTTGATGTGACAGGTGTTACTCTAATACTTTTTAAAAGTTAACACATTTAATTATTCCAACATCCCGCTAAAATTAGTAATATTTTAGTTCATTTAAATGGACAATGGATCAGAAGTTTATCATAAAAACAACCTGTGCAAATGTCAGAGGCCTAATGGGTAGTGGTCCATATTTTATACCCAGGTGATTGTGTTTCAGGGTTCAAGCACTCACACATTTTTTAAATATTTTCTCTACAAAACATATACACATACACATACATATACATCATATACATACATACACACACACACACACACACACACACACACACACATATATTTACTAGAATGGCCCATGCTCCAAAAGCTAGCCAGTTCTAACCACCAGATTAAAGGACACCTCAGAAGAAATTCATCACATATTAAACACTCCCCTTCAGTAAATCATTGGTGGGTTTGAAGCAGAAGACCTAGATCTGTCGTAGATACAGACTAACCTGTGACATGGTCATACTTTCAGATCCTTAGAGTAATGGACGGTTTGAAGTGGTGCTGCATTGAAGGTGGTAGGCTAGGATTTTCTTTTAAAGTAAGTCTTACATAGTGGTTGGTTGCACCAAGTTCTATCATTTCAAAGATAATTTTGCTCAAACTCACGAGGCACGTGTAAAGGAACTACAGAGGGTCAGGGATAAAGCCTATCCCAGTGACACATTACATATCGAGGGACTTAGTATATGAATCAGACAGAATTGCTAACGTTCCAGAAGCATGGAGTATGGGAGCCAAACCCTCTGAGGGAAAAACTAGAGTTAGGCATTTATGAACCAAAAAATTTAAGAATATCTCTTCCATTTTCTTGTGCATCTGATTCACACAAACTCTACCTGCGCCCTGACCCCATCTTTAACTAAGAGGCTGGAGTTTAATTTTTTGATGACCTATGATATGAATACAATAAATAACACCACCTTTTCCTTATTTAACTTTTTAGTAATAAATAATGTTTTCATTAAATTCTCAAGAGGAGCTCGGGACTTTACTAGGTTATTGTAGAAATGCATCTCTGTTTTGCTGCCACAGATACTAACTGTTCTTAGAAATCAAGAATACTAGCTAGCATCTGCAAGTAAGGCATTTGCAATTAATCTAAAACAAAAGAAGTCTTTTCTAGAATACAACAGACCAGTGTTTTTTTCTAAACAATTCCATTCTGAGGTTAGGCACTAGAGGAGATAAAGCAGAGAGATTCTTTTTCTAGACTTGAGAAGCTGGAATGAGGAACAGGCATCTGCTCCCCTTAGTGGTTAATATTCTAGGTGCACAGAGAGCTTGTTCCCTCTTTTACACTCCCTCCATTATCAGCTCAACGAAAAACTCTGAGACAACCACATCCTACAATGACAAGAACCTGGTAAGGCCCCCAAGGGTTACCTTATTTCCAGAAAGCTATATATCTGCAGTCAACCAACCCACAGCTTCCAAAACCTGAGGATACACACTCAGAAAGCACCTTTAGATACATTAGATATATTATGTTTATTCCCATTAAACAAGCACAAATTCAGCTGTTTTAGTAAGGTTCTCTAGAGGAACAAACCAAGGAAATGAATACATTCTCTCTCTCTCTCTCTCTCTCTCTCTCTCTCTCTCTCTCTCTCTCTCTCTCTTTCATACACAAAAATTTATTATGTATGCTGTCTTAGTCAGGGTTTCTATTCCTGCACAAACATTATGACCAAGAAACAAGTTGGGGAGAAAAGGGTTTATTCAGCTTACACTTCCATGTTGCTGTTCACCACCAAAGAAGTCAGGGCTGGAACTCAAGCAGGTCAGGAAGCAGGAGCTGAGGCAGAGGCCATGGAGGAATGTTACTTACTGGCTTGCTTCCCCTGGCTTGCTCAGCTTGCTTTCTTATAGTACCTAGGACTACCAGTCCAGGGATGGCACTACCTACAATCGGCCCTCCCACCCTTGAACACTAATTGAGAAAATGCATTATAGCTGGATCTCATGGAGGCACTTCCTCAAGAGAAGCTCCTTTCTCTGTGACAACTCTAGCTTGTGTCGAATTGACACACAAAACCAGCCATTACACGTGCTTTAAAATAATAATGATATCAAATCACATCTGAGACCCTGAAAACCCAGTACTTTAGGGTATCTCAACTGTTGGAGTAGTTCTAGAATAGCTGTCTCTTACTGTGGGTAGGTGTCTTAGGGTTTTATTTTTGTGAAGAAACACCATAACCAAGGTAACTGTTATAAAGGCAAACATTTAATTGAGTCTGGCTTATAATTTCAGAGGTTCAGTCCATTATCATCATGCTGGGAAACATGGCATCATACTGGTAGACTTGGTGCTGGAGGAGCCAAGAGTTCTACATTTTGATCCAAAGGCAGCCAGAAGGAGATTGTCTTCCACAGGCAACCAGGGGGAGGGTCTCTTCCACTCTCTGTGAAGCTAAAGTATAGGATGTCAAAGCCATCCCACAGTGATGCATTTCCTCCAGTAAGGCCACTCCTATTTCAACAAGGCCACACCTCCTAATAGTACCACTTCCCATGAGCCAAGCATATTCCAACCACCACAGTGGGGAAGTATTGATCAGTAGTTACTTAGTCCACAAGATAGGGTGTATCAGTAGTCCCAGTCTGACACTGGAAGCTAGAGAGTTCCTGGGAAGCCTGGGAAGTCTCTATTCTCAATGAAAACTCGGAAGTGCCTATTAGATTCTGCTATTAGTGAAGGAATCAGCGGTAGATCCACTCAGTCAGCAAGACAGAGGGAAAGCCAGCAGAAAAACAGAATATTCTTCTTTTTGCACCCCCTCCCTTTTTAAAATCAGGGCTGCTACCTGAGTGTAGCAACAAAACTCAGAGTGGAGCTTCCTTCATCCATCAAGACTGTCATGACACTTCTTCAGGAAAGGCTCCCTACTCAGATGATTCTAAATTGTAGCAAACTGACATTAAAATCAATCATAATAGCAGGCATCCCTCTTTCCTAGCATTAGGAGATGGAATTGATTCCACTAATTAAAACAATATCATTTATTTCTAAGTAACTAAATGACCTTGGATGAGCCTTACATCTACCCTGGGTCTTCATTTCCTCATTGTTTAAAAGATATGGGATGATTAAGTGTTAGATTTATTGATCAAAATACCTGGATTCAATTATTGGCTAAGCTAATAACTTGAAGGCCAGAGACTCTGTTTAGTTTTTATTTTTGTTTTTTTTTTTGTTTGTTTGGTTGGTTGGGTTTTGTTTGTTTGTTTGTTTGTTTGTTTTGGGTTTTTTGGTTTTTCCAGACAGGGTTTCTCTGTGTAGCCCTGGCTGTCCTGGAACTCACTCTGTAGACCAGGCTGGCCTCGAACTCAGAAATCCACCTGCCTCTGCCTCCTAAGTGCTGGGATTAAAGGCGTGCGCCACCACTGCCCGGGCCCTGTTTAGTTTTGTTCTTGTTTTTTAAGCAGAAATGTGTTGGTTCATTCCAAAATTGTCTCTGCATTAGGGATCATGTAGTGAGCTGAGAGTTAAGACTTGTTATGATTTAAAGAAGAAGAAGGAGTTAGAGGAGGAGAGAAAGGGAGGGGAGGGGAGGGGAGGGGAAGGGAGAGGAGGGAGGGGAGGGGAGGGGAGGGGAGGGGAGGGAGGGGAGGGGAGGGGAGGGAAGGGGAGGGAAGAAAGGAAGGTATTCGGAAAAGGAAGGACCTTAGAAAGAGGAGACAAGTTATTCTGAACTCAGGCTTGTCCAGCAGGTGACCTATATTTATAAATTACTTTTTTACTTACTGCCAAATGTCTATTCAACCTGTTGAAAGGAGATGCATGCAGTCCTTACCCTGGGTATTGATCAAGGTCAGTGATAAGTAATATTGACTTATGTCAGTGTCAGTGCTAACTAAAACATATGCCGTATGTCAATTCAACAAATACATCGACCAACACAAACAATGTCTGCACAGAAAGACTCGATTCTATTGAGAAAAAAGCTAGAGATTTTTCCTAGAGCTTTGCTGAGCTTTACTGTGAATTGTTCATTGGCAGATGAGGATTCCAAATATATAAGGTACATACTGCATTGGATGCAGTATTTCTTTGTGTTTTATCCAGTTCCCGAGGTAGCTTACATACATTTGGGAAAATTAGAAGGTTCAGTGGGTTAATATCAGGAATTACGAAAGGACTTGAGCCAAGAAAGGAGAGCATAAATATGGTCACTGCTTTTCAGAAGTCTAGACCATATCACTATAGTGGTCCCTGGTGTACTATTTGGCATTACTTTTAATTTGCCTCCAGTTGTAATGAGATAACTATGGTTTATAATACAGTAAATGTATAATTAAGTGCAGATGATAGGCTATTCCTGGAAGTGCAATTCAAGACTCTGAGTAGACACCCCATAATGCCATGACTACCTTGAATACATGTTTATTTGGGAAATAAAATCCTTACTTAAGTGGTTCACTTATAAACATCCTGTTAACTTTGGTGTGGATTGGAAAATTCAGCAATTTAGAGCACATTTTATTCATCCATTCATCTGATGAATATGTGTTGGATACCAACTATATGTCAAGATACATGCTAGATCCTCTGTATATAAGAAAGTATCCATGTGTACGTCATATTCTATACTAAAAACTGACAATAAACAGACATATAAAAAGCAAAAGGTGACTATCAAGATAACTTTTATACAAAAGCAAGCAAGAAGACGTTATATAGGGAAAGGCTGAATTCTAGATGGCTAAGTTCCTTATCAGAGTGGCTAAGTTCATCCTGCGCATGCTACCAATACAAATGGAATGGGTCAGCTTATGTGAAGAAACTGGAGCAAGATGTTTGACTTGTTTTGGTGTTGGGAATTGAACTTATGGCTTTCACATACTAGGTAAGTGTTCTACCACTAAACTGTATGCCCTTCTCTCTTTTCCTTTCTGTTTTAATTTGCAGAAGGGTCTCACTAAGTGTCCCAAGCAGTTGAAGCTACAGTTTTCCTACCTCAGCTTCCAAGTAGCTGAGACTGCAGGTCTGCAGCACCAGGTTCCACCAATGATTAACTGTGCTTTTGAATAAGTACCTTCTCCAGTTGTTGCTTTTCTCACACACAAAGTGAGGTGGTACCTGTTCTACGTATTCATATTACAGTGTAAATGAGAAGCAAATAGTAGGAAATTGTAAAGCGGTATGCAAATGTTACTTGTGCTATTATTAAACCAACTCCAAGAAGTTCACACCCTGTTTCATACCCTCAAGATGCCTGTCACGAAGACATTACTTGTTTTCTTCCTCTCAGCTTTCAAAATAAAATGCCCTGATTGTAAACTTTGCCTTCTGGTAAAACACGACCTCTGACATACATTGTGCACAGATTTCCAGCTGAAAGCAAGAAAAACATCTTAAGTGCTCTGCACATTAGGAGTTGGGAGTATGTTCATTACTTGGTTTGAGGTCTTGGTAGTGACTTCCTTACAGTGTTCAACTTACATAAAGAAATAATCAGTAAATAGAAAGATTGCCTCATTATGCAAAGTAAAATACAATCTGCCATCGAAAGGAGAATCATGCAGAGAAGCTTGCTGAACAAGGATCTGCCTCCAATTAAGCTCCGATTACAGAGCTGTATAGTCATTGAAAATCCGTTCTCTGGAATGGCTTGAATTTCAAGGGGCATGGTCAACATAATAATAATAATAATATCATGCTGTTTTCCACGATTTTCCCTCCAAAGTACTCAGAATACCATTCCTACATTGTCTTGGCCTTTATCCTCCAACCCAGTGCTATCTATGGACTAGAGAGGTTTTTTTCCCCCTTTTTAATTGGATTTCTAAACACATTCATTGGAGGTGGAGGGGGTAGTAGGGGATTTGACTAAGGAACAATGATAGTAATGAATCCAAGTGACAGCTTAAAGATAAAATCTTCACCAGATATTGGTATGATTTAAGCATTGATGGATAAATGATGTTACTGAGACCCATAAAGATGAGAGAGGGTGACTCAACTTCTGTACAGCAAAGATGCTGGTGGATAGAAAGGGCCAGAAATGATAGTGGTGAGAAAATGCTAGCTAAACTCCAAACTATCTGCAAGGCATTTCATAAGCCATCATTACGCATTGGCAACTGTTGCTCCGCAGAGAAGACCAATGATACATTAGTACAAGATTTTATAACATTGGAAGTTAAGGTAAAGAAACTTCATTATCTTTCCCTATGACAAAGAAAAAAAATACTACTACAAAAATAAATTTTGACACATTTGTTTTCTTAGAGTTGATCGCAAGACCTATCAGTAAAATCCAAAGGAAACTCCAATTCCCCAAACCCCCAAAGGCAGTGCATATATCTGGAGATGAGATCAACCTGGACCATAGGAGGATTTCTGGTGGTTAAATAAAAGCCAGCATTCCTCAGGAACTTGTGCAACCAGTTCCCATCTGCTAAAAGGAGTCACTTCCCTCCCTCAAGCAGAAGAGACATATGGCGACCTGTGGTTCCTATTAACATATCAAAGGGCACGTGGCCCCCAGGCTCCCTCAGTATCACAGATACCTTTAATACATGTCCAAGTCCACACCAGCATCCTGGCCCTTCTCACCCCCTCCTCTACCCTCCACTCCCTCCAGCCCATGGCCTTCCCTCCCTCCAGCTTCTCATCCTGTAAGTCAGCTGTTCTCACCATTCCCTTCCGTCTACACTGTGCTTTCTCTTTTCTTTACCCCTGCTGTTCTTCTTCTCTCACAGATAACCCTTGCCATGTCCAGCCTACTGGCCATGTGCAATCTACTGTTTTTCTCTATTCTAACTCCTCCAGATAACTCTGGTTACTCATCTCCTCTCATATCTAAAAGATAGCCATACCACAGAGAAGTTATGTCAACAGTCCCTTTACTGTACCCTCCTTGCATACATAGCATGCTGAAACCCTCAAACACAGGGTTGCTTGACTTTACAGATGTTGAAATGTAAGGCAATGTGTTTAGCATCATTGAAATAAAATGTACTGGTTGATTGATTTGCCGCAATTTGGACATCTCTGAAAAGACACAATGGAGGCAAGAAATATGCAGCTCATTTCATAATAAAGTTTGACAGTCCTCTCTGTGAGGCAAGAACAGAAAACCAGGCTTGACAGAGGATAAAACTGAAGCCTGAAAAATCATGCGGGGTACAATTAGTGGATATAATATAAGGACCCCTCACTAAATCCTGGGAATTCAGAATTAGTAGGAGTCCCTATATACTTAGAGGGAGAATTTTCAGAATAAATGAAAAAGGATGTTATTTAACACAGCAGGTAGTCCACATAAGGGACTCATTATTCTAGGAGCTAGCACAGACTAAAAAAAGATAATTTGGCTCAGAAAGGATCTTAGATAAATTCATGGATGGTAGGACGGTAATGGAGTCCATCCTCTCTGCACTTAAATACTCTTATTAAATCATCACACATAGGCTTTTCCTTCTGTGCTAAATAATAGTGCTTCCTCTAGTTTTTCCTAGCATTCCTTATTTTCTAATCCTTCATCTTAGCTGTCCTCTTTTGAGTAACTAATACCTGTTTTCTTACCCTTAATGAGTCCCTGAAATATTGTCATAGAAAGTTCAGATGTAATCAAATCCCCAGGCACTCTCAGATTTTGAAGTTCTCAGATTTTGAAGGGCAGAGGTGTATTTTATGTTTGCAGTATCACAGGGGCCCAGTATAGATGCTGGGATAAGTGTCCCCTAAACTGACAAGCAACTGGCTGAATGAACGAATAGATGAATTTGTGTAATCTCAGATTGCTGGCCTTCTTACTGGAAATTGGATTGCCTAGGTCTGTTTTAAAAGAAAAGGCTGCATATTATTTGAAAATCCCATATGTATACATAATGTACCTTTATCAGATGTACTCCCAAATCCCTGCTTCCAACTTCTCCCCAATAACACCCCAAAACATCTTCTTCTTAGCTTCATGCCCTTCGTTTTAAAAATGTATAACCTCCATGATTTCCCTGAGCCTTTGCAGTGCTGTGGGCTTCAGATACATGCTGCACCTACAGCTTAGCACCACAGTTCCTTATCTTCAGCACTTTGAACAGTTAGGAGTCTCCACACAAACTACTACCTGTTGGCAATCAGGCAACCTCCACAGCCAGCCCCGCCTGGTGACAAGGGCAACAACGGGGCCATCAGACAACCCAGCCACAACAAAACACCATCATCATCTCTGTCACACATCCCCCTGCTGATGGGCTGTGGTCCCTATAAAGATCCAAGTTCCCTTCCCCCCCTTCTATTCTTTCTTCCCTGGAAGCAGCCTCTGTGTCTCCCCTCCAAGCTTCTTTTAATAAACCTCCCTTGTGAGATCTGTAGCATGGCATGATTTTGTCAGAACCCACCGCTTAGTTTCATCAATACCCACTTCAGAAAGAAGCATCCCTGACCAAACTGAGAGCAGTACAATTCTATGGGTGGAAGTATAAAATTTTAGAAGGCAGGTTAACTACATGATCATTTAGCAAGATAATAATAGTAGTTTACCTATGATCTCCCTAACTACAGGCATGAAATCCCTTTTATAAAGAGCAGGCCTGTGAAGGTTTTTGTTTGTTTGTTTCTTTGTGTGCTATGCTCAATTCAGCAGCTGTCCATGAGGCTCAGCATATATCCTAGCCTCCTAGAAATAAGGCACATGAATTTTTTCCACACCCCTTCTGTAACAATTTGAATATGCTTGGCCCAGGGAGTGGCACTATTAGTAGGTGTGGCCTTGTTGGAGTCCTGTGTCCCTGTGGTGGTGGGTTTTGAGACCCTCCTACCATCTGCCTAGAAGAACTAGTCTTCTGTTTGCCTTCAGAATAAGATGTAGAATTCTCAGCTCGTTCTCTAGAGCCATGCCTGCCTGGATACTGCCATGCTTCCCGCCTTGATGATAGTAGACTGAACCTCAGAACCATTAAGCCAGCCCCAATTAAATGTCCTTTATAAGAGTTGCCTTGGTCTGTCATTTGTATTTCCAGTTTATAGAAATCCAGAAGCTGGTTAAGAATAAGAATCGTTCCATAGAAACAGGGAGATGGGGACACTACTAGGGGGTTTTCTGAGGTGGGGGGGGTAAAATCTCTCAGAAATGACAGATCCAAGAGGAGGTTGGGGAGGTAGTAAAACCAGTAGGGTGCTTGCCTGAGTTCAGATTTCCAGGACCCACATAAAAAGCCAACCAAGTACTTGTAATCTCAGTGCTGGCTGGGGAACAGCTAACAGGTCGGCCAGACCAGCCAATCAGTGATTTACAGACTCAGTGAAACCATGTTTTAAAAAATAGAGTGACAATCAGAACAATCAAGGAAGACACATGATTTCAAAACTCTGACCTTCTCATGTATTCATAGCCATACATACATGCATACATGCATACATACATACATACATATATACATACATAGACACACATATACACAGAGAGAGAGAGAGAGAGAGAGAGAGAGAGAGAGAGAGAGAGAGAGAGAGAAGCAGGCTTACGAGATTTGCTTTGCCTTTCCCCAAAGTGGAGAAAGAGCCCACTCTTATTCAAAGTCATGAAGTCTATATGGACAGTCTCTCAATTAACCAGACTAATCTGATAGTGGCCTTAGTGACCAGGACTAAAATCATCCAGCAAATTTGACTATATGCCACCAGGACCAGATAGATCCCTGTAAAAAAGCATCTCCGTGACATCATTTAAAAAGCAGAGAAGAAATGGAAGAGGTGATGCCTCTTTGAACTCGAGGATCGGCAGTCTTCATTCCTGCTGATAGGGAAGTGCTAGGAAAACACAATTATTCATCTATATATGTCTATTTCATGATAGCAGATTGCAACATCTTTTGAGGAGAGTTTTGAAACCTCACTCGACAACAAAAGCTCCTTTATGAATGCTTGTCTTTTCCCCAGTGACCTGAGTTAGCACTCATTGTTGCATTCTTTCTATACTGAATTTATGGAAATGACACCATGTGAGAATGGAATGCTTTATGGCTGGTAATCTGTGTCTTATTACATAGGATTTATGGGACTAGAGAGGCAGCACTCATCAATAGCCCTGCGCCTGATGCCAACATTTTACGCATCTTCCTTTCTTCCTTTTGAAGAAGTTAAGGATTCATTTTACCTTGTATTATTTATTGATTTTTCTTTCCTTCTTCAAACATTTGTGAACCGTCTAAAATATCGGGGAATGCTGCTTAAGCACATCGTCTGTGGTGTGCACATGGGTCAGCGTGTATCTGTCTCTGTGTGTCCCTGTGTACTTGGGGCCATTCATGTGCCTGCATACCATGTAGCAGCATGGTTATGACCACGTGGGACCACTCAAGGGACAAATCCTGGTGCTAAGTTAAAAAGGGAAATAATGTCGCCTCTAAACACTCAGCCTATCCATCCTAGGTCTGAAGCAGGCTTGCATGCTGTAGAAAAGTAAACAGAAAGCAGTTGTAGCCTGCTCTGTGCACTTGCCACATCGGTGGCTTTCCAAAACCTTCCTACCCAGTGACTACCATTTATTTTCACAGACATTTTACCACTTCTGTCCCTCACTGAACATCTAGTTGCTGTTTATGCATCTCTCAAAACGTAACAGCCAATCATGATCACTCAATGTCCCAGAAATTATAGATAAGAGAATGGAGGTGGCTGGGGCTTCGTCTAGTCGATCAGAACCTGGAACTGTTCAAAACATCTATCTTCATATGACATCCATCAAGTTTAGGATGGAGAGAGGAATGTTGAGATCTCCAGGCGTGCAGGCTCTCCCTTCTTCTCTTGTGGTCTTTGTAAGGGCAAAACCAAGTCTCTCATTGTACACTAATTACTGTTCGACTTTCTTAGAGAATTTTCATAGTTATAATGACAGTACTATGACATGACACTTGTCAGTTCTTTATCATCTGCAGGTTCTTATCATTTCTTTTATAGATTAAAAACAATTCTGAAATTCAGACACACTGAATACCTGTTCTGAGATCAATCATGGTGAACAGTGGTAAGGTGTGGGTTCTGTCCAAGTCAAATGCAGCTTTTAAGTAAAGACAAGGAGGATAAAAATGCACAAATACCAACACTATGGCTGCCTCTTGGTCCCTAGGAATTAAGGAGGTGACTGATCCTTAGTTACCTCATACATTGAATCACTAATAAGAGAGGTTTCTACCGCATATGAGTGTATAAATTGGTTGAATATGATATTAAGCAATGAGTCTAAAGATGATGCCTGGTGCATACCAAATTTATAATAATAGTTAATTAATATCTTACCCTTATATTTTACATTATTTTTCTCAAAAATAACCACCAAAAGTTTGACACCATCTGAGGGATCATGGTTCACTTTTGGTAAAGTATAAAAAATTTATATATTACCTAGAAGTTGAAAAGCAATTTTTCTGTGATAAATCAGCTTAGAAAAGGGATTTTATGAGCAAAACATTTTAATAAAAAGGAAATTGAAAACTAACCAAATCAATTATCACCTAGGGCAATAAAAATTAAAGAAATATCTTTAATTTCACTTGTAAGCTTCTAAATACCAAAGGTTATTGGTGTGTATCCTTCTTTGCATACCTTTAGAAAATTAACTACCCTTGGTGGTATTTCACATTCTGCCATGATCCCATCACTTCCCTTACTTTCATAATTTCCTTCTGCCATTCTAGCTCATGGATCATTTTAACCCTAAATGTTGACACCTTCAGGGACCATTTTAGCAAGTTCCTAGGGAAAAAGAGGCCAAAGCAAATATTTTTCAAATTTGGGTCTCACATCAGTTAGGTTTTGCTCTATAAACAAATACCTTAAAACCCAAAGGCTTAGAACATATCCATTTATTTTACTTATCTTTTAATTTTCTGCTTATTCTTTTAGCCTAGGCTAGCACAGAATCAGCTAACCTCAGCTAGAATTGCTGCCCTGTATTCAAATGTATGGCCTATCAACCTCCTCAACTTTCCTAATGCCTAAGAGACACAAAATAGAGTTAGCAGATGGAACAATAGGCAGAGACATCCACATTCTACTTTTTGGGGATCTCTGTGTGGTCTAGAGCTCTAATTAATGTGTTCTTCCACCACTTCACTATCATCCCTTACCCCTAAGGCTGAAGGCTCATTCTGCCTGCTGGCCAGATAGCCCATACCCCAATCTTGCCCTAAGTCCCGTGACAAGTAAATCACTGTCTCCCCAGTAGCACATTCCCTTTAAAATTCCATTTTCTCAGGCCCTGGGAAAAGGAGAGTCCTCCCTCTCTTGATGGAAAGAACTGAAAAGCCACATTGCAAGAATGTGGATCCTGAGAGGGGAAGAAATTGTGGCTATTTTGTGATCAAGCACAGGTCACAGTCTATGGATCAGGAAGTGTGTGTGCTGTGCCACCCGCATTCACCAGGTAGCACACAAATGTTGCTATGTTAAAGAGAACACGGCAACTTTTTCTAACACTCTTTTCTTTTTAATCCTATTTAAAAATTGTTCCTGGATGTCAGTAATTCTCAACCTAAAATAACTGCCTCAGCCTCAGTCAAACAGCCTTTAAGCTCTTTAGAATGCATTCATCACATAACAGTGAGGTGACAGACGCACTCCTAAGAGGAAATCCCAAGACCAAAATATCATCTGTCACTTCCGACAGGAGATGGCATGTGTTCTGGGGGCAGGGGGTGGGGCAGGAGCTGCAGCAGACCCTGTAGAAAAGACTGCTTATGGTCAGGGTCACCACTCACTGTGCACTACCGATACATGGAGAGGCATCAGGGGCCTCGCAGAGGAGGTGGGCAACGAGGGAAAGGCTGATGTAATGAGCTTCACTGCTTTGAGGAGCTAACAGGCAGAGCGAGCATGATAGATGGTGGGCAAGGTCCTCTAACTGAATAGAGTTGGGAATGATGCTCTCAATGTCCCTCCCCAAACCTGAAAGCTGTTGAGCCATTAGCAAATAGCTACACTCCCAGCTGGGAACAGGAAAGGTTAAGAAGCAGCAGCAAGGGACAAACCCCAAATGCTATATGCTTTTCAGTTTCAGAGAGAAGCATCCTAACTTGTCATCCTAGTATTCCCCAGACCTAGGCACAGGGCTATTGTGCACTCCATTTCTGCAGATTCTATTAGCTCTACTCCCCCTCCAACCCTCCCTCCCTACGGCCAGGTCACCGCCTCAGCTCATGCCCTAATGCTGTTGCTCTAACTGAGCTTCCTGTCTCCCGGCTTCACTCTTTTCTGTCAATCCTGTTCAGTTTGTAAAATGCAATCCCAGCAGTGTCACTATCACAGAGCTGTCAGAATCAAGGTCACATATTTTGGCGATACCCTTCCCTATGTCTCTCTTCACACTCCAGGCCCCCCTACATACCTTTGGAACAGTTACTAGAAACTCCTTGTGGTTCTTTGAAATGTGCCAAGCTGTTTTAGGCATCCAAGTCTTGTACATTTTGTTCCTTCTTCCAGGAAAATACTGTCTCCACCCCCATATCATCTAAGACTTATTTATCTTTTTATATTCAGCTCAAGCATCACCCCTTCCAAGAAACCTTTTTTGAGCTTCCTAATCCAATATAGATGCTCCGCCCTGTGCTCCCATCTAACCTTGCTACCCTGCTCATGGCTTTGCGACATTGTGCTAAAATGGGTCCTCTGAAGCCAGTATCGGCTACGGTTCCATAAGGCTGCACTTTATTCAACACTCCTGGGTTAAACACCAAGCAAAAGGTGGCTAATAGACAGATGGATAGATAAATAGGAGCAATTGTCTGCACTCAACTCCCCCTTTATACTGTAGTCCAGAACTCTCTCTTGGAATATACAAGGTGATTAATTTATTGTCACTTTCAATTACTAATGCTCTCTATTTCTTAGGTTCATCTGCTACATTCTACCTTCAAGTTAGACACATGACCAGATCTGCCCTGGATAAGTGACTTTCCTCAAATTGTCCCTTCCATTATTCTCTTTTAAACTCTCATTCTTCCAAAACCTCAAAGGAGAGAAAATTTGATATACAGTATCTTTAAAATGAAGGGAGAATAGCTAACAATGATAAGCCCTACTAATTATATAATGGTACAGTATAAGAAACTACTACACCCATTGTCTCTATCTAATACCCACTGTGAGATAAGCTCCAAAGGCACTTTCATCTCCTTGTATACCTGACAATACTTCAGCTCATGTAAGCCCTTCAATTTTACTGGAATCATAGAAGTAATAAAAAGTAAAATGTCAACTGAGATTATTTTTTTAAAAAAATTTCTATTTCAATTTTCAATGGAAAAAAAATTAAAAGAAAACCTTAGATGGAAAAGAAAAACCTTAAATGTAAGAAGAAAGCTGACCAAGTCTGGTGAGAAGTAACACAGGGTAGATTCCGGTTCCCTAATCACCTACCTAGTGAGAATTACTCTAATAAGCAGCTAACGTGAAGTGAGAGAGATTGGCAATTCTTTGCATAAGGATGCTAATAAAGGTTTTTCTTCACTCATGTCCTGAGCTCCAAGATCTGCTCATCAAAAGCAAATTCTATCCACAATCAGGCCTGACTCGGTGCTGTGCCCAAGTTCCTGACAAGGTAGCCTGCCCTACAAATCTGTTAGAAGGTCAACTTGCTTCCAGGACATGTGTATGTACAAGTCTAGCTACAGGTAAAGGAGGGAATAGAAAAGAAAAGAGTGAAGAACAGAAAGGAGTATGACTAAAGAACTCTTAAGAAAAGAAGTTCGAAGATGGGCATGGTGGGGTACGCCTTTAATCCCAGCATTTGGAATGCAGAGGTGATTCTCTAAGCTCAAGGTAAGCCTGGTCTACAGAGTGAGTTCCAGGACACCCAAGGCTGAGAAACACTGTGAGAGAGAGAGACAGAGAGAGACAGAGAGAGAGAGAGAGAGAGAGAGAGAGAGAGAGAGAGAGAGAGAGAGAGAGGAAAAGGAGGAGGAAGAGGAGGGGAGGGGAGGGAGGAGGAGTTGGAGGAGGAAGAGGAGGAGGAGGAAAGTTATTCAAGCTTACAGTCAGCATATGTATGATTCTGACTGTGTATACTGAATTTTATTCCCACCCACAGGCACCTTACTGCCTCACCCTAGTTACTGGAATAAGTGCAGCTGATCTCACAAGCACAACTGATATTAATTACCTCCTGCTCTGCAATTCTTTCAAGATTCCCTTTACGCTTAGGCTGTTTCTGTCGTCTTCCCAGTGGTGCCCTGGTGGTGTGGCATGGATCCTCATCCTTCAATGATTTAAGTTCCTGGACACATGCTCCTCAGACTTCCCTTTGTACTTTTCCATTTGCCATCATAACTAGACAACGGGAGGAGGAGAAATCAATCAGATTACCTGGGTGACTACTACACCCTTTGGGTGAGAGCCATGGACCTTCTTGTTAGGTAAATGTCCACTAATATTTCCAAGACCATACTTCTCTTTGATTGTTGATAGACACAAGGGATTTGATATCTTCAGAGGGGAACTATACTTTATAGTTCAAAGGACTCTTTCTGGATAACTTGATGAAAGTCTGGCCCATCTAGGGACAAAGATCTCCAGACATACAGATCCTAGAATGATGATTAATGGTGTTCGCCTCCTTTCCCCGTCTGATCCCTATATCTTACTAATAGTGAATAGAACGCCATACAGAGATCTCGATTACTATGTATTAGGTCTCTTGCTATAATAGGATGATATCCAAGATCTATACCAATGGATTGATTGTTATAAAGCCTCTGACAATGCTGTTTGCTGAGGTTCTAAAGGTGAGAGAAGAAAATCTATTCTTATCTGAATGACTCACCCTTCCAGAATGGGAGGAATCTAGTGTAGTCTTTTTTTTTTTTTTTTTTTTTTTTCATTTATTTGTGGTGGTTGTTCTTTTTTTTACAAAGTGGTGATAAGCATTGATTTCCTTGTAAGTAGCTTCTGGTAGAAGTAGCTATATCAGTCTTGGAAAATGAGAGCCCATGTTTAAACTTTCATGTCCATGCACGGTTGTTCTCTATAACCATGAGTTCATTATGTGACCATTAGATTAGCACTGTATTCACCAATGGAAGCAACTTTTTGGCAACAGGTGACCAAGTTATCTTTGCTTGCTGGTTATTTAGAATTTAGTCCACGATGAGTGTTCTTTGTTAAGTATTAACATCATTTGATCTTTTAGAAATTCCTCAAATTTTGCTTCCACTCTTACACACTCACCCATATACCTCAACTCCACAGTTTCTTGGTCTCTATCTTCAACTTTTTTTTTTTTTTTTTAACTCAGATGCTTAAAAAAAATTCTCCAGGCAATTATTTCCTATAACTCCACAAAGATCCGCCTTGTGATACTTTTCTCTCAACAGCTAGTTTCTGATTATGTTTGGCATGAATTCTATTTACTAAGGAATTTTTTTTTGGCAGTCTTATGTCTACCCATGAGTGACCATGTAATGCTCCTGATATCCATTTTCAGCATATACCCGCACAAAGAGCAGATCTGTTATTAAACCAAATTTGATTGTTTTAGTTTTACATATGCTAAATGTAAGATTATCTTCAAGATTGTATATAGGAACTGAGTGTCGGCATTGATGTTACAGACGTGGATTCCTGTACAAATTGTTTATACATGCTTTTATCCTTCAGTTACTTGGCACCATATGAGTCTACCCAACCTTAACAATTTTATGGACCTAACTAAATCAACATTATAATGAAGTCTGGATGCTTGGTCATCTGGGGGTTTCATGATCTCTGATGTTGCTTCAGAAACTTGGCTTTGCTCCAGGTACTTTGCAACTCTCCTGTTGGCACTTGCCATAGACCTCAGAGGTCCCCATCTCCCACCCTCTACATTCTTGCACAAATCAGACTGTCAGAGGCTGTGACAACACATCTATGGAAATCAGCTTAAAGAAGGAGAGGAATATTTGGCTCACAGTTCAAGAGGTTTCTGTTTTTTGCCAGGGCAGGGACAAGTAAAACAGCTTACCTGATGGTAGGCAGGGAGCAAAGAAATAAAGCAAAGAGAGCGACTGAACATAAAGGCTTTCTTCTTTCCCCATTTTAGTCAATCTGACCTCACCACCATCCATGGAATAGTGCCACCCATGTTCGAAGAGGGTCTTCTCATCTTAGTTAATTTTTTCTGGAAACATGATAATAGGTGAGCTGCCCTAATCTTAGGTCTTTTTAATCTGATCAAGTTATTAAGATTGCCTGTCATATCTAAGATCTGCTGTTTAGATGATCAACGTGTCAGGCTAAATCTGTGAGAGTCTTTTTCTATTCTAAACTCCATTCAAAGCAGGCAGCCTTTTTAAAAAAAAAAAAAAATCAATGTATGGGATGAAGCAGTCATTTCAGCTAGGGAAAAAAAAATCTGCTTTTAGGTCCTAAAGGGGCTATATATCTTTTCTTCCTTTTGGGGGAAGGAGGAAGAAGAGTCAATAACCCGTTGTTAATTTGAAGGTCATATCCTAAAAATCCCTGGCCATTTGACTCTTGTGAATTTTACTAATGTTGTGGACCTCACATCTTCATGGAGTTTCTCTCCACCCTGCTGAGAGCATATGTTTTGCCAAAGCCTCAGAGATGCTAGCCACTTCTCATTTTTCTCAATGTGATTAGTCTACTGTCTTTGATTGTGTATATCAGTGGGGGTTTTATTGGAAATTTAAAAGATCTAGATCACTTTGGACTATAGTATAAGAGATGGAAAGGTTAATATAGACATGCAGGAGATAGAAAATATATATATATTGTCAAATTTATGGCAGGACAAACCATTTCTGATCTTGCTAGAAACAAGACTAAGAATCCACACATTTGACAAATCACATACCTGAAGCCATGCTAACCTTATCTACAAGTAAATAACTCTTCTGACAGAGAAATGCAACAATGATTACAACCTGGTTGGATTTATGAGAAAATTATGGATTTCCTTTAATAAAATGGAGATATGGTGGGGACTACTACTCCTGATCCCTTTAGAGCTGAAGTTTTCAACCTATGGGTCATGACCATTAGAAAACACATATTTCCGATAGTCTTAGGAACTGAGGTACTTCTCAGTAGCAAAATTACACTTGTGAAGTAGCAACAAAAATATTTTTATGGTTGGGTGTTCTTAAGACCACAGAAGTGTGTTTTTCCAATAGTCACAACCCACAGATTGAAAACCATTGCATTAGATCCGTAACAGTAGCACTAAGTCTACCCTCACCTCTGGGGGCACCAAAGGCAGATGCTTGCATTTGACTTCTTCCAGTGTAAGCAGTGCCTTTGACCAAACAGAACAAAACACCAAGAGAGGTTACAGCACTCTTCAAGTATATCTGGCTCATTTCTACTTTGTGGGTAAGACCCAAACAACCTAGAGCCTGACTTCTTCAGAGTCTGTAGTTTTACTCAAGCCCTGTTATCTGTACTTTGTGGAGAGATGCCCAACACACCTCATATCTTCTGGTATCAGCGTCAATCCTATCAGATTGTGTTCTGCAGCCGTTGGAAGGTTTGGATATCACCCCTTCACACGATCCCTAGCAGATCACCATAAGTCTTTGGGGTAGACTGGAAGGAGCATGACTGTATATCTTGGATGTGGTATTCCCAAGTTTTCTTCCCTTCTTCAAAGCCTTGTCTTTTCTTTAATCAATAATTCCAGCATTAAAACAACAACAACAACAACAACAAAATCTAAGAACAAGAAAATGGGCAAAGAACAATGGTTTCTACTAGGGCGGCTGCTTCAGCATCCCGGTGCTCCATTCTTGATTTCTTACAGTGATATGGGTTGAAAATACCTGTGTCGGATGGATGCACATCTATTTTGCTCCTAGGAATATCACAGGCTGTTAACAATTCAGAACTCTGAAGATCACATTTTCTTGGCTGCCATTCCAAGTTTGCTGTTCTCTATAAAAATTACATACGCCTGACTGTTAAGCACTGACACCTGGCCCTCATTGTTTTGGCAAGCCAATGCTGTCAGTGAATGTTCTGTCGTGTTTTCGCCTACCAGTAGCCCTGACCTGTAAGCAACAGCCATCACCGAACTTCGTAATGCTGGAAACTCTCTCATCAGAACTTTCCATGCGGCTTGATAAATTCCATGTTGTCTGGTTTTCCCATGGAACATAATTATCAAGATTTTGCCTTTACAGTGCACACATCTAGATCACTGCATCTAGTTCCTCGTGTCTTATTAAGTTCCTCTATCTCCTCCTTTGGAAAATTTGGCATTTCATTTTCATTCAATGTGGGTTACCACTTTTTTGTAATTCCAGAAGTCATCTTTTTAACAAATTTGCTATATCTGTGGGATCTTTGTGACAGTATTAAGTCCTGTATTTCAAGAGAATATTCCTAATTCAAGAAAACATCTCGTTTCCTACCATGTATTTTAGCCTCTCCCCCGCTAAGGAACACCCTTGGTCCTACACATCCACTCTCTATTTCACTCAGAATATCCCATTTCTGCCCACCAGACTTGTTCCTCCCTTTTCAGAACCAGCACACGTTCTGGCTATCAGGTATACATCTGACAGCCAGGGGGTAAGATGGAAGATATACTATGGGGTGGGGTGTGGTGTTTTCCAGGATAGAATGCTACATTGCTTTCAAGCAAGAATAGGGGTATGCTAGCTTTTCACAGGGATCGGTGAGTCACTTGTACAGGTGGAAAGGTTTCAGGTGAATTTAGAAATCCAAGCAAGATTCCTGGTGACATCAACCTAAATATCCCCATCCTATGTTCTCTAATCAGAGTCCCAAGCTTAACACGGCAGTTTACCATGCTTGAGAGTTTGATTTTCTGAAGAGCTCAGTTCCTTCACAGTGAGGTTCTTGTTTATTCCCCATAGCTCTCTACCTCTTTGTACTGCATGAGAAGTGAGTCCCTTTGCAGTCTGTCAAAAGGTTTTAGGGTTTCATACTTAATGTTGAAGTGACTTGCTAGTTACATTCTTTACCTGTCAGTCTTCATGTGTGTGGGTCAACAAATCTTATAGAATAATATAATATAGAAAACTACCCAAATTGCCATTGTATTAAGAAAGTATCTTCAAATAATATATAAATGAATGTATATGGCTGTATGCCAATCAAACTTTATTTATAAAAACAAATAATGGTCAAGAAACTGGTCCACGGTCCAGTTTGCTGATCGCTCACTAAGTATGTCAGTTAAGATTATCAATAGGAGCTGGAGAGATGGCTCAGTGGTTAAGAATACTCACTGCTCTTCCAGAAGTCCTGAGTTCAATTCCCAGCAACCACATGGTGGCTCACAACCATCTGTAATGGGATCTGATGCCCTCTTCTGGTGTGTCTGAAGACAACTACAGTGTACTCATATATATACATAAAATAAGATAAATCTTTAAAAAAAAAAAAAAGATTAGCAATAGGAATGCAACTTCATTTTTCTTACATTTTTCAATAAATTTTTTTTAAAAAAAATACTTAAGTTGCACAATGGTAGTGCGTGTCTTTGATCCTAGCACTTAGGAGGCAGCAGGCAGAGCTCTGATTGTGAGGCCAGCCTGATCTATACAGCGAGTTCCAGGACAGGACTACTCTGCCTGGAAACACACCACAAAATTAATGTAAAAAATTATATAATGTATTTTGATCATATACTTTTCTCTCTCTCAACTCCCCCAAGAACCTCCCCACCTTCACCTTCTCACCTCCCCACCTCCTCTCTCTCTCTCTCTCTCTCTCTCTCTCTCTCTCTCTCTCTCTCTCTGTGTGTGTGTGTGTGTGTCCCTCTCTCAAAAACAAAAACAGAAAACAAAAAGTTCAAAAGAAACAATAAAAACAATATTACAAACGTTATTAACATAAAAAGTACACAAAAATTATGGAATCTGTTTTATATTGGCTAACTACTCCTGGGCATGGGACCTGCCCAGGAGAGTGGTTGATATATCCAGTAACACTTCATTGGGGAAAAAATGCTTTTCCTTGGGGCTGGTGAGACAGCTCAGCAATTAAGAGCACTGGCTGTTTTTCCAGAAGTCCTGAGTTCAATTCCTAGCAATCGCATGGTGGCTCATAACTATCAATAAAAAGCATATATCTGATGACCTCTTCTGGCATGCAGGTATACATGCAGACAGAGTATTTATACATTAAAAAAAAAGTTTTTCTCTTTCCCAGTAAGTATGAATTGCAAATAGCTTCTTAGTTAGGGGTGGGATTTTGTGTCCACTTCCCCTTCCCCTGATGGCATGTTATGTGGTTTGAGCTTGTGCAAGTCTTGTGCTATCACAGTCTCTGTGAGTTCATTAGAGTACCAGCCATGTTGTTTCTTTGGAGTCATCTACCATATGTAGTTCTTATGATCTTTCTTCCTCCTCTTCTGCATAGATTCCTAAGCTTTGAAGGAATAGTTTTGATAAAGGCATTCCATTTAGGGCTGAGTGTGTCAAAATCTTTCTATACTGTATAGTTGTGGGTCTCTGTGCTAATTCTCATCTACTGCAGGAAGCTTCTCTGGTGAAGGTTGATCAATACTCTGTTGTATAGATATAGCTATATGTCAATAGGAGTCATTTTATTGCTATGTTTCTTTAGCAAAAACATGCTGGAATGTTTTCCCCTAAGGCCAATGACTTACCTAATTTCAAGTCCATTAGCAGTGTCAGGTATGAGTTCCATTTCATGGAGTGGGTCTTAAATTCATGTAATCATGGTTGGTTATTCCCATAACATTTGCGCCATTATTGCACTGGTATACCCTGAAGGCAACTTGCTGTTGTATGTTTCAGGGTTTATAGCTGGGTGATCTTGATGATTACTTTTCTCCTCTGGTAGTATGAAAGTTACATTTAAGCACCATGAATGCTAGTCAGGAGGTGTGAAGATTCCATCTGGGTACGAGCTGGAGTTCACCATGATCAATGACATAAGTAAGTGGTTATCTTTGACAATCAGGTCTTACCATCAGGTTTTGGAGTGGAACAAATAGCCTTTGAAATATCCAGTGCAGTTTGGGGGCACAGTATATGGGGCCCCTTTGGCCAATGACTCAATAATACATAACCTAGTCCTGGCACTAGAGATTTTACTTGGCAGCATAAGGTCTAGTTAGGGCAATGCCTTCCCCACTGTGTGGTAACCTCATTTAACTTCCTTTCATATATTTATTAAAAACAAGCAAACAAACATCTAGAGTAGTTGGTCTATGTAAGGCTTTTAAAAGAATCTTTAATGAGTATGCATGGGCTGATTTTGGAATCTGGTCCCTAACAGGGCCACCTTGTCTGGCCTCAGTGGGAGAGGATGCACCTAACCCTGCAGAGATTTGGTGTGGCAGGTGGGAGAATACTCAGGGGAGGATCCCACCCTCTCAGAGAAGGGGAGTGGATGAGGGGTTCTGTGAGGGGGGACTGGGAGGCAGAAGTGTTTGGGATGTAAATAAATAAATAAATAACTTTTTTTTTTTTTAAAGCATCTTCGGTGTCACTTACCCTTCCCCATAGTCCCTCCTTTACTGTGCTCTTACACTTCCCTACCTACTTAATCCTCCTATTCTAGCTTGCCCTTTATCTCTTTATAACATTAGGTTCTATTTCTCCTTCCTTGGTATATATTTTTTAACTAGAATAAAAAGTACATAGGTATTATCATGACCACTTTTGTGTATGTGTGAGATATGTGTGTGTGTGTGTGTGTGTGTGTGTGTGTGTGTGTGTGTGTACATATTTGAGCATATATATGCATGTGTGCAGATTGACAGTGGATATATTCCTAAACACTTTCAACTTAATTCTTTGGAGGTGGGGGGGAGAGTCTCATTAATTCAGCTAGACTGGCTGGCCAGAAAGCTATGGGAATACTAGTGTTCCCCTCACTTCCTCATCTATCCCTGAGCTTACAGATAGGTTACATGACTATTAAGGTTTGAAACTCTGGCTTTAATGCTTGCCTAGCAAGCATTTTACCTCTGAGCTATCTCCCTAGCCTTTATCATGGCATGTTTATACATTTCTATCATTTTACTGTGTTCTCGTTCATGCTATGTTCTTCCACTTTTCCTGCCCTGTTGTTGGTTCCTTTCTTCTACTCAAATGGTCATTCCTGCTTTCACGCCAGTTATAACTTCTAGTGTATTTCTCACTTGCTATGTAGCATCATTAGATATGAGATCTCCTTCCTTTGGTTATGCCATCTAACACTGGTATAAAAGCTAAGGTTTTTTGGTTGTTTGTTTGTTTGGTTGGTTGTTTTTTTTGGGTTTTTTGTTTGTTTGTTTTTTGCTTGATATCGGGAAGCCTTGGGCTGGGTTAAATATAGAGTGATACTGTATGGTAAACAATATTGCTCCATAATTCCACCTCAACACCCGCTTTCCTGGACCAATGCAGGCACTAACTGTTGCCATTTGAGTCCTCCAGGAAGCAAACTGAGATGGGGGTTAGCCAGGAAGATATCTCTAGAGAAAGGAAAAGAAGCAAACATGGGTAGATAGTGGGAGACAGTGAGCTACAATACAAACCCAGATAATAGCTTCAGCAATCTCACAATGTACTCTGAGGTTAAAAAAAAAAAAAAAAAACTTCCAACAGAATGGTGCTGGGCTGGACTGAAGGAGCCGAGCCGGTCAGTGTAGGACACGTGGGAAGAAGAATGTAGAGGCAATGTTCTCTCTGTGGTTGGTGCGTACTGTAAATAGGTTGAGAACTGAAGACTGTGAATGGCATTCTCTAGAGCTGGAGCAACAAGAGCTGCTTTGAAGAGGAACTGGGAAGTGCATTTCTGAGTCCATCACACTTCTGAGCAAGCTTTATCCAACAATCCCTACCAACCTACTTCACTCATCCTTGTTTTCTCTCACTACCCATGCTGCCTTTCTCCTATCTCAATACCAGTTACATTTCAAAGTCCCTGTCAGGAGCTCTGTGTCTTGTGTCTATTCCTCAGTCCTTGTGTCTGTTTCTCAGTACTGGTTTCTCAGCTTCTCTTAATCAAAGCTTGTCTTAGGGCTGGCTTGCAGAGCACTGGCCAGTGATGGCTCTGCTGCCAGCCCTTTAGTGCAGCTGAGCATGGTTAGTGGCTAAGTACCTGTAGTAAAAGGCTTTGAACAGTATTTATTTTTGCCTTCAAAAAGCAAAATAATTAAAGATTTATGGGGGGTATGGGCAACAAAACAATACATAAATAAACTCAAAGCTCCATGTAAAATTTCAGACAGTTGACAAAATTGTCTCCTAGAGAGTGGGACCAGCAGAGCCATCCAGAGATGAGTTAGGTTATTGGTAGCCCAGGCTAATTTGTCTGGTGCCCTGGGGCAAGTCTTTTGTGCTCTATTTCTCCCTCCTGTCAGCCCATCTGTATATTGAAAAATAGAGCTCTTTTACCTCCATTCTGTCCTCTGGAGGCATTTGGAACCATTAAAGATGCAAGTTCTTTTGAAAAGGTGATAGGCAAACGATATTATGTAGAAAATGGGAAGAAACATTAGTTCAGGGGAAAGAGGAAATTTTGGGGATAGAACTGCAAATGTGTGTTAGGTTTGAAATACACAGCAAGGCTAACAAAGTCAGTGCAAAATGAAGGAGAAAAGAGAACAGACAAGAACTAAAATGCAAGCAAGCCAGGCATGGCGGCTCATGCCTGTGATCCCAGCATTCTGGAGGCTGAGGGAAGAAGACAGCAGTGAGTTCAAGGCCATCCCAAGCTGCAGAATAAGTTCCAGGTCAATCTGACTAGAGTGAGATCCTACCCCACCACATCCCTGCCCTCAAAAAGTGTTTCAGGCTAGAAGATCATTAAAGAAAGAAGTAAAAAGAAGAAAAAAATGAAGAAGATGGAACATAAAGGAGGGAGAAGGGGATGGAGAAGACATCAAGGGGCATCTGATGCACTCTGATCTTCTACCAGAATGGTCCATTCTCTAACAAATCCCACCACTTCCACATGGAGCCCAGAGCTCATGGTGGAGAGGAAAAGTGCACTTAGAACATGGAAATAGAAGGATGCCAAGATCTCCTTACCCACAACCCTCCTTGCTCAGTTATTTGCCCAATATATCTGGTTAACTGGGACATAGATCTACCTACCTACCTACATAGATCTACCCTACCACACATAAGGATAACCTGAATTAGGATATCAGAAGAGTGTAAAGAGCCCAGCTCCTCATGAGAGCTGGAAGCCACCAAGCTGGGAGATTACCCATTTGGACCCAGGTCCAGTTCTCTGGTCTTAATCATTCTCATCCCAACACCTAAGTGTGTGCTCAGAAACTCAAGCTCTCTCAGAAACCCATCTTGGTATGAGGAGAAAGTTTCAGATTACCTTATCCTGCAGATATAGTACTCAAAAATTCGTAAGAAAGTTAAGATAATGGGGATTGTTTTTTAAATATAGGTTTATTGTGCTCCACTCTCCTGGCATCAGTAAAGTGGACTCCTTAAATGAGTGTGATAAAAGCAGATTATAAAAACAAAGATCTAAGGGAAGCAGACATTTTTGGGGGGCAGTTCTACCCCACCAACTGTACACACGAGTCACCAAGGACTGCTGAATACACATACCGCAGGCAATCATAGATTTTCCTATCCACTTTGCCTCAATTATACAGGCCCTTCACTCTTGGTAGTAATTATTTTCCCTCTCAGTGTTTGCCCTCTTCTTCCCCTTCTTCTTATCTAATAAGTTTAGTCTCCCAGGGTGTAATCAGATCTCTGACCAGAAGACATAATTAAATGTGGTTCTGTCTAGAATCTCTCTTATCTACAACCCAAAATGCTTGAATATGTGATACTGATGCGCAGTGGTAATCAGGAGCCGTGCTTTCCACCCCACTTTTCTGCATGCATGTGAACAGAAAACTCTGCCTAGCCTATTGTCTCAGATGTCGGAGAGCTGTGCATACTGCAGTAACGTGTGTGACTCCTGAATGACCCTCAGACTTAGGAACCTGGCTATTTTTTCCTGACACTTTTTGAAAGCATCTACTTCCATTGTCTGTTGTAGCACTGCACATACTAGGTGCTTGAAGTGTGCGGGTATGTGCGTGTGTATGATGGTGGAAAGAAGGACCGTGGGAGCTCTCTCACAGGAAGAAAAATAGGAATAGGGAGGATGAGAAGGTTATGAGGAGATTATATACTGGGAAGGAATCTTGATAGCTCAGTTTAATAAAGGCTTCTTATGTGCTAGGCTTTCTTTCTTCTACATAAATTGAATGAAATTCAAAGGAAACCTGAATTTGAATCTTACCTGTACTTGGTACAAGTTGGATCACGTGTAACAAATTAGCTTGTATACACTTGGTTTTCTCATTGTTAAATAGGGATACTAAAACCTACTTCACAAAATAATGAAAGAGAATTAAATAACTAGTATTTTGAGTAATGAAACTAAAATGTTTATCATGTAGTAACCGTTAATATTATTATCCTCAAACCAATTCTGCTACATGCTTTCAAAATGAGCAAACTGAGGCTTCAGAGAGTTTAAATAACTAGTGTTCAAGGACACACAGCAATAGAAGGTAGACTTAGGATTTGAGACAATTCTCTATGCTTCATTCCACTGTGGAATGATACTGCAGAGCATCCAAGATAGTATCCATGGAAACAGCAGACCAACTTTGGTGACAGTTTTTCAGGCTACCTACAATATGTCCGTTCCACTTCCAGCATACATACCTCTCTCCCCCAACTCTTAGCTATTCGGGGTTGGATTAGTTCACAGCTCTGAGCTCTAGGGGCTTCATGTGATCCAATGAGGAAGATACATGAGAGAACATTCAACTATGGGCATTATTTGTCTTAAAACAGGAGAAAATTAGACATTAAACATTGAAGGAAGACCCATAGAATACACCCAGTTATCACTCTGTCTGGCCATTTTTCTCCTCCAAGACTTCATTCAATTAATGTCACATGAATAACACATTCAGGGAACACTGCAATAAACACAAAAATCAGGTTTGTGACCTTAAGACTAACAAGAATCACTGTAAAAAATGTCATACTAAGACAGGACAAAAACGTAGACATCATCTTACCAGTATTAGGCCACCAAAGAATGTATTAAATAAAAATACTTAATTATAATAATTGAAGACATGTGTAATTGAAGTAATTACATGAGTTAAATGAGAAAGAAAGAAGGGTCAGAGATTTTAATAGCAGCATGATAGATGGATTTAGTTAATTAGATAAGGCACCGTCTCACACTAAGCCTTTGAAACACAGGCTTGTCAGTCATACAACTTGCCGCATTAACCATCCCTTCTAATAAAAATTGTTCACAGGCTTCTAAGAGAAATATCCTTTGGTTGTTTATAAACAAAGAAGGGTCAACAATCTGTACAGCACCGACGTCTCACCCCAAGATGGTTAATTTATATGCTAGCCTCCATCCTTCTGATATGTCAAGAAGAGCTCCATATAAATGGGAGTATACTAGACAGGCATGGTGGTACATGCCTTTAATCCCTGCACTCGAGAGAGGGGGAGACAGGCAGATCTCTGTGAGTTCGAGGCCAGCCTGGTCTACAAAGTGAGTTCCAGGATAGCCAGGGTTGTTACACTGAGAAACCCTGTCTCAAAAAGTCAAAACAAACTAAGAAAAAAACAGTATAGTACATGCCATTATTCTTCTTGGTTAATAGATGAGGCGGTTATCAGTTAAATACTATATATGTCTAATAAGGAAAGCACTGATGTTGAAATTAGATCATTGAACACCAGAATGTACACTTTTAGTCACCTCGCATTTCTAAACAATGGAGAAGAAATAAGAGAGAACAGCAAGGGAAGGATACACAAAAAGTGGCAAGAAAAAAGTGCACATGGAGGGACCCAGGGCTCTGGCTGCACAGGTGGCAGAGGAGGGACTTGTTAGATAGCCATCAGTGGGAGGAGCAGCCCTTGGGCCTGAGGGGTTCGATGCCCCAGTATAGAGGAATGCCAGGGCTGGGAGGTGGGAGTGGGTGGGTGGGGGAGCACCCTCATAGAGGTAGGGGGAGGGAGATGGGATAGGGGATTTCCAGAGGGGAGACCTGGAAAGGGGGTAACATTTGATATGTAAATAAAGAAAATGTCTAATAAAAGAAAAATATATATTAAAAAATAGTGGCAGAGTAAATGGTGTCAGAGCACAGCCTATTGATTCTGGCTCCTATGGGTCCAACAGAGATGACACTAGTG
This sequence comes from Uromys caudimaculatus, assembly GCA_028551405.1. NCBI lineage: Eukaryota > Metazoa > Chordata > Mammalia > Rodentia > Muridae > Uromys > Uromys caudimaculatus. The sequence continues at coordinate 33,540,311 of CM052711.1, forward strand.
TTTGGGAACACAGAATGGATCTTCTCAGACTCCCTGGAGAACACTGTCTTCTCAAATGCCATTGCAGCATTTTAAGCCTTTTCATAGCTCACACATCTCCTGAAAGTTTCTTCCAGCTCAAGGATCTAATTCTCTTTTCCTACTATGGGTTCCTTATGTGTGATATTCTAAGATCCCATAATTTGTAAGTTATATCTTTGGCAGTACCTCTACCATATCTATTTGAAAAATATCTTCTTCATTCTTTCTCTTCCTCTGTGTATACAAACATGTGTAAATGTATGTGCCCTCACCCCCTTCCCCTCCATGTATATATCCCAACTGAGCACTAATTAGACTTGATTCTACTTAGCATTTGAGCTCAGAGTGATTCCGGTGTCATCAAGGTGGTATGGGTGTAGACTGTCTCCTTCTCTTTCTATGAGATGTGAATCACTCCTAATAAAGAGACCTAAGAAAAGAGGAACTTGGGGAACAATAACTACCAGGGGCTGCCAAAGAATTCTAAAAGTTCTCCAAGAGAGCTAAACCAGTCAAACATGCCCAGCCCCACGAGTATCATCCTTGGCTGCAGTCCTCTGGACATCTCTCTCCTCTTCATCGTACCACTGAATGGGCCTTGCCTGCCCTTCTCATCACCTACACCACTTTCTTCTTGCCTATTTTAGAAAAGAGACATACTTTAGGAGGGAGGAAGGAAGAGAGGGAGGGAGAGAGAGAGAGAGAGAGAGAGAGAGAGAGAGAGAGAGAGAGAGTTTATATGTACCATATTCATTCAGGTTCCTTTAGATCCAGAGGACACCAGATACCCTGGTACAGATGTTACAGGCTGTTGTGCTGGTAACCAAACTTGGGTCCTCTGCAAGAGCAGCAAGTGCTTTTAGTCACTAGTTCACTTCTCCAGCCCCTTCCTTATATTTTCAGAGGTGACCTTTTAAACTCTTATTTCATGGATGTAAATTCACTCATACCCTTTCCTTTAGAAATAAAGTGGGTCAATGAAATGGTAACAGTTAGGCAGTCTTGATGGTGGAGGCCTATACTCTCAGGTACTCGAGAGATGGACACAGGGGGATTTCAAGTTCAAGGATATCCTGGTCTCCATAGTAAACTCAAGACAAGTCAGGACAAGTCAGGACAACTCAGTGAGATCATGTTTCAAAATAAAATGTAAAAATAAGGCTAGAGACATGACTCAGTAGTATAGGGTTCCTAGCATGTGCAAGGCTCTTTGTTCAGTGCTCAATACTTACAATGGACTGAGGGCTGCTTCACCCTCCTTATGGATTCATAGGGCCCTGCTGTTGATTTTATTCAGCCTGCCTACAGATACAACCTCCTTCAACTCTTCTTCATCATTAATTCACTCGTAAACATTTAGTTAATAACTACCATTTGTCTTTCTACAAAAGGAAGGCCATTTAGATAAAGGGAGGCCTGACATTAGAATTTAATTTGTGGTTTAAAAAAAGAACAAGAAGAAAGCAGGATATATAGAGATAACCTAAAGAAAATCACCTCTTGTACTTACTGTACTATGGATTCAATATTATACTTGGGTACAGACTGTAAGATTACTCTAAAAGAAGATGAAAAGCATTTTTTGCTTAGGGAACTCAAACAAGCTTTACATACCATCCATGATTAGAACAGGAATATGTCTCTCTCTTTCCTATATATCAATAAGACAGGGATATTGACATCTCCTTAGGTAATAAAATGATGTTATTACCAAGGAGAATGAAAGTATGTAAATAAGAGCTCCACAAGAAAAAAAAAATACAGTAAAACATTTCTCCTTCAAACTTTCCTTGAGTTTTCTTTCTTTCTGAGGATGAGAATCCTGCCAAGTTTGAAGCTTATGGCTTTAAACATTTCTGAGTTATACAACTACACAAACGAGACTGAAGTATTTTCTTTGAGAGGGGAACTTGAAGGGGGAAAAAGGTTTTGCAGTCTGACTTGGAGGTAGGGAAAGTAGTGAGATTTTATATATATATATATATATATATATATATGCCTTCAACTTTTCAAAATACATTTGAAGAGCCCTCACTTTAAGCTGAGCTATGAAGCATGACCAGTTCTAGGCTAATTCTACTGTGATGAAGAGAATGATGACTCAGAAATGTCATAGGAGAAATGGAAGTTGGTTCATTATCATACATGTGCTGGGTTCCTGTTCCCCAGTGTGGTCCAGATGACTGAAGGAGAAAACATTCACATAACATTGACTTCTAGAGAATGAATATTCCCAACATTTCCAGTATGATTATCAAATCAACTCCCTGATATGAGTATTATCAAGTCATTTCATAGATAAAGGAACAGAAGCTCACCAAGGCTAATTGATACGGCCAAGAATGGAGATTGGGGCTCTGTTTTCAAACCCTATGTATGTTTCATTGATCATAGAATACAGATGCCCTACCAATTAGACCAAGAAGACACTGGACCACCCAAACAAAATGATATTTTACATATTTCCACTATCATATCCTTTTTTTGTAAAAGAAAGTAGATTTGTGGATTGTTAAGAAAACTGAAGAACTAATGTAAATGGCAGCATCCTTTAGTTTGTGTTGAAACCAGGTCATATAAAGAAGTAATCACTTTAAAATGGAGCTTGCCCAAGAATTATGCCTGTTATATATTTTAAGACCAACTAGATAAACTTTAGAATGCTCCATGCTATCTGTATTCAAGCCTTAGTAAGTTGTATTTATGCAGTAGTCACTGTCCTTGGTCTTAGAGATATAAAGAATAACAAGTATCCCTCTCCAAGAATATCATTGTTAAGCTACATATCTCTAATAAAACACAATGAAAACAGAGTACAGGAAAAAGACCAAACACTCTGCCAAGTGAATCTGAGAAATCTTCATAGACATGGTATTTAAACTTAAACCAATGAAGACAAGAATACAAGAAAAGAAAATACATTCCAAGAGTCGAGTCTGTTCTTTAATGTAATTTTGAATGCTATTCATGGGATGGGGAGACCTCCTACATTGTATACCCTGTCTGTGACTCTAGTGGTCACCCCTGGGTCATGGTATTTGGTTGGCTTCAGATTTATTATACAAGTTTTGAACAAAAGTATATGTTTTTAAAGACCTAAAAGAGATATGCACATTCAGAAGAATGGTGGGTTTACTAAAGGACGTTTGAATTCTAATTTTATTAAAGATGGGATATCTTCTTAGGATAAAGACTTTTTAATCTCAGTAATTATTACTACAGTCTCAAAAACTAAAATGGTCTGTGTCTGGAATGGTCCCAGGAAATCAAATTTTTCTCAGAAAAGAAACTAAATTTGCCTTAAAATTATGCATTGTCTTAGGATCATCTTAGAAATTGTAGAAGGGAAAAAGCTTCCCTTAGATCTTAGAGATTTTCCTAGACCCATAAAAACGTGAAGCTACCTTGAGCCAACAGACAGCAATGGGAGGAAAAAGGGATGACTTTGGGCTAAATGGCAAAATCAAACAAACAAAAGAAAAATCAAAAAAATCCAGCAATGATAACAACAACGAGAAAGTAAAAGAATCAGGGTACTGGAAGAGTAGCTCTGTATAACATATGCTTAGCTTGTGCAGGATACTAAGTTTTATTCCTAGCAGGGGTGGGTGAAGCAAAGGGAAAAGTGGAGGGATTGGGAGAGGAGGGGAGGAGCGAGGAGGGCAGGGAACATTCTAGTTATACTAGATGCAACAGGAATGTTCCACTCCAAAGAACTCATACGAAGCCAGAAGGAGAGAGTGTATAGTTCCCTTAAGGAGAATGTTGATCAACAGCTATTCTTTTTCAAGCTAAAGATTATCTACTCATTTATCTACTCATATGAGAAGTAGCACAAAGCAACTTCTAGATGTTTGTTTATTAATTTTTTAAAAGGACAGAAATTCAGGTGGTTTGGGAATTAGATTTGGGGTTAGATTTGGGAGGACATGGAGGGGTAAGAATGTGGTCAAATATATATTGCATGGATTATAAATTCTCAAAGAACCAATGAAATGAAATTCATATTTAAAAAAGAAATAGTAACTACGAAAAGTGTTTTTGGAGGGAAAGGGGATGTAGATAAATTTAATAGAGTCAGCATCAGTGCTACAGATCACTGGGGACTGTTTCATAGTGATTAAGAATATAGCATAGTGTTGGTTAATACTGAACATCACATTCTGGAAAAAATAATTTATACCATTGGCCAATTTCTGCAAGTAATACTCCTTCTATGGGTGATTTCAATTTGCATCATATTGAGTTGAGAAAAGCTGTAGACAGTCAGCTCTTGTGGAACTGTGTGAGCTAGTATGAGCCAGATCCAGCAATCACAGTGGGATGTCATTACTGAAGATGCTGAAAGTTTGTGGCAATTTTGCTTTCAGGAGACTGTGAAGATCAAACAAATTATATTAATGAGAATCTGAGGGGCATAATGGAAAAAGGTTGAGTCTAGCCCTGATTTATAATATTTTATTATAATATTTATATTTGTATATCTAAATATTATATTATAATATTTATCATAATAAGCCCTTGGCTTATAATACTTACTGGATTATATCAAGTCAGGGTTTAGAAGCTGAGGAGATTTGTCTGGTCAATAGGTCATTCTATTGACCCAAACTCTCTGACTTCATGGCCCTCTGCAAGAGCCTTACCAAAAAAAATATTTATTCAAGCATAATTTTTAAATAGCTAATGGGGTTGGACTGAGATTTAGTACCAATATACACTAACATGTCCATCTGCCTGTTTACAGTCAGCCTCGGGCTTTTACTGTTGACTTTGCTGTATTGATGGTTAAATATTTGAGTATCATTCATGTCTCAACCAGAAATCAAAGCTGAGGGAGAAAGGAGAGCACTGTAGCCAGCAAATATTCCTAGTCTTACGGGGTCATGGTAGAAAAGGAGAGTAATGAAATAAAGAAAGAGGCTAAAGGGTCAAAATCTCAGCCAAGTCTTTCTGGAAGTCAAGGAGAAAGAAACAAGGGAAGCGAAACATGAGCAGCAGACCCCAACACTGAGGGAAATGTCACTCAGCGCAGATAGCATCCAAAAGCAGAGGGAAAATCCGAATCCCATGACAAATGTGCTTAGAGAGACACACTTCATACATGTTAACTGTGGCTTCTGTTTCAGTTTTCTCAGGCAAATGCTCTTGGAAGCAGGGATGTCAGGTCAAGAGCAAACCTTGTCAAATGACAGAGTCCCTGGGATTAAAAAGCACCACAGGGAAAGAAATAGTGGGGCCACAGAGGCACAGGAACAATACACACCTGTATACCCACCTCTCCAATGAGAACTGATGCTTACATTTGCTCTCAGCAACTGGAAGGGCCTTGGTTGGAAAAACACGATTTGGAATATGCCCAATGAACAAACAGGAGATCTCAAAGAACAAAATTTAGGTCAACCATCACTGTTTCAATGTTGAAGAGTCACGTATCTCTGAAAAGTGAGAAATTTCAGGAAAATTTCAGTTTCTCCTAGCTCTGATGTATTGCTGTCCTTGAATGGGCTTTCATGTGAGCATTTTAATATTGGTGCTATGGAATAAACCAAGTCAAGACATGCTGAGGTTCCAGTGTTTTCCTTGTTTTAATCTACATACTTTTAGATATGACTAACTCAAAGATCAGTGTGAATACTGCATTTCCTTCCAGTGAAGTTCTCAGTGTTTGACATTGTTGGTGTGATCCAATAGTCTTAGTGGAAATATAAGTTGCTTATTTATTCTATGATGTTACCAAATCCATGTGCCTCAGTTTAGTTCCCTTAACCATTAGACATCTGAAGATCTAATGCCCTAAAGAAGGAGTTGATGTAGAGGCTCACATACCAGCATAAGGTTCCCCCAAAATGAACATAAAAGGTCAAGTACAGTGGTTTTCCCTTATAACCTAGCACTAGATAAAGAAGAAGGTAGTTAGAACTTAGTGGCTAGCTAGTCTTGTCTGATCAATGAGCTCTAGACTTAGTGAAAGACACTATTTAAAAAAAAAAAAAAAAAAAAAAAAAAAAAGGTAGAGAGCAATAGAGGAAAATGCTCAATGCCATTTTCTGAGGGAGATCCTGTATATAACCTGTCAGCTCCCTTGCCAACAGGTCCAGGCAAGAGGAGAGAACCCGGTACAGTCAAGTCTGTCCAGGGCTGAGTAGGATGGTGAGTGTTGATGGTCCAAAAGAAACTGCCAGGCCGGGAGTCTTGTTGAAGCAGGAACTCACTTTATTAAACTAGACACTTGCTTATATAGAGAAGACAAGGAGGTAGGCACTTAGGTATGGGAAGAGATGACATAGGAGGCAGGGAAGGGTGGTGGAGGGTAAAGGTAACTGACAGGGCCAATGGCAAAGCTTCACATCAGAAACGGTGGGCAGAGGCAGGGCCAAAATGTCTTGCTGAGTCACCCCGATATGAAGTGACTGAGACAGGTCTTAAAACTTGAGCCAGGCTTAGGCTTTACCACAAGGCCGAAGAAACTCAAGCCAGGCTAACATTTGTCCTCAAGGCCCAAAACAGGGCCAAAATGGGGCCCAACAATAATCTACTCCATTGCTTTGTGCCCACTCATCCTGAATGTAGAAATCAGGATTTCTTTCAAAGTCCATCAAAGGAATCCAATCACTATGAAGCAAAGTTTGGCATCAACAAGGGACAGTATGGTTTCACAAATGACACCTTATGGTTTACGTGTTCCTATTAGACACATCTATACTCTAAATCACCCTCCCCACCATGCTCAAACTAGAGAGCCTCTGTATCTCACAACTGCCACCTCTTCCCACACAACTTCTAGGTCTTCTTTTGCCCCAGAAACTTTAACTTCACTCCTCTGTTATTATACAAATCAAGTCTTCTTGGTTCCATGAATGTATCTTCAACTTTATGAAACCAAATCTATCCTGTATTTCAGAAAAGCCCAAAACTCTGCTGCTAATATTATCAACAACAATACCTATGCTTCATTTGGGATAGCATATAAACTTCCTTGTCATGGATGTATCTTGTCAAATAGTGTAAAACTCTGTGTGTGAAGGAGAAAGGCACTGGATATTCTTATTTGTCCAAATTTTCTACAAGTCACACTGTTTAATCTTGGGTTCCAAGCTATGCATATCATGTGTGGTTCAAGACACCATGACTCTTGAACAAGTTTCACTATGATGTTAAAGGTCTGGTGCTCACAATTTATGAACAAGATGCTGGAGCCGATGGAGAGGAAGATGAACAGGGAATGTTGACCTAATCTAGAAAGATGAAAAGATGAAGTGTATGGTGAGCAGGTACCCAAAGACATAGTGATGTTGAGAAATTCCAGGAAAGTATATGAGAACAAGCATGAAATTGTGGATAAATCATTAAGTAATATTACTATATATTTAAAATGACCTGAATGAATGAATGAGTATAGGAAAGAAATCACATTGCCATTCACTTCCAGAATGGGTCTACAGTTAATGAACCTCTCCCTGGGAGGAACTCATAGCAGGCTAAATGACAATGATATGTTGGGGTCACTTGGTTTTGTTACTAATGCCTACTTCAGACAGAAGCCTTGCTTCTCAGGGTCACTGGGATTCAAACTTGGGTCTTTGTATGAGCATCCTTGTTTCAGTAGAGCTAGTTCCATGGGAGACCTCATCCCCTAGCAACAAAGCCCATGACTGCAGGCATGGGATATGATTTAGAAACGGGAATGACAATCCCCTTCCAGCTGCATCCTGTTAGTGTCTTCTTAGGCATTGTACAGAGAAGGATCCTGAAGGCACGTGTAGAATAAGCAAGCAAGAGTTTTGCTTCCCTTCACATTCTCAGTCCTGTAGGCCTACCCATACTAATAAAGACTTGTAAGGAAGACTTTTGTCAAGTAATGAAAATGCAACTGATTTAGGGTGAGACACATCTAGGTTTGAATGTCAATGCTGCCTTTCATGTTTGGTGAGGGGAGCCTATAAACCTGATATTCTTATTTGTGGGAGAGCCTCAAAAGCACCACCAATAGAGCAGTAGGATAGTGATCTGACATACATTAAAATCTAGGATGCCTCTGGCATATGGTTAATATATTCAAACCATGGTATTTTTCCTTCTTGGCTAGAAAAAGTGACCATGCTTTCTCATGCAAAATTCACAGCTACATCAGCCAGTATAAAAATCAGTTGATAGAAAAAGCACAATTGTACCACTACACACAACCAAAGACTGTATATCTTTTCTGTCTAGTTACAGAGCCATTACATGTTTGTCTTTCTTTGAGGAACACAAAATTGAGAAGCAAGAACTTGACATGAATGAAAACGCAATTTAACACACAATGAAATGAAAATTCTATAGCTTGAGAATCAGAGAATTTTCTTGAAATGGACTCTTTTCAGTGCCATAAATTTCACCAACTGGATTTTTTAAGTATCTTCCTTATCAACCTTTTGAAATGAAGGTTGATTAGGTTCAATGGGAAATCTGCATTTCATCACTAAAATGGAACATAGTCCTTGGCCTAGTCTCCTGAGGAGCTGCAATCTGTGGCAATGTGGGCAACCGAGTGTGGTAAAAACAGGTACCGAATTGATTTCAGGTGTGACAAACAGGAAGTGTGTTTGCATAACTCAAAGGATATGAAAAGGATGGCTTCCGTGCTTACTGAGACTCCCTGAGAAGGAAACCACCTCCAAATGGCTATTCCAGCCTTTGAGTTTACAAAGAGCTTACGAGAATGACAACATGACTGAAAAGGAGACATTTTGATTGAGTTTACATGTTTGAATATTAAGAGGAAGACAGAGTCAATTATTATACGGTAAATGCAGCAACAGTGAGTCTCATTGAAGACTCAGGCCTAAGCTGAGAAGAAGGCCCCTGCAGTGAAGTGTGTGGCACATAAACATGAGGACCTGAGTTTGAAATCTCCACACTTACATAACAGCTAAGCGTGGCAATGTACATCTGTGACTCCAGTGCTGGGGACAGTGCAGAAACAGGGTTCCTAAGGCTTGCTGGGAATCATTGAGCTACAGATTCAGTGAGAAACCCTATCTCAAAAACTAAAGTACATGGTACAGTGACAGGCAGGTAGATCAATGGAATAGAAGACCCAGAAATGAACCCACATACCTATGGTCACTTGATCTTTGACAAAGAAGCAAAAAACATTCAGTGGAAAAAAGACAGCATTTTCAACAAATGGTGCTGGTTCAACTGGAGGTCAACATGTAGAAGAATGCAAATTGATCCCCTCCTATCTCCTTGTACAAAGCTCAAGTCCAAGTGGATCAAGGACCTCCACATAAAACCAGATACACTGAATCTAATAGAAGGGAAAGTGGGGGAAAGTCTCAAATACATGGGCACGGGGAAAAAGTTCCTGAACAGAACACCAACGGCTTATGCTCTAAGATCAAGAATGGACAAATGGGACCTCATAAAATTACAAAACTTCTGTAAGGCAAAGGACACTGTCAATAAGACAAAACAGCAACCAACAGATTAGGAAAAGATCTTTACTAATCCTGCATCTGATAGAGGGCTAATATCCAATATATACAAAGAACTCAAGGAGTTAGACTCCAGACAATCAAATAACCCTATCAAAAAATGGGGGAACAGAGCTAAACAGAGAATTCTCAACTGACGAAACTCAAAGGGCTGAGAAGCACCTAAAGAAATGTTCAACATCCTTAGTCATCAGGAAATGCAAATCAAAACAACCCTGAGATACCACCTCACACCAGTCAGAATGACTGAGATCAAAAACTCAGGTGACAGCAGATGCTGGCAAGGATGTGGAGAAAGAGGAACAATCCTCCATTGCTGGTGGGATTGCAAGCTGGTACAACCACTCTGGAAATCAGTTTGGTGGATCCTCAGAAAAATGGACATAGTACTACCTGAGGACCCAGCTATACCACTCCTGGGCATATATCCAGAAGACACTCCAACATGTAATAAAGACACATGCTCCACTATGTTCATAGCAGCCAT
>CM052711.1:33556400-33586137 GCA_028551405.1 Uromys caudimaculatus
GGTCAGTCTCTGGTGAGCTGTGGGGCGCGTCCCTGGCCCTCCGCTGGGTCCTGCGATCTCCGGCGAGGGATCTTTGTCCCGGCGCTGATCAGCTGTGGGGCCCTGTGGCCCAAGCTGAGGTCTCCCGCTCAATAAATTCTTGCTAAGTGAATGTGTAGAGCTTGTAAATGTTCAAAGTCAACATGAGAAAGAAATAGTTGAAAGGGGAAATTCTGGTCTCGTTGGAGACTCAGTTGTGCCATGTTCTGCTTTTCTGGAAACTGTCTTATGAGAGGATGTTTTGTTGAGAACAGACACGTGTGTTTTTCTGGAGGCTGCTTGGTGATAGGGCACTTGATATCTTGCTGGAGTGGTTTCTTAAGAGGACACATGATGTTTGGAAAGAGTATAAGTATAACCCAACAGATAATGGTCAATGATCTTTCATTGGTTCTCTTTGCTGGCCTTTGTTGGGCTTTGCTGATGCTGGTCTTCACTGACAACACCCTTCATTGGTTTGCCTTGCTTTCTTGGCTAATCTTCTCTTATTGTGACTTTATAGAGAGAAACACAGCGCAGAACTTCTGGTGGTATTCCAGCTGCTTCTTGCTGCTTCCGTGGACTGGTGTTAATTGGTGGAGCATCACTGTTTCTTCTGGATTAAGCCACTGCTCCTCATTCATGTTTGGTGTTTGCCTAGTGGACTAGACTGCCACTGCTGATTTGTTTTTGGTGTTTTGCTAGTGGACTGAGCTGCTAACAAAGATTAGAACTGTCCCAAAGAACTATTTCTAAACAGGTCTACAACCCCCATTTCGTATTAACCTTTCTTTTCCTCTACCCCTGGTGGGTGGTGGGCTAGAAAGGAAGTAGAAGCATTAAAGAACCATAATTAAAGTAGGTTTTGAAAAATAAAAGTCTATAAATAGTAATACCTAGATGAGCTACAACACAGGACTAGTTAAAGAAAACAATGTATCAACACATGTGCACACACACACACATACAACATAACCATACAGCATCAAAGAAGCAGGTCAAAACTCTAGTTATATACAATATGCCTGCTTATTTTTTTAGAGAAGGTGGGAGCCAAGAGTGGGAGCAGTGATAAGAGAGGCAGCAAACAATAGCAGTGTGCACAGGTGCTTCTGACTGTGATTGATGTCCTGTGTGTTCTCACTCACATAGAAAATTAGAATGCAGTCACTCCAGGTATGGGCCATCTGAGTTCCTGTGTCTATTCCCTGTGCCCACTTACTCTCCTGGGAGACTCTGTCTAGCCTGTGGGCCTTGTTACTCAAATTTTCTACTGGAAGAAAGCAAAAGAGCCTCTCCCTTTTTTATTTTGTTCTCACTCTTGTACCTAGCTTCTACGCCATCCTCTGTCTCCCTGTCCCTGTCGCTGTCGCTCTCCTCATTCCTCCTCCTCTCCCTATTCCTCTCCTCTCCCTTTCCCTATCTCCCCCCATTCTCTTTCCCTCCCTACACTTATACATCTCTTTCTCCTCTTTCTTTCCCTGACAATGTAAAGGGAGAACTTCATTTTAAGGATTCTTCACCTAGGGACCTAAGAGAGAATTTCATTTCTCTTAAAGCTTCTGGTTATTTTTCCAGAGGGCTCCATAGCGACAGCAACAATTGCTTCTGAGAGTAGCTTCATCAAATTCGCCATGGCTCCATCCCAGCTAAATTGGTCTGACTGTCTCTCCATGGGTCTCTCCCACTCCTTCCCACACATAGCCTGCTCTGTATCAGGCAGGGTTTATTTCAAAACCCTGCCTTCCTACTACTTAATCAGTGTGCTAATGTCTCAGCTGCTCTTAGGAGGTTTAAATCAGAATCCAAAAGGATAAAGAAATTTTACATCTTCCTCTTCCATGGAGTCCATACTATTACCATAGTGTTATCAGAAACAGTTATTGTTTTTTCACAAGCAACCTTCTTCACAAGACAACTGTAGAAAGAAGCAAGGTAGAGTACTGTAGCAACATCTAAGGTTTTTTTGTTGGTTTTTTTTTTTTTTTTGGTTTTTGGTTTTTGTTTGTTTGTTTTTGGGGGGGTTGGGTTTTTGTTTTGTTTTTTTTTGTTTTTTCGAGGCAGGGTTTCTCTGTATAGCCCTGGCTGTCCTGGAACTCACTCTGTAGACCAGGCTAGCCTCGAACTCAGAAATCCGACTGCCTCTGCCTCCCAAGTGCTGGGATTAAAGGCGTGCGCCACCACTGCCTGGCTGCAACATCTAAATTTTAAAGTGTCACTCACAGAATGACGTCCACTACACTCATCCTTATTTGTACAGTCTCCATTACACATTTCACAGAAATACAAAAACCCTTACAAAATTTGAAAAGTATATACCATTAAAAGTCATCAAGGGTTATCACCTTGCACATGCCAACCTAACCAAGGTAAAACTGTGATTGTATTAATCAAAGTAGCCATAAAACATATAAACCAAACAAATGGCAAAATGTGAAAATGTTTAGTGATTAACCAGAGGGCAAAAGATCACATCTTGCATACTTATTTCATGTACCAAGAGCATATTTAAGTAGCATTTTTTAATAATAGGTTCTTAAGTATAATTTAACATTTAAGTAGTATTTATAAGTCTGATTTGATGTTTTACTTCTTTTCTTTATAAAGGAGCCATGTGAATGGTTTAGGGTAAAACCAACCAGGCTCTCAGCCTCATCATCTAAGAAGAAACAATATATTGTTATGGAGAACCCAGCAGAGATGACCACTGAGGCGGTTTATCATCAGCTGAAAGTCTTTATTTCAGCCAACTAGGGCTATACTCAAGTGTACCCAAATGTAGCTCCAAGTATTTAGAACAGAGAATTTTAAGGGCAAAACATCCTGGCATCTACTCTGCAGCTGCAGGGAGAGGTTTTTTATTTATTGTTTTTTGTTTGTTTGTTTTATTTGCTTGTTTAGTTTTGTTGCTTTTTTTGGTTTGCACAAGCAAGCAGTTTAACAGAAGCTAAGTTAGCTGGGGCATCTTGACCTCAGGTTCCTATAGATTTGGATAATTTTTCATAGGATTCTCCATCAAGGAAATCAAATTCTAATCAAACCTAAAACGGCTTCAGGAAGAATACAAGATGGAGGAGCTTCTGCACTCTCTTGCCCTATCACAATGTATTTGTAGCCCAGCAAAAACTTGAACACGTGGGAAAGGACAAGTTTTGGGAAGACAGCTTTTGCATTGTCCAGTCCCAAGCCTCCTTTCTCTCATATAAGCAAATTGCTCCAACTTTCCTCTCTAGTTCCAATCAATGCTAGATGTGCACACACCCAGCTGAGGACAAAATATAATAAGGGTGGCCTCAGGGAACACCTTACTCCCCACTCTCCTTGAGCTTCATAGATTTAAAACAATAGTTTGATTTACTTGAGGAAATATAGTGGGGCAGGGATGGAAAATGGAATAAAGATTCTCCCTGGCTGAGACAGGTAGAAATGCCACTAGAAATACCAAGTGTGTCTCCCATGAACTTGATTTTTAATATTAAGACCTTTCTCTACAGGAGGATATTGCTAGAACGTGATCTAAACTCCATTTCAAGAAGACAAGTACATGCCTGGAATTGAAATCAGGAGCTCTATTTCCAACTTGGAGGTCCTTGGCCCTCAGAGAAAGCAGCTCCTTTGAGCTGTGCTGGAGACCACTGCCTTAGAACTGAAAGAGCCCTGGTTTTCCTGCTGCCTGGTATTTCTCTTCTTTTTCCCTGCCTGGACTTCCTGAGTAGGACACACCTTAAGCTTTGCAGCCCCTTCTGGAAGTGGGCTTTGTTCTGTTCTCTAGTTCAGGGAGCCTGCTTGAGCTCCTGCCAGCCAATGGGCACTCCTGTGGCTCAGCCCAGAGCCTATTTTTAGGTTGTCAGGGCCTCCTCTTCATCTTTTCTCTTCCCTTCACTTCATTGATCACCTACATGGTTTTGTTCCAAAAAAGTCTGACAGTGGTATGGGAACCAGTCTGCACTACTCTCTCTTCTTTTTTGTTTTCCCAAGGTAACCATAATGCCTTTCATTTTAAGGGTTTATTGCTAATAACTATCGGGGAAAAAAGTCAGCCCCCAGACTAGCAGTGACAATAAATACAGGGAAGTTACAAACCTGAAGAAATCCTTCAAAGTTTACACAGCATTGGTCTCCAGGCTACAGTTATGGTTTCCTTTTAAAATGGTATTTGAAAACTACATTTGATTTCTGTTCCTTCTTTTTATTTCTAAAGTTGGAGGCCATTAAATCTTTCCCTTCCCAACACGGGCACGGCGACCATCCTTCACCCATAAGGACCTTTGACTCTGAACAGCCTTCATTTTTCTTGATCTCCATCTTCTGTCAAATGGATCCTTGGGCCATCATTTAAACAAACACTTACTCTCTACCCAAATTTCCACCTTGTAGAGCCAAATTTTATTTTATTCTGGAGCTATAACTTATAGACTAGTAACTACTTGCCATGCTACTCCTCCAGGGGCAATTAGGAAAGATTCCGTGGTAGACAGGAATTAAGAAATGATGCCCAAGGAGGGAAACATCAGACATGACAGTCATGGAGAAGAATAGAATTTGATCGCTTGTAGTGTCCGATGCCTGTCAGGAAGACCTTGCTGAGCTGTGTTTGTCCACTATCAGAGGGTGTCAAGTTAATATAGATTATCATTAAGAGCCGTTCTAATGCAGTCTTTATACTAAGACTAGAAAAGGCTAGGGATTAACATGGAATATAAATCCTAACATATGTGAACTGTGATTACACAGACTGGAGGAGCCAGATCAAAGAACTGCCATCTTGCATTCAGTCTGACATCTAATCAGTATGCAGGAAACACACACAGAGTACACAGCACAGTCCTAGGTGCTCAGCAACAGCAGACAGTGCCTCTGCCCAGTATGGGCTTCACGACGGACAAATGTTAGACCAAAGCTGATTACCCATGAGCATGTTGAAAAGGAGCGCTGTAGAGAATCAAAAGCTGAAGGTATCTGCTCATCACTAACACTCAGCTGAGCCCTGTTCCCTACTCTGGCTGAGGAGAGCAAAGAGTTAGAGGAAAACAGCAGCTCCAAGTGCTCCCAGACAGAATAAGGATGAACCTGGCAATAATGTGCATCGCAGCAACCATTTTGCCAAATGGATGTGGGGTATAGTTTTATATGGTAATTATATATGTTCATTAAAAGATAGAACTTTTTAATAGATATCCATCTATTAGATATCTAATATCTAGTAGATATTAGTGTGTTTTTTAAACATATAAAGCTCAGGTAGTGGAGTGACTTGTTCAGAGAAAGGCAGGGGGAGATAATGACAATAATACAATAATCATCACAGCAACAGCTCAGCAGACAAATGTGGAGGCTTTGGGTTGGAGCCTAAATGGCTACCTGAATGTCTTCACTTGGCATTTTATGGCTTATAGGCTTATTACAGGAATTGATTAAATACAAACTGCCATCTAATTCTAAAGTCCATTTCGAACTGAGACTGTCTCTAGAATTCCCTTATCTCAAAATTCACTAGCACTCAACAGGACTGCAGGCTATAAAAAGGCCTTATTGTGTCTAACTCCCTCTAAGTAGAAGAATGACTTAAAGTAGTTAATGAAGAGAGGTTTTCTCCAAACTTTAGCCTCCTTCCCTGGGGCCCTGGCCTCACCTCTCATTCCTTGATAATTCGTTTCCCACCTAGTGTCATGACTGGGCTGCTTGCTAACTATTCACAATTGTATTGATCTCAGAGATGAGCTGGGCGGCCATGAAGGATTGGCGTTATAGAACAAAGCCCAGGAAGCCTGGCCTATCTGCTCCTTGTACTGGGATGTGAAGTCTGTCTCTGCCCTCTGACCCTCCCTTTCATTGTATCATGTCTCAGAAATTGTGAGACTCTTCTCAAAGATTTCATTATCTTCCTCCAGTCTACCCATGCCTCCTGTGTGACTTGTGAGACTTGGTAAAAACAGGGCCCCATGTAACCTTCAGTGGCATTACAGAATTCCTGAGGTAACTATGCAGATTAGACCCTTCTATGATCCTGGGCAACTTTAATTTAAGGCAACATGCTAATTAAGTACTAAAATGAGTGGTACAGGCAGCAAGAACAGAGGGAGTTCAGGGTAGGGAGAAAGTTCACGTCCTTCTCAATTCGATTTCTAAAGACCAAGTAATTTTATTCTCTTTGCCCGTAACTTCTCCCTTACTCCCTTTTGAAACACCTATGACTGCCAGATCACAACTTTCCTACACTCCTTTCTGGCAATGAAAGGTGAATGGAACCTCTAGATATCAAAGTGAAATCTAAGGGTTGTAAGCATCCAGTGAATACCTACTATGTGCCATCATGATGCTTGTGGTAGTGACAATGGAAATGCCTGTGGTAGTGACAATGGAAATCTCTAAGAAGCACTCACCATCCCGGTGATCCTTATAAGTCAGGGTGGAGGGTCGGTAAGTATGTCATCAAAACCCTGATGTTGAGAGTGAGAAGTGCTTGAGTAGTAGAGTGTGTGCTGCTGGGGAGGCAGAGGAGGAGCTGGCAGGAGGGAGCACCCTGAAAACTTCAGGTGCAAGCAAGTGCACCTCCTCCAATACTTACACTCCTGAACTCTGAGAACTTTCTGGGAACCCCAAACCGAATAAAAGAGTACAGGAGGGCAGATTTGCACACATAAATTTGATGGGCAAGTGGAGGTAAGGCTATGCCAGACTTTTTAAAAAGAAAATCTAAAGCAGGATTATTGCACTACTGCATAGTGATAAAATGTAAAGCACTTTTCAAATGTTTTGTGGCCAATAAAAGACACATTCTGGTAAGAATTTGTGCTTTAAATGTTATATGCACATCACAAACGCTTTCCATAAAATTTGCATTCTCCTTCTGTAATTTGAGGTAAAACTTCAGTTTGCAGTGATTTTTTTTTTTTTAGGTCAAAACATCAACAATCAAATGGAGGTGAAAACTAATAGCAGGAGAGATTCATTTACAGGTCAGGAAGGTGTCACCAGCAGCACCCATCCAAAAGTGTATCTAAATTCCATGCTAGGACCCTCCTTTAAGTTTGGAAACATGACCTAAAAACTCAGGTTATTTTGGCTAATGGGAATAAAACCAACAATTTCTAGAAATATGTCACCATAAATACCTCAGTTAGTTTAGTAAGTTTACACACACACACACACACACACACACACACACACACACACACACACATGCACACACATTTCCTCCCATTTCCAAGTTAATGATTTGCTCAAGCTTCATATACAGTCTTTGTCATGAGATAGATACACTGGTCTAATTAAGCCTCTGCTTCAGGTTTCTCATCAGGTAACCAGTTGACAACTGAAACGGGACTGCTGACTACTCAAACCACTTCTAATAACAGCACTGCCTCTGTCTAAACTTTTTCTGAAATAGTTTAAAGAATGACTGCAATGTCTCTTAGCCAAGAAGAGTCCTTCAGTGAGAGCCACTGTCACATAGACTATATTTCTGTTGTTCAAAGACTACATGTGCACCGATGGAAAGAGAATTTGAAACCTCACTCTTGAGTTCACAGGCAATGCAGTGACCCTGGTAAAGAGAATCAAGGTAGATTATTAGAATCTACATCTGTCATCTGGGAAAGAATTAAAAGTGAATAAAGGAATTTGCATTCAAGTCAGAAACACATTGACAGTTCTCAAAAGTATGGCAGTAGTCTTGGAAACAATCATGGCAGTGGCCCTATAAGCAAACCATCATTTGAGTATATGCAAGAAATAAAAATATACAACGGCATAGAGATTACCTAGATGAAAACTTGGTAAATATTTGCCAGTTTTGCACACACACACACACATACACACACACACAACTATATCTGTCCTCTTGAATTTTATTGCTTTGAAGAGTTATACAAAAGAAATTCCTTTGGGATATGTTGATTTAGACTCCATCTCCTTTACCACCCATCCTTACTCAGTGACATCATCCTTCACATCCTTGTTTTATTGACTCTGCTCTCATTAAGGCAAGTACATCTTCCACTCACTTGTTTGACACATCTGAGGTACTTAGCACAGTTGGCTATTTTCTCCGTCTCAAAATGTGTCCCTTGGCCTTTGTGGGAAAGTTTCTATTCTGGCTTTCCCCTTTCCTTTCTAAAGTTTCCTCGTAGACCTCTATGTATTGACCTTCCCTTTCAATTGCAATGGCACAGTCATCCCGTCCTGGTCCTTGGTTGGCAAAACGGCCTCCTGATAATTATATTCTGTCTCTCCCTTTATTATTACAACTTCATAGGCCTTTATGAAGAATTAATGCAAATATAAAATGACATTTTCCCTTCTTCATAATAAGGTTTTATGTTCTTGGGTCATATATTCATGAAGATGAAAAGAATCCGTAAACTAAACAACTCTGGGTGTCAGGCTCTACATGCGGGTCTGTTCAAGCTCTATTGATGATCAGCATAGCTATACTATTGCTTCTTCTAGCATCTTTTTTTTTTTTTTTTTTTTTTTTTTTTGAGATTGAGGAATCTACTACAGTTTGAAACCCATTCATATTATCAGTACCCACAATCTATCTGCATCTTGTAACAAGGGCATGATCTTTAAGGGACCCAACTATAACAATAATAATGTTTGTTAGGTCACTTTGGAAATGGAATTTAGAGGAGAATTTTTCATGGTGTCTGTCATCAACATGTAAAGAGAATGCAATGTGAGAACAGCAACATGACAATTTGAAACATTACCTGTGGTTTCCTCCCTGCCTTAGGAACTTCTTTGCCCTTTCCTCTCCTATTTAATAGAAATATTCAATTACTTTACAAGAATATCATTATAGCAAGGTATGAAAGGTCAGTATTGTTTTTGAGTCTCAAAATAATATCTTGAAATGATTTCTAGAGAAAACCGTTGGAGAAGAAATCTTTTGATCTTTTGTGTCTCAAAATCTTGGTAGCTATTTTGTCTATCTATCATCTATCTATCTATCTATCTATCTATCTATCTATCTATAGTATCAAAATCAAAAGTTTTGAAAGATTCTGGGGCTAAGGTTTATTCGCTACAAAAACAGGCTCAGGGAAAACAAGAAGGATAAACCACCTTGCAGCAGAACTAGCAGCTGGAATGGTGGAATGAGAGATGAAACGATAGAAGTAAGAGCTTAGATGTCAAAAATTCTGTAAGGAAAACTCCCTGTTCTATGTTCTCCATCAAGTTTTAAGGTGAAGTATAATGGAAATTCCAAAAATCTTTAAGATTCTAAGACTAGAGAAGATTCATCCTTGTGGACCAGATAAGGATCAGCAAAGAGCTATGATGTCAGCCTTCAAGAAGCAGCAGCTCTATGTAGAAAACAAAGGTCCTGGAACATCTGGCTCCCTGTAGTTTGCCCACCTTTGAAATGTCTTTGGGGAAACAAGAATTTCCTCACATGGCAGGAGATCTGAGAAAGTAGCCTACAGAGGACATGTAGAGCTTTTTTGGGTTTTTGTTTTTGTTTTTGTTTTTGTTTTTGAGACAAGGTCCATGTATCTCTTCCTGACCTTAAACTCACTATGAAGATCCAACAATTCCCAAACTGTGATCATCCCCTTCCTGCTTCCAGAGTGCTTGGATTATAAGTATGAACCACTGCATCCAGGAAACCTATCAGTTTCTGTGAGGAAGCAGCAGAATGATGTGACTGCAATTCTGTCTACATACAACACAAAATTGCATACTCTCCTGTGATGCCACAGAGAATGAAGCAAAGATCGAAGACTAGATATCCCAACCGTAGAGTGCTCATGCTACATAAACTTTGTGAGATAGGAATTCAGAAGAATAAAATTTAGAGGAGAAAAACCTAAGTTCATCCTGGATTTCCCAATATTCAATCTTTTTATTAGCAGTAATGATATAATTAAGCCATGAAAATATATTAATTATATCTCTACAACTCCAATCTTCCTCTATCTATCTACCTATCTATCTACCTACCTATATCTATCCATCTATCTATCTATCTATCTATCTATCTATGTATCTGACATCTATCTATTTATTTATCAATCCATCTTCTATCTATCTAACCATCAAGTCATTCACTCATATACCTATTGAGGAATACAGGTCCATCTGTGTTGCCCAGTCTGACCTCAAATTTCAGGGCATAAATGATCCTTCTGTCTCAGACTCCCACATAATTAGAAATAATGCACAAGCCACTACACTCATTTGTGATCTTAGAATCTATAATTCTTATATGTATTTTGCTAAGCATACTTTTATAAAATGCAAACACATCTTTCCTGGAGTTAGTGACTAATCTTATCTGATGAGCATGTGCCTTAGCATATCCAATATACCAGTCTGTTGAAGTCTCCAGTGCAACTTTCAATATCCTCTTCTTCCCTCTTTTTCCAAAAGACATCCAGAGGATTTGAAGGAGGAGGCAAATGGAAGCAGATCCTGAGGAGAGTGAGGACGAAAGTCCATTCCCCTTACCTCTGTTCCTGAAATTATGGCATGAATATAATGTTTTCAAAACAACCCCTTGGGCAGAATGGAAAAACACTTCACAAAATGAGCAATCATATAAATCCCCTTCAGAGTCCCTCGTCCAGCTTCCAGCCTCAGAGCCACTGCTGAGCAAGAAGGGAGCAGCATTAGCTCAGAGCCATTGCTCACCAGTCCACGGCCATGGTGGTGGCTGCTTGCAGGTCTACCTAAAGCAGCAGCTCCCCTCCAGCTGTGTGTCCTGCAGGCTCCCAGACTTCTCAGGAAAAAAAGCTGCAAGCATCCTTGCCCCCACAGCATCCAGTTCCACAGTTTCGTAAGTGCTCTCTGCAGAGGTCTGTGAAGCTGATCTAGAATCTTATTGGATTAGGTCCCTCCTGGAGTTGAACCCTTCCAACTGTGAAGCAGATCTGACTTCCTGAAGGCACATCCCTATGCCTAAGGGGTCAAGAAAGCTGAGTGTTAACACCTAGAGTTTAGTGTTTGGGGCCTGAGCGTCCTAAGAATTTGAATTGAATAACTTTAACCTCTTAGAACTAAGTGGGAGTTTCATCACCTACAAAACCCAGGAAAATCTTGGCCAGTTGCACTCCCTCAAGGTAATGTGAAAATTACATTAAATGTGATTAGTGGATGTTTAAACAGAGGTTAGTTGGGACATGCTTCAACATTAAATCTGAATGGTGTCCAATTCCACTTAAAATAAGTGAGCAACATGCACTGTAGTTAAATTAAAGATATATTGATATTTTATAAAAGTAACCAACCACAGTGGGATAGGGGATGCATCTGGATAAACAACCTTGCCTTGTATATTTTCTCTGTATTCCATTTTAAATGAAGTACTTGAAATCTCATTAATCACATGCCTTTGAATTTTCCTATTCTGTCCTGAGTAGGAAAAGAAAATGTTGGTGAATTTTGAAGGGAGAGAATCTTTAGAACCAATCATGATGGACCATTTGCCAAGGGCCAAGCAATACTGGATACAAAGAACATTAAAACCAGGTCAATTATATAGAGAAGTCAAAGCTATTAAAGAGACTGCAGTGGGAGTGAATAAGTGAAATGGAGACTTTACTTTCTTTGGAAAGGGAGCTATGGCAAATGTTGCTTTGCTGGGACACACAGGTGAAATGATGTCTTGCTAAAGCAGACACGTGAAAGAATGTTTTCCTGAAGCAGACACAGGTGAAAGGATGTTTAGATATCGCAAATACATGAAAGGACATTTGATGAAGGAGTATAAATATGACCCCACAGACAGCAGGAGACGAGCTTTGAGCATTGGCTTGGTTTGCTCTATCTTGCTATTCTTTGCTAACGACACACATGTATTTCTTCGCCTTACATAGTGTTGTTGAGCTCAACTCAAGAACTGCTCTTGAGATTTCTGTGCCAGCTTGCCACTTCAGTGGTCTCACCTCAGGGTGGTTGGCGAGCCTGGTGGTTTCTTCAGAATTGAGCTACGGCTGCCAGTTTGTGCCTGGTATCTGCCTGTCAATAGGACTGAATGTAGCTGTAAGTTCCTGTGTGGTGTCTGCCTGTACCAGAGGATGGGCTGCAGCCATTGAGTCTTATTTGGTGTTTGCTATGGGACTGCACTGCTGAGAAAGAACATCAAGCTTGCCCCCAAAGAACTACTGCTGAACAAGTCTATTTCCCCCACATCCTAATAACTTTTCCACTACCTCTGCTGGGTGGTAGGCTAGAAAAAAAGTTCAACCCTTATTAAAAGTAGGTTGCAAAAAATTTATGCCTACAGATAAGTGACCTCCAAAGGTGTCAAAGGCTTGGTCTGTAGCCCACAGTACAACTAAAAGGTAGGAGAAACAAAGGTAGGTCCTGGTGGGAAGATGCTAAGTCATCTGGGGAAGTTGAAGGGAATGATGGGGAGCACCAGGTCTTTCTTCTCCTTCTACTTCTCAGCTGCCATTCTCCTGGACCACACATTCTTAGAATAATGCACCATGCTGCCAGAGCCCCAGAGCAATGAGACCAAAAGTCCAAGAACCGAAACCTCTGGAGGCAAGTCCTAAAATAATCCTCCATCCTGACTAAGTCAGTTATTTCAGATATTTTTCTGTCATGAAAGAAAGCCAACTAATACAGGTATACACTCACAGGTTGTACTGGCTAGTTTTGTGTGTCAACTTGACACAAGCTGGAGTTATCACAGAGAAAGGAGTTTCAGTTGAGAAAATGCCTCCGTGAGATTCAGCGGTAAGACATTTTCTCAATTAGTGATCAAGGGGGGAGGGCCCCTTGTGAGTGGTACCATCTGTGGGCTGGCAGTCCTGGGTTCTATAAGAAAGCAGGTTGAGCAAGACAGGGGAAGTAAGCAAGCCAGTAAGTGACATCCCTCCATGGCCTCTGTATCAGCTCCTGCTCCTTGACCTGCTTGAGTTCCAGTCCTGACTTCCTCTGGTGATGAACAGCAGCATGGAAGTGTAAGCCGAATAAACCCTTTCTTCCCCAACTTGCATCTTGGTCATGATGTTTGTGCAGGAATAGAAACCCTGACTAAGACACAAATCAATAGACTGTGATAGGAAAATGCTCTCCAAATCATATAATGGCTGCCAAATAGGAATCCAAGGAAACAGTATACATGAAGTAAAGCAAGGAAACAAAAATAAAAATAGGTGACTTTCAAACTGAAATAGTTCAGGTCATTAAGGTCTCCAGGAGAGAAGTGAAGATAAAATTAAGATGGGGCAAGCATGACTTGAGAAGTTGTGTCTGCAAACAGATGTGCAGAGCGCACCATGAGCAGAGAAAAGACCTAAAGCCTCACTTGAGAAAAGTCCAGTGTGCCTAACTAAATGTCAATTTTTATCCAACAAAGTCACTGAAGACTTTAATGAGGGGAGCAACTTGATTGCAGGGAGGATGAGTTTCAGACAAAACCAAGGAAGCTCCCTGGAAAGGCAGCTGTTGTAAAAAGTAAAGGCAAAATGGAGCCAAGGGAATTAATCTAGACTCAGCAGAATGTCCTCTTTCCCCCCGAAAAAGTAATTGATTAAAAAATATTTATCAGTGGGATAACTTAAAATATAGATTGAAACATATGAAATGGCCATTTTTGTAGGTCAACGGTGTTGAGCATCAGCAATTTCATATAGTTCAATCTAATATAAAGCACTGCCCATGAGCTACTCCGAATTTAGCAGAGACACAAGGAGCACATCTCTCCAAAAAAATCAAATTTCTAGTGCCAAGGATCATATCTATGTAACTTGCTTTATACATTATCGACAACAGAATTGCCCATAGCTAGATTCTTAATGCTCCAACAAGAGGGGGGAAAAACTGTCAAAAATATTGCTTAGTGTTTGCTCCGGCTTCTGTCTCCTCTTTGTTGTTTGCTTATTTAGAAGTGTGTTATAGATGGCAGGTAAAAAAAAAACAAAAACAGTCACATGTAGGTAGAACGGGGAAGCAAAAGAAAGTGAGATTTAAGGGTATGGGGAGAAATTAGAAACAGGGCAGTATTTGCCAACTGCTACCTGAGACCCAGCCACAGTTTAGGAGTGCATTGCCTCAGGAAATTCAGAGAGGGTCCCCGGAATCTCAGCTGAAGAGAAAGGCAATCCAGCATGAGCAAAAGAGATCTAATACAGAGTAAACGGCCATCAGGAAGAAGCAGGGGAGGCACAAGGGAGGCGCAGGGGAGATGTTCTCTCACTCCTGCTCCTGCCCTCAGCCAGTATCTCAGTGCAGGGCAACTGAATTTTAATCTAGTCTCAGTTCTAGTTCTTTCCCTCACATTCCTACCACGTATCTAACTGCAGACTTGAATGCATCTCCCTGTTCTGAAAGGATAATTCCTTTATACCATTGTCTCTTTAGATTTAGAATATGTGGAATCTACTTCCCTGCACTGATTCTTTCTCTCCACCCTAAAGAAGGAGTCAATCTCTTGTTCAGTCATTTTCTCTTGTTCAGTTCTCACATAAATCACACACACACACACACACACACACACACATCTATACATACACTGTTCCTCATAGAATGAAAATTACCATGAAACTGTTCTATTCAAGGAAGTAAGACTTTGTTATCACACCCCACAAAGTGTTAAGTTGCAATTTCCACCATGTGGTGCTACTCAAAGCAGCAAAAGAAGGAGAGAACTCTGAAAAGGCACAATGCAAGCGAGCCTGGAAATGTCGAGGGTCTGTTCTCACACTGCCTCTCCCCACCAGCACCCTCACCCATGCCGTATGGCACACTACAACTGTTCACAGAAATGAGCTCACACAGTGAGCACACCCCTTTGGCTCTTTCCTGGACCTAGAAACATTCACAAAACACAGAGGGAATACATAGTTCCAGATCAAATTGCATCTCATGATCAAGACGAGGTCTTGAGAAAACAGCCTAAGAGTGAAGGTCCAGACCTCTTGTCTGAATACATCTGTCATTACAACCAGCCTCGGGGAAGCAACATGGCCTAAGGTTTATAAGGGCCGAAGAGGCCTTACTGAAGATCCCTGTTGAGGAACCCCAAGATAGCAGGCAGGTAGTTTGCAGACTCTTGCTCTGATGAACTGATGGCCACTGCTTGTTTGTTAAGTTGCCAAGACTTAACTGGTCATGAGACTTTACAACTGCTCCCATACAGACATTACCTCATGAACCTGGATAGCCTTATGATTTGTGTAAGCTAACAGTGGAGCAGTATGAGCTCTGATCTCAGCATTGAGAGCCTTGTCAGCTTCCTACTGCCCTTAGCTAAACTGAAACCACATGAAAGAGGTCAGTAACCTGATAGGTGACAGGAGACAAATGGCTTTCCACCCCTTCCAACAGGCAGCTGACTGGCAGACAATGGGAGTGGAGCTGAAGCCTTAACTGCCAGCTAAATCTAGAGGCAAGAATGAGGCCAGTTGAGACCAGCGGGAATTCTCCAGCTGATTCCAGACCAGTTGTGAACTAAATACTAGTTGTTATTTAAAGCTGCCAGATTTTAGGGTGTTTACTATCTTGGGAAAAAAAACTGGTGGAAAGGTAGTTGGACAAATCGCAATAAAAACATTTAGACTCTCTTCTGAAGAGGGAAAATACCTTTTTGACTTTCAGAAAAATATTAAATTTTTCTGCTACAGTTTCTTTGTAAAGCAATATTCCAAATGGCATTGTGCATTTCTCTATTTCTTTAACAAAGTGAAAAAGAATACAACTTAACCTTTCTTCAAAGCTAGAAAATAGAGGAGTCTCTCAGTAGGCTACAGTTTCAGGACAACTTCAAGGCACTAGTGAAGTCTACAGACAAACACTGACGTGCCCAAGTAATTCTTTTTTTCATATGGGGGTATTTATGATCCTCTATTATTTTGTTCTTCGCTGTTATAGAAAACATGATGATTTTTAATGAGTGGAGGGGAAGACCGATGCTCTGTATTGCTGTTGGAATGTGAAGTCCCCCGTAGGCTCGTGTGTCTGATTGTTTGGACCCTGGCTGGGCACTCCTCCAGAAAATCTGCTGCCTCTGGGAGGTAAGACCTCTGCAAGTGCATCACTAAAAGTGGGCCTTGCTTTGTCTGCTCTCTGCTTCCTGACTGTGGAAGGAATGTGACAGGCCAGCTCAGGCACTGGCTGCCATGTTTACCCTGAGGGATGGATGGTATTGTCTCAAACTCTAAGGCAAAGTAAGCCTTTCTTCTCCTAAATCTCTACTTGTCAGGTGTTTGGTCCTAACAACAGGAAGAGTAACTGGTGCACTCTGCATTTCGCAGATCTCATCATTGATTTCGTATGCTTATTCCAACTGTTAGGATATCTCTCTTACTGTGTTACAGAGGTGGGTCTACAAGATACCCATGTAGAGATGTGAGAACCTTAACAGGCATTTTGAAGAATTAGCTATGTCAGGGCTGGAGAGAAGACTCAGCCATTAATGACTAGGCTCACAACCAAAAATTTAGCTAATTTAGTCCAACATGTAGAAAATATAAATTGAGACTAACCCCAGAAGACTTATAACCATTAAAGATATTAAGTAAGTTATTAGAATATTTCCAAAAATATTAGAAAAAAAAGTCATGAATGCATTCAGATATGATGCCATACACAAATTAGTTATATTTCAGGAAAGAAAGAGTAGTTTAGAAATCATTTTAGACAACAGATATGCTAATTATTTTCTTACACTATTATACAATGCATATATGTATCAAAATAGTACCATGCACCACATATATAAATATAAACATTAGGTGTCATAAAAATAAAATAAGTTTAGTCAACTTGCTTACCTATTAAAGCAATGAACCAGAACAGTAGATCAACACACAAAAGAAGCAACAAATACATTTTAAACTGAGAAAATCATATAGCTACATCTTACTATGTTCATATTTTCCTGCTTCTTTTAGCCAACTCAATGAACCCAGGAGGAAATGATTAGGGGTGCTCACCATAAGTACACGGAAAGCCCTATTGCTGAGGCCACATACACTTTGGATACAGGATACAGAGAAATCAATCTTGGGCTGACCAGAAAATTGACCCCTTGCTGGCTAGCTTCATAATGCTGAAAGTGCTACACAGGATGCTGGCAGAGAAAGGCATCACTGGCCTTATCCAGCACAGGAGCCAGCATGGTACAATACTAACATACCAGGCAAGATGTGCCCACTGGTACAATAATGGCATGGCTGTTTATGGGGGTAACCAACTGTTCTCTTGATTGGATTGGAGGCCCACTCCATAGGAGGGAATTTATGCTTGGCACTGTAACCATGGTCAAAATCCATGCTAATGAAACCATAGCCTTGGATGGGAAGCTGCTACGGTTTTTCTAAATGCCAGTGTTGTCAATCTGCATTCTAAATGTTTATGTTCAGAAGCATGGGTTTGTGCTGCTCTCAGCATTAGTCAGAGTAGGTTCTTCTTGCAGTGGACAGTGGTGAACGTGGAGGATAAGTGACTAGGAGAGCTCAGTCATGGGTGGGGCATCCATATCAACTTGCCCCACCCCACTTCACTCACAAAGGCTCCAGAATGTCCAGAAAGAAAACTCAGAAAGAATACAAGAGCCAGAGGATGGGACCAGTGCTCTGGAATAATGTCTTCTGGACATAACAAGGTTGTTGCACTCATCAAAACGTAACAACTGCTTTTACCTGTTAAAAATTCCAGTATGGATCAGAGATGGCCCTCAAGGGCCCCATTGCTTACCCAGGGAGCTAAAAGAAGTTGACAGATGCTGTGGTAGAGATATTTTAATCTGAAGATAAGTTGCTCATTTCTAGAGGATGACCCCATAACAATGTGCATGTTGGGGACAATGATTTGATTCAGTGGGTTAAAAGTAGATAGACAGATGATAGATAGATAGATAGATAGATAGATAGATAGATAGATAGATAGATAGATAGATAGATAGACAGAGGTTTTTAAAATAGGGTGATTTGTTCTACAAAAGTTATCTTTGACAATAGGCAATAACCTCGAAGCATAAAGAAATATTAATACGACCACTCCATAAAGACTTCTATTTCAAGCAAAAGGTAATATGCAGATATATGAAAAAAACCTTAGTATAAACAAATACCAAACAAAAGTGATATAAACAGAAGAAAAAATCCATGTGAAAAATGTCCGCATCATTCATAGTTTCAGAAAATACCAAACAAAAGTGATATAAACAGAAGAAAAAATCCATGTGAAAAATGTCCAGCATCATTCATAGTTTCAGAAGTCAATCATTTTATCCCATTTATAGAAAAATGCTTTTAAATTTGATAATAAATGGTGGCAAGGGTGTAGAATGCTAAGACCTCTTATGCTAATGGAGTATCAATATACATATTTATTTACTTTTGTGTTGTTTTTCTCTAGCTGAATATGCTTCTACTCTATGATGTGGAAATTCCCCTTTGATCTAACTTCCCTGGAAAAAGTTTTGCGCATGTCAATAAACAGTTAAATATTGTCCAAATACCAATCAATGATAAAATAGCTACCTATAGAGTATGTAAAACATATGGTGTCACAAACTATGAACTCCAACTGCATCAACATCGTTATACACACACCACACACACACAAAATTTCCTTAGCAAATATGTATTGC
Organism: Uromys caudimaculatus; assembly: GCA_028551405.1. Taxonomy (NCBI): domain Eukaryota; kingdom Metazoa; phylum Chordata; class Mammalia; order Rodentia; family Muridae; genus Uromys; species Uromys caudimaculatus. The sequence continues at coordinate 33,574,972 of CM052711.1, forward strand.
ACCATCTGTGTATTAGGTACTGATCTAACTGCTTTACAAATGGTTGCAGATGTATTATAGATGGATACAATCAATGAGAGCTGGATGCAGTGGCTCATGCCTGTAATCCTAGAAATATGGAGGCTGAGATGGTGTGATAGTAAGTACCCAGGATTTTATTGATTACAGATATATACATAGATAGATAGATAGATAGATAGATAGATAGATAGATAGATAGATAGATATCTTCCTGCTCCCTGGAGCAAGGACTTGAATATGCCCATGGATAGTGGGACATTTTACTAGAAGGAGCCAGGCAGGACCAGAGAGAAACTTTAGGGGTTCAAATGGCAAACATTATTTGAGGGGCAGGGGAGAAAGAAAGAGAGACTCCATACGAATAACATGGTGTCTGGGGTCTTTTGTATAGTGCAGGCTTGCTTGTGTATGATCTGTTCCATGTTCTACATACAGCTTCATGCATCACATGTTACATTAGCGTCTTAAATCTCCTCTTAGGGATGTGCATCTCAGTATTATAATGAGCCTCAGGTTACAAGTGGATACTCTAATGGGCCTCTGCATCCGAACTGGGAACCAGTGTCTATTGGTTATCAGCCATGGCTGTGGGATTTCAGTCTTCCTCTTTGCCAACAGGTTTTTTTCTCATATGCTCATCTTCAAACTTTGTATAAGGCCTTCCTGACCTAACTTCTCACCTGATTCTCCATCCCCAGCTCTCCAGCCTCAGGATCAGTGAAGTTGTATTTCTTTTAATAGACAATGGACTCATGGTTGACTTAGTTGCTCCTTTATTGGGACATTTCATTATATACATATGTACATATGTAAACGTGTGTGTGTGTGTGTATACCATGAAGTGTTTGTTTACATGAATATTATAACTTAAGAAAATGATTACCCAAAATTTGTGACACTGTGCTAGATAATTTTAGTCAAAATGTCACAAGCTAGAGTCATTTGAGAGGAGGGAACCTCACTTAAGAAAATGCCTCCATAAGGTTGGGCTGTATGCAAGCCTGCAGAACATTTGTCTTTAATTAATTATGGATGTGAGAGGGTCCAATATTGTAGGTGGTGCTATCCCTGGGCTGGTGCTCCTAGATTCTACAAGAAAGCAGGATGAGAAAGTCATGATGAGCAAGTCAGTAAGCAGCACTCCTCCATGGCTTCTGCATCAGTTCCTGCCTCCAGGTTCCTTCCCTGTTTGTGTTCCTGTCCTGACTTCTGCTGATGACGAATATTGATATGGGAAGTACAAGCCAAATGACCCTTTCCTCCCCAACTTGCTTTTTGGTCACAAATTTCATTGCAGCAATAGAAACTCTAATGAAGACACACACTTATATTAACAAGGAGCATTATTTTGCTTGCCTTCTGGTTTCCAGCTACATCCCCAAAAAGGGTAGGATTGCTACTTAGCTGGCTTGCAGAAGAGCAAATAAAATAACAGTTGTTTTACAATATCCATATAGTCATTCTGGAGATAAAGCAAGTTCAACTCAGTGATTATAAGGGAAAGGATTGTCAGATCTACTCTTTTCTTTTTTGGCACACTAAATTAAAAAAAAAAAAAACTTAATTTGACAATGAGAACTAATAAATTAGCAGCTTCCACTACATTCGCTTTAATGAAGATAACTACTTTACTGTGAGAGTTGAGATAATGACACAACTGGCAGCTTCAGTCCCAACATGCAAAAAAGCTGAGAAATTGTCACACTCGTGATTATAATAAGTAAAAGTTGGACAGACTGAAAAAAAGGTGACTTTTCTTGGACCTATGAGAGGGTGAACTGCCACCTCCATATCTGGATGGATAAGCTGGTCTCAGAGGCTCATTGGAGATCAGTTCACATGGAACAGGAGCTTCTGAGGTCAAAAACTGGTAGCAAGGCTTGGGCAGAGCCTCTAGGAACTTGTTGAGAGTTGAGTGTGGGCCAGAATAAGAGTAAAAACATCTGGAGATTACAGCACACATATTTAACACAGTCTTCAGAGTTTACCTCTAGCATCACACCAGGTTCTCGGGTGGAAATCCATGAGTGATCTCATAACTGTTAGTCAGGAAGAGCATGACAGTGGAATGGGCCTAGGACAGACTCTACAACAGAGACTCACCTTCTGGGGGAAACGACTTGCATGTAACCTTATCCAAGTTGGGAAAACCATCACTCTGGCCCATCTTTCCTTCCTTCCTGTCTCACTTTTAACCTTGACAGAGAAGAAGAGAGAAGCTAGAGATACAAAGGGGAGAAAGGGAGGGGGAGGGGTCCTGGGAAGGGGAAAGAGTCAGGGGGTGGGAGAGGGAGAGAGATGGCAAACCACTGGGAAATATTTGCGATAGTGACAGCCCAGCACAACCAACCTAGTAAAAGACAGAACAACTCATAAGAAAACAGAACAATTTGTCTTGTACATTCAATCTCCATACCAACAAGAAGTTTTCAGAGAAATTGGTGGGTTGTAGATGACAGGATGGCAGGTATAGACTCTTTTTCAACCAGAGCAGTCAAGGAGAGGCAAGAGTCACCAAGAGACATCGGGGGAATTTAATTATCCTCGACACTTACATCTATACCATACTTTTAATATCAACAAAATAATAACCAGACTACTACAAATGTTTACAGCACAATGTGTTTAGCTTTCATTAAAAAGTAAGGCATATTAAAAGACTTTTAAAAAAAACTTTGAAGAGAGAAAACAAACATTCGGGAACAACAGTACATATGAAGTATGACGATCCCAGTTGACAACAGAGATGTAAACAGCAAAGTCTAAACAAACTGTGCGAAGGAAGAGAAGTCCAACTGGCAGATCAAAATATAAAAATGGAATAATTTTAAATGTTTCCTTAAAATTAAGAAAAAGGAGGAGGAAAAGAACAAATCCAAGTTCCAGGAAACAAAAACATGGGAGACATCAACTCAGCTACATCAATAATTGCTCTCCACATGCTTCAATATACCAATTAAAAGACAGGGATTGGCGTGGGAGTTTCTAAAATGCCAACTGTATTTAATCTGAAAAAAAAAAAAAAGCCACTTTAAAGGTAAATACTCAAACATTAAAGACAAGCCAAACTGATGTTAATCAAAACCAGGGTAGAGTAAGTTTTTGTTTCTATCAAACCAGAATAAGAAAACTAACTTATCATGGATAAATAGGGTCATCCTGCAGTGATAAAGGGTCAGTCCCCTAAACAGACATAATAATCAGAAGCGAGTATGCATCTAAGAACAAAGTGTCCCAAACTAAGACAACTGAAAGAAAACCTGTGAACTGAATACTGTAGTTACAGACTTTCACACACTTCTTTCATCAACTGAGAGGTACAGCAAGCAAGTTAGATTAAGAATATAACTTATATTATTAGATAAATGAAATGTATGTTTCTTAAGGATCTATTAAGTTACATAAAAAATAAAATTGATACGAATGGCATTATAAATCAGCTCTATAACTGATATTTTAAAATATTTTATTTGACAATAGCAGAATATACTTCTCTAAATGCTTACCAAGACAGATCACAGCTTGGGCCTGAAAACTTATCTTAACAAATTTAAAAGACTAGAAACCATATAAAATATGCAGGAATTAAACAAGAAATCTATAACAGAAAAACATCTGGAAAATCCCCAAATATTTGGATATTGAACAATGTCCTCCTACATATTACATGGATCAAACAGAAGCCTCAAGAGTAATTAAAACATTTTTAGGCAAATGGAAATAGAAGCGCATCTTTTTCAAAATCTATGATGTACAGAGTAAGCAGTGCTTAGAGATTTGTAATAACAAACGTACATGTCAGAAAGGAAAATTATCTGAAATCAATTACCCAGGCTCCTTAAGGAAAATGGAGAGAGAAGAGTAAGTCAAACCTGAAGCAAGCAGAGGAGATAAATAAATAATAACAATCTCAGCTGAGGCCATTAAGGAAAACAGAAAGAAAAAAATAAACAGTAGCAGAAGGAAATCTGGTTCAAATGCATCTGAATCCCCTGTGAATTGGGCCCCAAGGTGTGATTCCTCTTCATCTGAGGCTCAAGAAACAGGTGAGGAAGAGGCAGATGCGAACAGCTGGAGGAGGGACAGAGGGAGTGAATGATTATGAATAGGAAGGATAATAAAGAGTCAGCATTCCGCCCGGCAGTGGTGGCGCACGGCTTTAATCCCAGCACTTGGGAGGCGGAGGCAGGCGGATTTCTGAGTTCGAGGCCAGCCTGGTCTACAGAGTGAGTTCCAGGACAGCCAGGGCTACACAGAGAAACCCTGTCTCGAAAAACCAAAAAAAAAAAAAAAAAAGAGTCAGCATTCCTAAGCAACTTTCAAACACATTCTAGGAAGCTCATACAGTTTTAAGTCCAAGAAGCAATCCTCTGTGGCTCAGAGTTCCACCCTCTGGGATCTTGTCTCAGTTCTCCAAGCCCAAGATCTCCCCTCTGAACCACATTTCCACCTCCATGAAAAGTCAGCCTGTGTTTCAGCCAGTGACTTCCCTGCAGAACTGTGGGACTGAAACAACCTCTGTGCATCCTGTGCCCCCTCTGTTCTCCTGAATCTGAGGCAGCTGTGTTTGCACTGATAAAAATCTCCCAGGAGCTCGGCGTGCAGCTTGAGGATTTGCTTCAGTGAAGAAGAGGATCCTCTGTGGATGGCTGGGTAATGTCATTCACAGCCTGTCTTCTGTGGAGATGACTGAGGCCACTCCCGGGTCACAGGACTCATTCAAGCTTCCCTTGGTGACTGACTGGGTCCTCACCTTGAGAACCACAGCAAAATGCTGCCCAGGCATATTCCTGGATTCCTCTCCAAAGCAAGCATTCCTAACAGCGAATCGGCTGACTTCAGTGTACGTTACCATCTGGGCTGGCTGAGAACTTTCCGAGCCACCAGGAATACCTTCTTCTTAGTTGGCCATCTTCCCATTAACCTCCCCTTTTTCTTGCGTGTTAATATAAGCAAGAAGAGCCAGGCTGCACCTCTACTGCTCTCTGCTCAGGAATCAGTTTAGTTAAATATCCAAGTTGACTGTGGGTCAGTTTGTCTTCTAACATAAGCAAGAACAGGCCTCAGCTCAGATAGCTGTCATTATATGGCAAGGATTCCCTCTGCCCCGTTTTTCGACAACGCAGTCCTCCCTGCCACTGAGCTGGCTGATGGCAACATTATCGCCCACCTCCCTACCAGCAGCCTTTCATTATAATATAGGCGTCCTGTAAGACCTCATGTGCTTTTACAGTCTGCTCTTCACGTCTTTCTCAGCCTTCACTAGCAGAGTCCTTAAGATGTGTATGCTTACCTGCATTCTAAGGAAACCTAAGTTTTGTGTGCCCCTCCTTCCAGCTGATGCTCAGTGCACAGCTTGCAAGCCATCTTTTGAACCTCACACCAAGATACTAAAACCCACATGAATATTTTTATTGCTATTATAAGAAATTACCAGTTATTTTAAAGAGCCACGACTGTATTATCTCATAGTTTAAGCATTGGAATAGGTCCCCATGGGTTTCGTCTTCATTATCTTCCATCTCAAAAGCCTACATTGACCATTATAGTCTGTCTCTCAGAACTTTATGCTTCTCCCTCCCTCTTCCATGTCTAAGCAACCTTGTGATTCCATTGGGCCCAATCAAATTCTTCTATGTCCTGCCTTATGGTCAGAGGACTGACAACCTTCATCCTGCTGCTAATACATTTCCTCTTTTTTACATTAAGGACACAGTCATGGCTCCCATGGATAACGATGCAGTCAGTCATTTGAGGCTGTTGTTTGGGTATTACAAAGAAAATGAAAGCCAAGAAAAATGTACAAAGCTGTCAGAGTAGAGGAAGTCAAGGAGATATGAGGACAAAATATTACTGTGATATCCTACATGGAAGTCTGAGAAACAAAATGAATGTTAGATAAAAACAAAAACAAAACAAAAAACTGAAGAATTGACAGAGAATAGTTAATAATAATGATCTTAACATTATAAGATGTTATTAATAAAGAACACTTTGTTCAGGGTGCAGGGGAATGTAATCTTTTGTTTGACCTAAGGCTTCCAGCCAAATAATGCTAGAAACAGGGATTTCATCTTGATGCTATGAGATATACAAGAATGTAGAAATTTCCTTCTGTAAGATATGAAAAGTCAGAGAGCCTGTTCTTAATAGTAAGAAATAAAACTCTGTTTTTAACCTACTTGTCAGAAAAAGTGAGTCTTGGAGTTTTGAGGGGGTTTGGAATTTCATCAATTATTTATCTAGGACTGAATATGCTTGTGTCTGTGTTTGTGTGAGAGAGAGAGAGACAGAGAGAGAGAGAGAGAGAGAGAGAGAGAGAGAAGCTAACATATACAAGGCCCTGAGTTTAATGCCCAGTACTGAAAAAAAATCAAAAATAAAATAAAATGGGAGCTCATTAGAGTCTTAGGCACAAAGGAGACCTAGCACATACTCTATTTTGCTTCTAGCTCTGTGCGCCCTCTGGCTCTTCTGCTCTATCACCATCCTCAGGAAGTGCTGCTGCTGAAGGAGTCCAGTCAAGAGACATTTCACCTGGGAAGTCATCCTCCTCAGACACCTGCTTTCCCTCTAGATGTCACAGTTTCCACCACGCACTTCTATCCAGGCTCATTATGTTGCATGTGTTTAGATGGTTCTCTTACTGAGCCTTTATTCCCATCACAACTTCTGTCACCTGTACTCCATCACTGTGAAGCTGAAGGGCAGGGACCTTGCTGAATTTGACAGCAAAAACCCCATGATGCAAGCAGTATCTTACACTGTGCTTGGCACAGAACAGAAAACAGAAACACATCACCACAAAGAAGGAAGGGAGGGGAAAGGAATTCATAACCAGCCTCCCTGGACAAATGGGAAAAAGCCCCAACTCATCTCATGGTGCCCTTTTATTTCACAATTTGCTAGGGCCTAGCAGATTTTTTTCCTCTGAAGTATGCTATTCTCAGCTCTGCTCCTCCCAACCAAGCTCTCTACATTTTGTAGGACCTATTTCCACCGAGACCTTCCTCATATCCTCTTATTTTCCTCAAGCCCTCCTATGCATGACAGCCCCCCAATGGCAGCAGTTTACTTGAGAAGTTCCAGCTCCCCGTGATTTACATTCCAGCCGCCTTCTGGAAGGGTCTGTGGTCCAGCTGCACATTTGTATATTCATTGAGCCATACTCTCAAGACCACAGCCTCCTGACAGATGCAGATGGCAAAGCCATTTTTCATAAGGTGCATGTGAGAAGGAGAGGGACAGCAATGGGCTTAAACATCGCCCGGAGGAGACAGCAGCTTTGGAGCAACCAGGAGCCTCGGATATGATGAAGAATTAAACCAAATAGGGAGCAGATGATATCATTCTGTTCTAATGGCTTCTGTGTGGTTCCACCATTGTCAGCAACCATCACACACTGCAAGGTATTCTGAATGCCACAAGGGAATTTTGTTGCTCATAGCAAAAGCATCAAATTCAGAGCACTCCCTCTCTCACATTCTTTTTCTCTATGTCAGCTTGATAATCAGAAGCCCTGGGATGAACAGGTCACAAACAAAAAGCACCAAGAGTTTGACATGGCTGAAGATGGACTGATAGCTGCTTCAAAAACAAAAGCAAAACAAAAAACAAAAAAAACAAAAACAAAAATAAGAAAGAAAGAAAAGTTTAGAAGCTCTAGTTTCTGTGTCATCTGTGGAGGAAGTACCTATGGGTCTTGGCTCCTGTCTCATAGCAGCAGCTGACAGTTGTCACATCAAAACCACAACTGCTGTCTCACAGGAGAGGGAATCAATGAACCTACAACTTCACTTCTCCCCTGGAACAGATGTGTTTTCACTGACAAGTGGTCCCACATCCTAACAGAGAAACCAGCCGGCCACCTCTGCCTAGAGGGGGCTCTCATTTGTCACCCCACTCAATTTGATACTCAATTTCAGTCCCTGATCACAGAGAGCCTGATAGAACCCACCTATGCTGTTTCCTATATGTACCTTCACTTATGTAACCTGCATATTTTGCCCTCATCTTAAAATTCATCTGGGTATGAGTGTCTTGCCAGAATGCATGCCTATCTATTACTTGATTGCCTTGTACCTGTGGAGGCCAAAAAACAGCATCGTGTCCCCTGGAAGTGGAATTTCAAATGGCTGAGCCACCTTCTGAGTGTTAGAAATCAAATTCCATGTGAAATAGCAGCAAATAGTATTAATTGTTGAGCCATATCTCCAGTCCCAACTCTAAAACATTTTAAGAAGGGCTAGGGAGATGGCCCAGCAAATGAGAGAGCTTGCTGTAGAAGCATAGTGACCTTTGTTCAGATTCCCAGAAACCATGTCGAAAGCCTGGCCTGGTGTGCCTATAACCCCAGCACAGTGGTAGGAATTGAGAGAGTTACTATGGCTTAGGGATTGATAGCCTAGCCAAAAATTAGCAAACTCCAGGTTCCGTGCATGACCCTGTCTCAAGGATTAGTCAAGAATCATAGAGGAAGACACTTGATGTGCTGTCCTCTGTCATCCACACATATGCTTGAACATGTGATCCTGCACACACATGTGCACATTTGCACGTAACACACACACGCGCGCGTGCGCGCGCGCACACACACACACACACACACACACAACATACGCATTCTGAGAAATTGAAATTGTAGAAATCTGACATTTTGTTAAGTATCATTTCTAATCATTACAGTATGAACCTAGAAATCAATAACAAGAGGTACTTCAGAAAGCTCACAGATAAGTAAATATCATGCATGCACATCCAATAAATCAATGAAGAAAATAAACGAAAAAATTTAAAGTTTCTTGAGATTAAAAATAGAAACACAACAAACCCAAACCTACAGGAAAAGCAGAAGCAGTTATCCGAGGAAAGGTTAAATGCCTAAAACAAAAAAGAAGGAAAATCCCAAACTTATCTTATAACTCAGAGTTCTTGGAAAGCAAGAAGTGACTAAGCCTAAAGTAGTAGAAAGAAAGAAGTAACAAAGCTAAAGCACAAAATAAATGAAATGGGATACGAGAAAACAACAGGAAAGATCAATAAGCTATGAGTTGGATTTTGAAGATATACACAAAATGAATTCAACTGAGCATAAATAATTAAGAAAAAGGCTGGGCAGTGGTGGCACATGCCTTTAATCCCAGCACTTGGGAGGCAGAGGCAGGTGGATTACTGAGTTCGAGGCCAGCCTGGTCTACAGAGTGAGTTCCAGGACAGCCAGGGCTACACAGAGAAACCCTGTCTCAAAAAAACAAAAAACAAAAAAAAAAAAAAAAAAAAAAGAAAGAAAGAAAGAAAAAGGAAAGAAAAGACTCAAAAAAGTAGAAAAGAAAAACAATACAGATGATGCAGCAGAAACACAACAGAGCAAAAACTATTATGAATAATTACATGCCAATAAATTGGATAATCTAAAAGAAATCAATACATTGCTTGACACATACAACCACCAAAATTGAATTATGAAGAAATAGAAAATCTGAGTGGAACAATAATAAGTAAGGAAATTGAATTGGTATTAAAAAGTCTTCAATCAAAGAAAAGTCTAGGAACTGAAGTTTCACTGCTGAGTTCCAGCAAACATTAAATGAATTAAGATCAATCCATCTCAAACTCTTACAAAATATGCAAGACCAGGAAACATTTCCAAGCTCATTTTATCAAGCCAACATTACCCCAGAGGGAGGAAAGCAAGGGAAGTAAAAAAACTCAGGAAGGGAACAAAGAAAGATGTGAGGAGGTGGCAGAGAACGGAGGGAGGGAGAGGTTACAAGTCAATTCCCCTGGGAATCTTCAACACAATATAAGGAAACTGAATTCAGTCTCGTATTAAACAGATCACTCATCATGGTCAAGTGAGATGCAAAATGGGCGCAATGTTTGCAAATAAAAATACGATGCTTCATGTTAACAGACTGAAGGACAAATTTGAGATTATTCAATAGATGAAGAAAAACACATTTGATAAAAATCCATCATCTTTTCAGAAAAAAACTCTCAACAAATTAGGTATAGAAAGAATGTTTCATGGTGTGGAAAAGGTCATGCATGACAGCTCTGCAGTAAACATAGTGCTCAACAGGGAAAAGCTGAGAGCATCCATTTTAATATCCACACAGGCAGTGGTGCTCCCTCTCACCATGTTTATCAGTGTAGTACAGGAAGTCCAAACCAGAGCAAGTAGGCCAAAGAAAGATCAAGAGTTATTCAAGTTGGAAAGGACGTAATGATAGTTTCTGTATTTCTAGAGGACAGAATTACGTATAAGCCTAGAAATCTCATAAGCCTACAAATCAAGAATAGAATTTCACTGAAAACTGAGAGCAATACAGTTACAGGATGCAGAGTCACTAGACAAACATTAGTGCTGCTACATACTAGCAGTGAACAATCTAAAATAGAAATCAAGAGAGCAATCAAATTTATGATAACTATTGTATTAGTCAGGGTTCTCTAGAGTCACAGAACTTATAGGTAGTCTCTATATAGTAAGGGAATTTGTTAATGACTTGCAGTCTGTAGTCAAACTCCCCAACAATGGTCAGCAGTAGCTGTGAATGAAAACCCGAGGATCTAGCAGTCGCTTAGTCCCACAAGGCTCGAAGGCGAAGAAGAATGAATCTTCCTCCTTCCAATGTCCTTATGTAGATCTCCAGCGGCAGGTGTGGCCCAGATCAGAGATGTGCGCACCACCACACCTGAAACTTGTGTCCTCCAGTCTCAAGATCTAGATCACAGGTAAGCCTTCTAATTCTGGATTGTAATTCACTCCAGATATAATCAAGTTGACAATCAGAAATAGCCGCTACAGTCCACCCCTTGTCAACTTGACACAAATAATAACTCATATCCACATGAAACAATAACAAGGTCATAAATATGCTTAACATGATATAACTATTCCTCATACAATCGCAAACACATTTATAAACTTACAATGGAGCAATATCCCTTGGGAACATTTCTTTAGTATCTCAATGTAAATACCAACTGATGTTAAAGAAATTGGAAGACAAATATGTTCTTAACAAAATACAACAGAAGCATTCATATTACTTTATAATCCTTGTTTCTCCAGCTGGTTACGTGGTCTTAGCTGGTATTTATTACTACCTTCCTCTACTACCCATTCTGTATTTCCTCCAC
>CM052711.1:33586637-33632498 GCA_028551405.1 Uromys caudimaculatus
CTGACCCTCCCCCTGGTCGTCCTCTAGTTCAGACCACTAACCAAAGAATACACATCTATTGACCCATGATTTGGACTACATATGAGGCAGAAGAATCACCTCGATGGCCACCAGGGAGAAAGGAGAGGACTCTGGGCCTGAGGGTGCTAGTGGTCCCAGTAAAAGGGAATGTCAAGGTGGGAATATGGGAATGGGTGGGCGGGTGGGTGGGAGGAGGAATTCCCTCTCAGGCGGGGAGGGGGAGGGGACACGGGGTTTCCAAAGAAAAGGGGAATCATCGGAAATGTAAATAAAAAAATAAAAAAAAATTTATAATCCCTTTCTTAGAGCTAAGTTGTTATGTTTCCTTCTTTTCCCACCAAGCTCTCCCTGACAGCAATGATTCCATGAAGCCACACTTAGAATAAAGCCAGGGCTCTGGAACCCTCTCAACTTCTGGTATCATAACCCACATTCCACCTTCTCTTTGCTTGGATTCTTTCTTCCTTTCTTTCTTCTTCTTCTTCTTCTTTTCTTCTTCTTCTTCTTCTTCTTCTTCTTCTTCTTCTTCTTCTTCTTCTTCTTCTTCTTCTTCTTCTTCTTTTCTTCTTCTTCTTTCTTCTTCTTCTTTTTCTTCTTCTTCTTTCTTCTTCTTCTTCTTTTCTTCTTCTTTTCTTCTTCTTCTTCTTCTTCTTCTTCTTCTTCTTCTTCTTCTTCTTCTTCTTCTTCTTCTTCTTCTTCTTCTTCTTCTTTCTTCTTTTTTTTCTTCTGATGCATGCTCCTAAGATCCCTATTCTTAACTCTTCCCACCATGCATTCTAGAAACCGTGCTTTATGAGAAATTAAAACCCCAGTGTCTTGTCACCCTTTCCATTTCTTGCTAAATGAAAACAAGGCTGACTTCATCAGTTCATTCAAACCAGGAAGTACCCATTGTCTCATACCACCTCTGGGCTGTGAGAAACAATTCTTTCTCCTGGCTACCTTCTACTTGCCACCAAATTTTAACATAAAAAAAGGCCTCATCTGCATCAAATTCTAGAGGCTGCGAGGTATGTACTGCGTTGATCTACAACACTCAAGGTCATTATAACCCTCGTCCACATTCATGGGGAGAAATCTGCCTTTGTGTTTCCAAAAATCCTATTCTGCTCCTGTTTGCTATATGTAAATGCACCAAGCTGGTCTACTGGGAACACCTTAAATCATTTGTTTTTCTGACTCATCAGGATTATAGAGGGAAAAAGTCTTTGTTTCTAATCCTTATAGTTCCTTTCATGTGGAGGCAGCTTCACAAGCTCCCTCTTGTACGCCCACTCTTCCCGGGTTCTGAGGAGGGAGACCTAAATGATTTGTGCGGTTCAAGACCTGCACATGCGCAGACCTGACACTTACTGCCCTCTTCCTCTTAATGGCTCACCTCTTTCTCATGGGTATAGTTTATTGCCCATTTTCTAATCGCCTGAAATAGGTCTACCTCTCCCTCCCCAGAAGAAGCTGTCTGGGGTCCACAGCTTCCTAAGCCTGGTTTGCTAAATCTGGGATTCAGTATCGGACAGTAAACTTTAAAAAGCCACATTATCTAAAATTGAGTTTATGAGTAATAAACATCACCTTTTAATTCCTATCTCTTTAAATTATTTTCTCTCTCTTCATTGTTTCCAAATTAGATTGGAGAAAGGAGGCAGTCTAGAGGGGCCCATAAAACTCCAACACTATAATTCAGTTAGTCTCAGGCAGTAGCCCCTCTCCACACAGTATCTCAGCAATCCTCTTCCCTCTCATCTGCCTCCAAGGTCCTATTTACCTTCATTTATGATCAATCGATTCCATATTTTTGTTCAAGATTTTCTTGACCCCTTTATCTCCATGAGCCTTTGCTCTCCTTACCACATACGGCAAAGAAACTCAACAGGGCTGTGAATACTTCAACACTTAGTCATTTCCAGGTTCTGAGGTATCTTTGCTGGAGGTACATTTTGAGTTTGAGACAGAATATCACTCTATAGTCAAGGCTAATGTGGAACCCACCATGTAGATGAGGCCAACTTCAAATTTCCAGAAATCCTCCTATCTTAGCCCCTGAAAGGTTGGGATTTCAGGTGTTAGGTACCCTGGCTTCATGACTACAGTTCAGTGCTCTGTAATCTGCTAATAAGTCAAACTTTTAAGTGAAAGCCAGCTGGATTCACAGGCAGGTGGGCTGGGAATGGCAGGAGTTGATGGAAAAAGGTGACTCCCAGATAATTCAATACAAGTGGGTCCCCAAACAATCGGAGCAGAGGCTGTCTCTGATTCAGACTCTGTTGTCTGCCTTTGGATCCCTTTCCCCTAGTTGTGCTGCCTGCTTGGTGTCAGTGGGAGAGAATGCTTAGTCCTGACAAGACTTAATGTGCCAGGGCAGGTTGGTGCCTGGGGTAGGAGCACCCCTTCCCTAAGAAGAAGGGGAGGGTGGCACTGGGAGGAGAGAATGGAGGGGGCTGCAATCAGGATGTGAACTGAATAAATCAATTAATGAATGAAAAAAATTAGAACTGATACAAAGGACAGATTGTGACATGGGCACTCAGCTTTGTCTGCTTTGGTGGGGACTGTGTGTCCTATCTTGGGATCTTTTCAAATTTGCTAATTGTCAGTAGCCAAATTCACAGTCTTCTTTACGGTCTGCTCGGTTGGCTATTTGGTGGGCTGGTTTAGGCGGGAGGTGAGAGCAATTAGCTTGAATCTCCTAGCATTCTCATTCGTCCTCATGAAATTTAGGGTGAGCATCTCACTCTCCCTAGCCTGCGCTTATGTAGGGTGTGTCACTTACAGCCCTCACTTGGTATTCTCTTACAGTAGTGATCCCAAGACAAAAACTTCTCCTGACCCTTGACTGTAAGGCAGGGGATAAGGTCTGAAGGCATCTACAAGGCATTACTAATGCCACCTAGCCATCTTAGAATGACAGACCTAGACATCTCCTTCCCAACTAAAATTCATAATAAAATTATTAATTATATTCCATGGAACTCTTGGGCTTCCTCCCATGCTAGGTATGGCCAGGGAAGCAACTTCATCACAGATCCAGCAGAGGCTCAGCACTTCATTCTCAGACTGGCTGGGGCCATTTCTCAGCTCTTTTACCCAGGATGAGGAGGAGGGAGCATGACAAGATTGGTACTCTCTGTGCAGGTGAGAGAAGATAGTTAGTACCTCAGCAGGAGCCCCAGAAGTGGCTCTGCCAACAGGTCCTGTGATAGAGCCTGGAGGTGCCTACTGCACCTCACACTCGCTTTTCTCTCTCTTAATGTAATTGGTGAAAAGCCATTTAATTACCAAGTGTTCAGTGAACACCTAATTATGTCAAGTTACTGAACTCAGCTCCCAGGGCCTGGTAGAATTTCTGAGTTTCCATCCCTCTTTTAAAACTCACCTTATCTGTCTCAGAAGCATGGAAATTTTTAGGCTATCTTTTTAAGAACAGCAGAAAATAGAAACCTGAAAGCACCACTCAATGATATAATGGTAATATTCTTCAAAGTTTTCAAAAATTAATTATTAAAAGGCAAAAAAAAAAACAAAACCAAAAACCAAAAAAACCAAAACAACCCTGTGTTGTGGTGCAAGCACCAGAGCCCCAGAAGATCAAATATCCAGGCTCAAACTTATCTTTGCCATGCTAGCCTGTGCCTTGAGCAAACTGTCCAACTTACTTTATTCTAAGTTTCTGGGAAACAGATTCCCAAATCCCCTGACAGTTTAACTCCCTCTGTGTAAATGTGGATGGAATTCTAAGGACTTATTTTTAAACCTTGTCTTAGTCATTACACCATACTGGCTTCCTTGGCAATCTCATCTATACTGTGACTTTGTTTACCACCTTTTTGCAGTCTCCCCACACATTTTCATTTGACAGGGACCTCTTATGGTTTGCTGAAATAAATCTGATATTTCCCCTTGGGCACCATAAATGAAACGTCAGCTCTGCCTTTCCACCACCCAGTATGGCCCTCACTCACTATGCTCTCTTCCAGGGAATGGCGCTACCAGAGACAGCAATCTAAATGTGGACGGTTAGCATTTCCTCCATGTTCGCATGCCTAATGTACACGCATCCACAGCTCCCTAGGGCTGACTAACTTTTTGACTATATCTCACTTTCTTCATCTCCCTGTTTGTCATGCTACTACAAAACACTATCATTTCCCCTTCCACAATTCCCTTAACAGTCTTCCCCCCCCCCCCCATTCACCATCACCCTTATTTCTCTGGTTCATTTTACTCCCCAACACCTGAAGCAACCTTAAGAAGGAAAAAAGTTAATCTTGTTATTGTCACCACTTACAACTTTTCTCTTTTTTATTATTGTTTTTTTACAACCTGACTGCAGTTTTCCCTCCCCCACACCTCCCTTCTGCCTCCCCCTCCCATCCATCTATCTACTCCTCCTCCATTTCTCTTCAGAAAAGGGCAGGCCTCCCATGGACAGCAACCAAACATGACACATCAAGTTGCAGCAAGATTAGACACCTCTCCTTGTATAGAGGCTGGACAAGGCAACCCTAGGAGGTAAAGGGTCTCAAAAGCAGCCAACAGAGTCAGAGAGAGTCCCTGCTCCCACTGTTAGGAGTCCACAAGCTGACCAAGCCACATAATTGTAACATATGTGCAGAGGATATGGGTGAGTCCCATGCAGTCTCTGTGAACCCCTATGAGCCCAGGTTAATTGGTTCTGTGGGTTTTCTTGTGGTATCCTTGACCTCTCTGCCTCCCACAGTTCTTCCTCCTGCCCACTTCCACAGGATTCCCTAAGCTTTGACTAATGTGCCTAACGTTTGGCTGTGAGTCTCTGCATCTGTGTCTATCAGAAGCCTCTCCAATGACAACTGGGCTAGGCACAACTTTTAAACCATCCTTCATTGCTCTCATGATGAAAACCAAATTCCCTTCTAAGACCCTCAAATTCTGATGCCTGACTACATGGGCAGCCTTGTGTATTACTTGTTTTTATTCTCTGTTTTCTGCTTGCATTCAGCTTTTCTGGTTTTCAAGGAGGTCTTCGTTCTTCCTAACAAAAGATTCTGGCACATACAGGTTTGTGTGTGGAGCGCTACTTCAACTCACCCCTCTCCGTACTATAAACATGTGTCTTGTCATATTCTCTGTTCTCGCGCTCTCTCAGACAGCAAGAGTCCTATATAATGTCCTTGAAAAGATTCCCCTGACCCAGGTATTGCCAGTATGTTGCTTGAGGCATCAAGATGAGGGTAAAAGGATGGGAGGAACCCAGTTACACCTCACTTCTGAGTCTTGTGCCTCAGCATCTTTATCTCATCTCACATCATGAGCTGGGCTACGTGGCAACTCAGTCTTACGTCCCCACACTAAGTAAGTCAAAGCTCTTTAGAACACTTCTAGTTACCAAAACACCATATATAATACCATGATTGCAACTTAACATTTATGTTTGTAGATTATGGATTGTCAGGGGGGTTGTTTTGTTTGTCTTGTGTTTGTTTTGGGGGGGGTTGTTTGTTTTGTTTTGTTTGTAAACCTAACACAATCTAGAGTCATTTGGGAAGAGGGACTCTGAACCTAGAAAATGTCTCCATTAGACTATAGCTAAAGTCTGTCAGGAATTTTCCTCATTCCTACTCACTGTTGCAGTGTCGCTATGGGGCAGGTGCTCTTGAGTTGTTTGAGAAGGCAAGCTGAGCAAGCCGTGAGGAGCAAGCCACTGTGCAGCATTCCTCCATGGCTCCGGCTTCTGTACCTGCCTCCAGGTTTCTGCCTTGAGTTCCTGCCCTGACTTCTCTTAGAACCTTCGAGTTATAAGCTGAAATAAAGTCTTTCCTCCCCACGAGTAGCTTTTGGCCATGGTGTTTTATCCCAACAATAGAATCAATGTCTGCCTCTGCCGGTAGACTCTATGCTTCCAGGTACTCTCTCTGACATGATCACCATGTTATCCACGTTCTCCCATCTTTGTACATTTACTATAGGTACTCAATAAACATTTATGTAATTAATGAATAAAAAGAGAATGACAATGATCATAAGTAATTTTTATTTGTGAGGTCATAACCTAGTAAATACTGAAAGCATTTAGCTTGTGTATTAAAATGAATTATCAAATACTCAAACATTAAATGACTTACTGAGAACCATAGTGATATTGTTTTCAAAATGAGGTGGTAGTCTCAGAGAGTCCTATGGCCAAAGAGAGACTTTGGGGACATGTCTTCTCTTCATACAAGGGTTTAGAGATTTCACAAGTCCACCTGAGACATAGAGATCCTTCTTACTCTTCCCTCTTATTGGAGTCAAGGCAATCTACTGAAAATAGTGAGTCTTCCTGCTTAGCTCTCTGCTTTCAGTGAGCAGTGTTTATAAAAGCCAAGCATTTGGTCTATGCCACTCAGAAAAATTGAACTGGCAATAGAAGTCCAGTAAGACCTCAGTCACTGTCTCAGATGAAAGTCATTAGCCCCATCATAGCTCTCGTGTGCTGAGTACTTTGAGGACAGTAGCTATGATAAGTGCTCCCCATGCATTATTCATTTCCTCTACACAGTAACCCTATGATGTATTAAGTGGAGGTATATAAAATTGTCACCATTTGACCATTTGTGACCTACAAAAAAATGAAAATTTTATGTTTCAACCTAATAGATATCATGCCCCTCTACTTTAAAAATGAGGAGCTGAAGTTTCAAAATCTGGGATGGAGATCCAGAGAAGGTGATTCCAGAGGCATGAGCAAAAGTTATAAGCCAAAGACTGTACTGCTAAGACCTAACAAAATTAAAACTTTATCAGTTCTTTATATTTACTATTTTAGCACTCCCCTGCCCATTTTAATCTGGTTCATGCTAAAACTTTTTACACTAAAATGTACTGTGTGTGTGTTTGTGCAGGTGCATGTGCGTGTGTGTGTGTGTGTGTGTGTGTGTGTGTGTGTGTGTGTGTGTGTACAAGAAGATAATGTCCACATCTTGAATGGTAGTGGTATATTAGCAGGTATGGTGGTTTGAATATGCTTGGCCAAGGGAGTGGCCCTTGTTGGTTATAGATGTTTGGGGGTATGGCCTTTTGGAGTAGATATGACCTTGTTGGAGGAAGTGTGTCACTGTGGGTGTGGGCTTCAATACCCTATTCCTAGCTGCCTGGAAGACAGTATTCTGCTAGCAGCCTTCAGATGAAGATGTAGAACTCTCAGCTCCTCCTGCACCATGTCTGCCTGGACGCATGGCAATGTTCGCACCTTGATAATGGACTGAACCTCTGAACCTGTAAGCCAGCCCCAATTAAACGCTGTCCTTATAAGAGTTGCCTTGGTCATGGTGTCTGTTCATAGTACTAAAACCCTAAGACAACAGGAATAGAGTGAACAGGAACAGGCTCTCCTAGATCTGTGAGGAAGCACTGAGGAGTTAAGGCGTCTCTTCCTGCTCTTAAAAACACCCAAGAAGACTCTGTGACCAGTTAAACCACAGTACCAGTAGCCACACCCTTCCCATAGCACCTGTAACTAACAACATGAAGTCTATCACAAGCTTTGCTTGAAACTATTACTAGAGAAAAATTGCCAAGAACCTATGGGTCAAATACCCCAGACAACTCTTTAAAGATGAAATGGCTGAAGAAAAACCTGAGAGGCAGACTAAGCAATGGAGGAGTAGCTACTTGGTCACTAGCGCTCAGTTGTTCAGGGTCAGATCATGAACTCTGTGATATCACACAATTTAGTCCCTTTCTGTGTCTCATATTAAAACTAACTAATATTATTTATTCATGGGATTATGCATTGAATGGGTCATTACAGGAAATTCTTGGTACAGAACAGTTGCTCACTGAGGGACTATTTTATTTCCTTACCTTTTCCTGAGCGATTCTATTTTCTACTCTGTGGCTCTGCACTTAGTCTTAGGGTCAATAATCGCAGTCTGTTTTGATATCTGTCTAACTTGTTGCAATGTTGTTACCAGAGGCTGGAAAACAAACATGGCCTGCAGTTGTTGCCATATCACCATTATGGGCCGGAGAGCTTTATGTTGCAGTCTGGAACTAGGTTTGTCCTTTTTCAGTTCAAGCTGTGACCCATGTTTCCTGGTGATAAAAAGGTTCATATTCCCATAGGCAGATTTTAACCATGTCTACTTTGCAATAACCCTGGAAAATTGTCTGTTAGCTACTTAGAGAGCCTCTGCTGGGGGGGAAGGTATGACTTTAATTGATAATGTACTAATTAACTTGAATGGCATTAGGAGAAAAGTCCAACGGGCACCTTTGAACTCCCTGTTAGTAGCCTGGCTTCACTGTAGAGAGATCTGGGCGATATATGCTAGCATCTACCAGAGAGTGACACGTGAGCACCTCTTGCCTTCTCCAAGCCCTCTGGTACTAAGTAGGATGAAGAGAGTGGAGGGAGGGTATAGGCTGAAATCCTAGAGAGAATCAAATGAATCAGGACAGGCTTCAATGATAAGCAAGTTTCTCAGGTGGTTTTGCCCTCTGTGCCTCCATTTACCCATCTGTACAGCTCATAGGGTTTGTAAGAAAGCTGATGTTACTCGCTTTGTTAAACATCTAGCATATACCAACTGTTCAATACATTAACTATTAGCAATTATTATTATCATATTTACTTTATTAGATTGCCCCTGGCCTTGATGGGTTCACCATATGCTATTATAATATATGCAATATTAACAGTAATGATATACAATATTAGTAATCTGAAATTTCAAAATGTTCTAAAATCTGAAAGTTCCTTCATACCCATGTGGTCCCATAATTGGAAAATTCACACCATGGAGCTTTATTTAATAGACAAAATTATCTTATTTTTATTTGTTTATTTTGGGAAGAAAAATAGATTTCTTGAATATCCTGTAAGCAGCGGCAGGCCGGGCAGTAACAAAAGTACTGCCTGCAGACTACAAAATTATTGAAAATATGTATTATGTAAAATTACCCACAGACCATATGTGCAAACTATATGTGAAATATAACTGAATTTTCAGCTTTAGACTTGGATCTCATCCCCAAGATAGTTCACTACATATATGAAAATATCCACAGCCAGAAGAAAGTTATCTAAAATCTCAAAATAATCTAGTTACAAGGATTTAAGTAAGGGATGCTCAGTCTCTGGTATCATCAATATTTCTATTAGAGTACAATAATTTCAGTGATGTAATTATTATATGCATTTTCTGATTATTATATTACAGTAATAATATTACTATCATGAGTTTTATAAACTAGTCACTGTTTCAATATTATCATATGGACAGCCTAATTTAGTGCTCCTAACAATTCTCTAAAACATATGCTATTGTTATTACTGCATTTTAGATAAGGAACAAGGACTGAGAAAAGGGGAACTAACACAGAGGCATATGCTTACAGTTAGTGGTGCTGTGATGCTGGTGTAAGATGCTATAAAGTTACCAAGAACACCAGGGAAACATGAGCTACTCACCTAGTGTGTCATAAACTTGAGGTTTAAAAACTCAGAAGTATCCAGACAGATAGGAAGAGGAAAGATTTCTCAGGCAGAGGAAATGGTGTGAACACAGACCTACAGTCTGACATAATTGATAGGAAGTATTGCCGGAGTGTAATGAGCTGCAGTCGGAAAGTCAGGAGGGATGGGGACAGGTTGCAGGGACATCATGTTAGAAGGAGAGCCAGGACCAGATGGTAAGTAAACAGCACTGCTTGGTCCTTGAGGAGATAAGCACTACATTGTATGTGACAGGGAGTCTTGAGAAAGTTCTCTGACAGGGTGAGACATGATCAGATTAAAGTCTGGGTAGATTTCTGGGGGAAAAAAAAAGACAATAGGTGGGAATCAGGAAGAATAGTTAGTTCTCCGGGGGAGAGATGATGAGAGTTTCAAGTGAGGCCATGTTAGCAGGGGTGGAGGGGGAAGGCGAATAAAAGCAAAATCATCCAGATTTGGTGAGTGACTGACAGATAGTAGAGGAGCATCGAAGGAAGGACAGATGCAGATGACTCCACAGGCTGAGCTTGTAGTGAGGAGCATGTTGAGCCTGAGGAGTGTGGCATTGCACAATGGCTTTAGAAATTACTTTACGTAAGCTTACCATGGGACAGCCAGGGAGACATGGTGCATCAACAGCTGGTCTAGCAGTCTGATGTTTGAGTTTAGGGCTAGAGATTTTGTTTTAATGGGAAGGGAAAGTATATACATACACATACATAGATTAAGGCCCCAACTACTAGATAAAATCCCAAGGACCATTGAAAGAGTGAGATGATAAAAGGCCAGAGAGTAATCTCCCCCAGGGAACATCAATACATAAACAGCAAACAGGAAGAATTTGCTGATGGAGAAGGATGTTATAGGCAGAAGGCAAAATAGTGCACAATCATTAAAAATCAATAACAGGACATGATGCCCCTCGTGCTGCAGAGCTAAGGGCAGCCGACACGGAAAGTTGTATGCTTATGTAGCCAGGAGGAACTGGGCAGAACAAGCCTCCCCTGAAGGAGTAACATGGAAATCAACAGTTTGAGAAGAAAATGGGATGCGAGGAAATGAGGGACGAGCCTTGAGCACGGTCAGGCGTCACCATGACATCAAAACCACACTCCCATGTTCTCAGACACCTTCTCTTCCCCTCCAACTTATCTCAGTCTGACTCCTGTGCATTCATACATTGAAGACCCAGATCTAATAGGATAGAACAACATAATTGAATTTCCAAAGCAATGTGAGGGTGCTCAAATGTCAAATTTTATTACAGTAAATTCAGCTACTCAATTTTGAAAGACTTTTATTTGTCTATGTATGTGTGCATGTTTCTGTGTATGTGCGTGTGTGCACATGTGTTTGCATGTGGAGGCAACACTCCTCTATCACTCCTATTTTACTTGTTCAGGTGTAAACCAAGCTGACGTTTACTGGTCATCTTCATGACCCCCTCTCTTCTGCATCTTCTACAGGTATGCATCACCACCACTGGCTACTCCATAGTTTGTGAGACAAGGTCTCCCACTGAACCTGGAGCTCATCAATTCAGCTAGAATAGCAGCTCAGAAAGCTTCAGGAATCTCTCTGTATTTCCCTCCCAAGTGCTGGGATTATGGGCATGTGCCACAGGTGTTTGCTTTTACATGGTTTTGGGATCAAACTTGGGTCCTCAGATTAAACTTGGGTCCTCAAGCCTGAGTGGCCAGCATTTTACTGACTGAGCCACCTCCCCAGTTCCAACGTTGGCAAAATGAAAGGTCATCTTTCTAACATAACATAACATAAGCCTGGAATGGAGAGAACACTCCCTCCCCACTAGCTCCCACTCTCAGGGTGACTATTTCTTTCTGAACTATAACATGAGACTCTTGGCATTCTTTGTAATTGTATGCCACAGTGAAGACAAACATTCCTTTGAAAAAATCTAAATCTAACTTTGTCTTTATTCAAAGTGCTGCAATATCTTCTCTTCTAGCCTAGAGTAAATCTTGGATCTCACCAAGTAACCCAACTGGACTGATTCTTTGACTTCATTTCTCCCCACCCCCTCATTTTTCTTCTTGATGCATTTCCACCTGGCAAGCAAATGCCTGTATCTGGATCTAGCTCTGAAATACTATCCTCTAGAGCAGTAGTTCTCAGCCTGTGAGTTCCAACTCCTTTGGGTTGAATGGCTCTTTTATGGGGGTTGGCTAAGACCATTGGAAAACAAAAATATTGACATTATGATTCCTAACAGTAGCAAACTTGCAGTTATGGGGTAGCAACAAAAATCATTTGATAGTTGGGGATCACCACAACATGAGGAACGGTATTAAAGTGTCACTGCATTAGGAAGGTTGAGAACCACTGCTCTAGAGAGTTCTACAGCTCCTCCCATTCCATTAGGGCTGTTTCAGTTCCATACATAGATAACAGATAGGCAGACAGATATAGATATACAAACATACATAATGTTTTAATTTCATTATCTTTGTTTATATATATATGTGTGTGTTTATGCACTTACACACACACACACACACACACACACACACGCACACACACATCTTCCCACAAGAATGTAAGTTCTATAAAGGTATAAAATGTATCTATATACCTCTATCTAGGATAGACTTAAGACACAGAATATAGTTGGGCATTTAATATATAACCATTGATCAGGAGACAGAAGTGAGTGGATTTCTGAGTTTGAGGCCAGCCTGGTCTACAGAGAAAATTCCAGGACAGCCAGGGCTGTGTACAGAGAAATACTGTTGCAAAAGCCAAAAAACAACGAAACAAAATAAACATTGAGCCAAAGAAGGACTAGATCCTTACATGTAGTTATGAAATAAGTCTCAAACTCTAACATCAAAATGATAGAACTAAACCAAAATTAAGCAAAGATATTCTATGTCAAGTGTGTACCAAACATATCCAGTGTGCCTAAGATTATGTTACATATGGTTTAACATAGAGATGGTTGACCCTTCTCCATGCTAAGCAGCCAGCTAAGTTAATTCAATAAAGTAAATGATGAGAATTTTTAAAGTAATGATAGTATCTAAATTAAAACCCTAATTAATGTATATGCAGTTATTGCCTTGCTCCGAGCCTTGGGACATTTCCCAGCCCCATCCTCTGCCATAAATGTGTCCCTCTTCACACCTTCTTGACATCATTCACTTCTGGAGCCTTGATTTAACTGCTCTTCATTTCCTCACTAAAGGAGCTACCATACCTTGCTGCTTAGTGATTTACTAAAAACTGGCTTCTTCCCTTTGGGTCTAACCCTTGATCCTTCCATAGCAGGGAACTTCCAAATTTTAAGCAAAGGTTGCATATGCACAGGACACAGACAGACCTGTCATCACATCTGAAGCTCACCAGTAACTGAGGTTAGTCAATGACTTGAGACAGTTGCTTAACATCAATTCAAAGGGTTTCCAATGCCAATATTGTGGAAATTTCTGCCTGTTCTCTGACATTCTAAAACATTACCTATATGGTTATTAATAATGCATCATTACATCCACACACACACACCAAAACAAAACTGGGAAATACATTGACCCACTTTCCTAAGAATGTAATGCAGAAGTGATTGTTGAAGATCATACTGTTGGAAAAAAATAGGTCAAGTCTCCTGAAACGTGGCCCATGTATCTCCTCTTTATGTCTCTATTGATTGTTGAATGGGTTCTCTAGGTTCAGTAGGGGAGAACAGCAGAGTCAATAGCTTTGATCATTTGACAAGGCCTTTGCCTCAGCAGGCTTCCCTCGGACTCATCCCTTGTTGGAAAAACCTCAGCAGATTAACCCACCAATTTGAAGATCTATCGCTTACATGAGAATACAAGAACTCAAAGATGAAGCAAGCAGAAACGATGATCATACTATACCAGACAAAAGCATCTGCTCTTTTATTAAGTAAAAACATCAATAGACTAATGAGTAACCTCATTCAAAGCAAGCAGTCAGCCCTGTGTTATTACTCGCAGAATAACAAAGAAAATAAAGAAATCTGATACAGTGTTGTGATGTCTCTAAAAACAGGGGGGTTTAGAAGGGTTTAGGTGTATTCTTCTCTGAATTTAGAGGAAAGAATAAATTAATTTTTTCAACTAACATCATTTAAGTACAGCCAGCACTGGAGTAATACAGGAAGAGTATTAAGTAGGTATCATTTTATTTCGCCAACATTTCTGAGAAACAGGCATAGAAACAAGCAGTGATATCAAACTCATGCGTGAAATAAACAAAAAACTGTATGTGGATTAAGTCAGTAAAAAGGGTGTGGAATAAAGAAGGAGCCGAGTGAAACAAGTCAATCTGTTCTTTTACAATTTTCTGTGAGCTTCCACAGTATCCCTCACACTGAATCATAAGACAAAGGCACCACCTCACATGATCTGAAAACGTCCCAGAAAAAATAGAACACACTCACTAAAGCTAAGCAAAAATTGGTGTAGTGTAGCAGAATCTGCTCACTGAATGGCAAAGCAGTGTGTGTATGTTTCAAGAAGTTCGAGAAGAATAAATCTCTGTCACAGTGAAATTGGATAGAGCTTCATAGAGGAAATAAGAATTGATTTGATAGTAGATGAGGTGCAACATTTTAACATGGTAAGAGAAAACTTACCCTATTCAACGGGAAACCAAATAAATAAGTTCATGTGGAAGAGAAAGTATATGACCAAGATATTTCTAATGTCTCCTGTTATGAAATGCAATGGTCTAAGGCTCAATTAAAGCTGTCTTTGTGTTCACTGGGTCCAGTCCAGATGTCCACAAGTCCAATCCAGATGTTCACATTCTCAGAGAGTGGGTAACTTCCTGCCCAGTTATTTAAGGACTGGGGTTGTTGTAACTTGAGGGTGTGTGTACCTCTGGGTCTTCACAATCCTTTCTCTTTACAAGCTGCATAGGAAGGAGGAAGTCAGGGCTAGCTGCATGCAAAGAATTCCCATAGGCCAGGCCTAACAGTGATAAACCTTACATTTGCCCATAGTTTCTTGGCTAGACCTGGTCTTGATATCACACCCTGTTACACGCCTAGGAGGGTAAGGATGTAGGATATGTTGGATCCATAGCAGTCTCTGCCACATCCCATTTAGCTAGAACTGAGGGAGAGAAAAACAAAAGGTGGAACAGTGTATGTCATAAGGCTGCTCTCTGGAGGACTGGTGAAGAATAAAATGTATGACTAAGTTTGAAAATCCAAATGAACGCGTTACTTAGCAAATCCGTGGAACTAGACTGTGACTCAAAGCAGCATGGTTGGGAGAGCTTCCAAGGGAGCCATGAAAACAAAGCCAAACACTTAGGAATGGATTCTATGAGGCAGGCCATGAGGCAGGTCATGTATGAGTGGATATCCCAGCTGGGAAATACAAACAAGGCGTGGAGCAAGTGGTTGAGGGCACAGAGATCACCAGGAAGCTGACAGAGAGGGACACAAATCAGAGAAATGGTGTTGATCAATGGGCAGCTTTTTGAAACTACAGCTACTAATCCTTTCTATATAAGACTATCCCACTTTACAGGATCTTCAGCATACCTAATTGCCACCCATTAAAGGCTGGCACTGTACTCAACAACCAGCTACAATGAGAGTAATCCACATTCCAGACCTTTTGAGGGAGAGAGATAGAGATGCAATGCCTCTACTGATGATCCTGGAGTAAAAGTAGAAATGTAAGCAGGAAATGATGGTCATGGGTCCTCAATGTGAACCGTTGGGGGTCAAGACAGAGGAATTAAGAAAAGGGAGGCTGGGCTGGAGAGATAGCTTGGCAGTTGAGAGTATTGACTGCTCTTCCAGAGGTTCTGAGTTCAATTCCCAGCAACCACATGGTGGTTCACAACCATCTATAATAGAATCTGATGCCCTCTTCTGTGTGCCTGAAGACAACTACACTATATTAATATACATAAAATAAATATTTAAAAAAGAAAAAGGAAAAGGAAGCTATCATGGGTCTTCAACCAAGGGATGTTGGAATAATTTGCAAATCTGATACTTTCAAGTTTGATTTCCAAGACAGCAGCACCACCTATTTAAATTTAAAGTTGTGTTTCAGACTCAACTTGAGGCATAACACACACACACACACACACACACACACACATGCGCGCGCACACACACACACACACACACACACACACACACACAAAATATGTCCAAGTCAAGTTGATCAATCCACACATGAACATTCAAATATTAAATAATAAATTCCTGAAAATTCAGTATGCTCCTAACTACAGATCACTAAACCAATCTTTTACTTCCCAAGGCTGGTATGAAGATGAAAGCAACTTGTTCTAATGAAAGGAATCAACCTGGCAAGAAGCCAGGTGTGTTAAGACCATTGAAAGCATCTACATTTCCTGTGCACCAGGCTCATTTTCAAAATGTTTTGACTACCAAGAGCACTATTGCAGCTATTTCAGATGGACCAGGTCCTTCCAGACAATAACATCTTCCTTTGGTTCCCAAACAACTGGAAACAGTTCTCTGGTAATTGACAAAATGACTGATGTGCCAGGCTATACTTCTGTCCCTGTATTCTCTGCTTTTTGAGTAGTCCTTGAAAATAAGAGTTGTTAGCTGAAGAGCAACCTTAGGGATAAGGAATGACTGGTTTGCTGGGATTGCCTGTTCCTCCACAATCACAGAGCACTCTGTGGCCCTCACAGCATGGGGTGGGACAATCAGGAGGCAGGTCGGGTGTACCTGCAGACCTGATGGGAAATGTCACTCTGAAATGTCTCAGCTGCAAGAGAGACATCACAGAAATGGGTGTTTGAAAATAACCATGATGAGCCACAGAAATGGGCCACTTAAAAGGTCTTCAGAGGACATAAGTCAGGGTCACAAAAACAATTCTAGGGAGCTATCTCTTATAACAGTAAACAGGCAACACTTCCCAAGATACTTAGCTTCTTTTAAAATGAAAAATCTTTTCGTGACATTCTTGCAATATCAATATCATGTATACAAATAAGTTTCCTCTTATTTTGAAAATTTAGACATCTCCAGAAGGACTCTGATGTAATTATTTGGACATCATTATTTTCTTCCTTTGTCTAAGCAATGTACCCAGGCAGTGGGTCTTTTGATTAAGAAAGAGAAGAGGTGGGTAACTTTGTTACATTAGAACTTTAAGACACAAGGCACTAGCGGGGGCAATTCATCAGAAAAGGTAAATAAAGAGATGTGATGGTTTGTTTCATGTCAACATAAGCTAGAGACATTTGGGTGGAGCAAACCTCAGTAGAGAAGAGGCCTCCATCAGATTGGTCTGTGGTCAAGCCTGTAGAACATTTTCTTAATCGGGGATCGATGTGGAAGGATCCAGCCCTTTGAGTGTACTACCAATGTCAGGCAGGTGGTCCTGGGTTCTATAAGAAAAGAGGCTGCATGAGCCATAAGGAGCAAGCCAATAGGCAGCACTCCTCCATGACCAATTCTTCATTTGCTGCCTTGACTCCCCTCAGCAGTGAATTGTAATCGGACACTTTTAAGCTGAAGTGAACCCTTTCCTCAAGGTATCAAGGTGTTTTTTATCAAAACAATAGAAACCCTAACTAAGACAAGGAGTTAGAAAGAACTGGGGGGAGGGAAAGAAGGATGCTTCATCCATGCACAGCTCTCCTTTAGGCTGGAGGCAGAGGAGAGAGAGAACTTTCCCTTTTTTGCAGCATGCTTATATGGGGCCAAGAAGTACCAGGTTCCAGGTATCTATTAGTAAAGAATGGCTATAAACAAACAAAAATTCACTCTGTCATTGGGAGACAGAGAAAATGGCATGATAATAAAGACCTGTTTCTGTTTAGGATCAATATCAAAGAATATCAAAGAATCCTATGAGTAGGAGACAGACAGACAGCACAGAGAGAGCAATCTATAAGAAGAAACCCTGTGATCATAGGCCAGGATGAAGGAAAGTGAAGAGGGTAAGGCCAGGTTGCTATGAGCTGCTAAGTGAGGCTGGAAGCAATTGCTGAGAGTGAATCTGAGAAGGAAGAAATACTGAAACCACGAAACACAGAAACTGTTTTCTTGACCCCAGCAGGTCTCCTGATTTGTCTGATCTTCAACCTCAGGCAGCAGGGAGGAGGCGGGAGGTGGAGGAGTGGGGGCGGGTGGAAGATGAAACCTAAGGAAGGAGTTGATGTACAAACCTTTGATAAAATGCTGTTGATTAGCCTAATGATGCATCGCTGGCTGAACCTTCAATAATAATCCAGCAATCCACTAAATGTCCGCTTTGTGTCTCACAATCTGTGGGCTTTCTAATCTTGTAGGAATTCCTCCAGGAACCCCTTTGGAATCAATAAACAGATCTTTAATATCAACAGATGATTATCGAACAGTAAGAAACGGCACATAAAAGCTCAAGAGCGGCTTTCCTGGAAAATTCCAACCTGCTCACCCCACTTCAAACAGATCACCCTGCTGTCCATCAAAGATGCAGGGAGCACTCCCACCTCAGTGTGGGAGCTCACTGTTTACTCTGCAAAACTTCCCAGAGAGAACCACAAGACATCCATCTTCCATCAAGTTTTGCTCAGATATTACCACCTCAGCAAGGCCAATCTGAAAGCCCTTTTGAAATTGCACACTTAGAGCACACCCTCCTCCTGCCCTCCTCTATTTCTTCCACAGCACTTGCTATCTTCCACATACTATATAATTTACTTTTTAAATTATAATGTCTCTCCATCTCCTGCTGAGCATGGAAGCTCTGTGGGCATGTGTATGTTTCCCTCTCCCTGTTTCGTGTCTGTATTCACAACCTTGAATGGTGTCTGATACTAACTAAATTATTTCCTGAATAAATGAGTGCATGAACCAATGAGTGAAGGCTACAGTGCATTTATCTCTTTAAAATTACCCTGGCAAAGCAACCTCATATAGTATCCACAGCCTCTCAGGCCTTTGGTAATGGATGCTAGAGGAGTAACAGAGTCAACAGATCCAATAAAGATCCCTTGTATTTAGTGGGAACTCTCATTGAGACGAGCAAAATAGTCTAACACAGCAATGAATGAGATAGGGATGGAGAAAGGAATGTATGAGGAAGAAAGGAGAAACAGGGAAAGAAGTTGATATGGGGAGGTAATACAGAAATAAAGATAAAGAAAACTAAAAGCATCAGTCAGCCTGTAGTGTGTAGTGGTTTAACTGAAAATAGCCTCCACAGGCCCATGTATTTAAACATTTGGTTCCCAGTTGGGGGACTGTTTAGGAAGGATTCAAAAATATGGTCTTATTAGAGGAGGTGTGTCACTTTGAAATCTCAAAAGCTCACACCAGGCCCAGTCTCCCTGTCCCTGTCCCTGTCCCCCTCCCTGTTCCCCTCCCCCTCTCTTTCTCTCTCTGCCTGCAACTTATGGATCAGAAGTGAGCTTTCAACTACTGCTCCAGTGCCAAGCCTGCCTTCCTGCTGGCCACCGTGCTTCCTGCCATGCTAGTCATGGACTAACCTTCTGAAACTGTAAGCAAGCCTCCAACTAAATGCTTCTTTAAAAAGTTCCCTTGCTCGTGAGGTTTCGGCACAGCAATAGAGAAGTAACTAAAACCTAGTGAGAGAGCATGTTTCATGTTAGCGTGCTATCAAACAACTGCTGGACTATTATTCTCTGACAGGGTCCTACCCTCTAGGAGAAGAAGGCTACCCTAGCTTGGTCAGGAGGTATCCCCTTCATCTACTGCGGAAGGCAGAGTCTGTTCTTATAGATGCGCTTTCATTGAACTGGGCAAGATCAGGTAGATCGATGAGCTACTTAGCAAAATGCTCACAGAGATTTCTTCAGAGAATTAAATGTAATGTAGACCATGTATTGACATAAACAAAATGCCCCTTTGAAGTGAACGCCCAAATGCTTAAGAGTTGTTTTTATTAGGACTTGTATTCAAGACCTTGAATTTCAGTTGTGTGTTTTCCTAATGGAAGCAAAGCTTTGCAATTATGTCAAAAGTGATTTGATATACAAATATTAGCTTTATATTCAACTTCATGCATCCAGTGTAAAAAGCAAGGTCAACCTTTGCTTTACTGAGGATTTTGAAAACTCCCTAGGCCCTCATTACCTTCCAGCAAAGCATAAATCCGGAAGCCTGCAGTTGTTTTGTTGTAGGCAAGCCTCTTAATGCTCTCCACCCTTCCAAAGTCTCATTTAACTTTCTGAAGAGATTTTCCCCTGATTTGCATCCTAGTTGACTTTAAAAACCCCGGAGTTCACATGATCATTAACCCTACCATTATAGGAAGCAGTGTCTGTCCCCATTGCTCTGTGGAGGAGAGTCTTCACACAGTGTTAAGAAATGGGCTTTGGGATCTCATAATCTTAAATTTGAATCTCATTGCACAGATGACTCTGGCCTTGTATAGACAGATCTCTAGCATGTATATAGTAATATAGGTCACGGTATTTGAAGTGTCCTGGTTCTAGAATATGGCATGCCTCACATAGGGGTCAACAAGAAGTCATCCATTTCATCCTTCTTTGTGGATCTCCCCATCATCTATGACCTTTTCCCTTCTTCAAGGACATCCTAGATACAGGGTCCCATAAATCCTATGTCTTCAAATCCCATCTAATCTTACTCCAGGTATATAATGAAACTGAAATGCTGAGCTCAGCACAGTTCTACAAAAACGTCCTTGTTGGTGAACAACTAAAGCTACAGCTGAGGAAGACTGTTTCACACAGAGAGGAATAGTCCTGGCTTTACTGTCTTTTGAAGGGAATCAAATCTTCTGAATGTCTGTAACTTTATCCAGTAAAACCCTCAAAGTGTCCAACAGTTGCACTCCATCACCTGCACAGGAGCTCCTCCCATAGAAACATGGAAGAAAGCATGCGTTATTAACGATCCTTAGCTAGAAGTTTAAAGGAAACCCTCATAGTATGTACCGGAGATGTCTCTTGAATAATAAAAGCAAGTGTCATTTGTTTAGTACCATGTACCAGAAAACACTTCATCATTTAATTCTTGTTTTCTAAATGAGGCATATCCGCTTCTACTTTTACTACAATAAAGGAAATTTGGTACCAAGGTTGTGACTGACGGGAACAATAAAAATTAAAATAAAAATAAACAATGGGGAAAATGACAAAGCCACAATAAATATCATAAAGTGTGTGCAAAACCGAAAATAAAATGTATATAGTTTCAGAGAAAAACAGACAGAAACTACTGCTATCAGGACTGAAAAGAGAGTGAACACTAAAGACTTACATGCATTTAAAAGAAACACAAAATGATCATAAAAATAACTTTACATTAGCAAATTCTACAGCTTGAATAAAATAGGAAGGTTGCTTGCAAAAATATACATCACTAAACTAATGCAAGATGAAATAAGGCCCAAATCTACCTTTTGTTAAAGAAATTAAAAACTTTAGCCAGGGACAGTAGCACATTCTTAGAATCCCAGAATTCTGTGGGTTAACATGGGAGGACTAAGGGGCCAACCTGGGCTATAAAACAAGACCCTATTTCAAATATAAATTGAGTTTATCAAAAACCTTTCCACACAGAAAATCTTAGGCTCGGGAAGGGTTCTGGTCACCTTCACATTACAGCATCAAATTCCAGAGGCAAGGATCTTGTAAAGAAAAATGATTCAATAGGTCCGTGGTTCTGGGTGTTCTGGGCCAAGATGAAGTATATTCATTCCTTTGAGCCTCTGGAAGAGACAGCAAATCTGGCTGTATGAGCCAGAGAAAAGCAATTAAATCCTGAGCCAAGAGCTAGAGAAAGATTGAAAAACATGAAGGGCATAGCTCTACCAAGGGTGTGCCCCAATGATCTCAGGGCATTCCACTATCTCCTACCTTCTAAAGCTCCACTAGTTTCCAGGAGTGCCATCCTCGATATCATGGCTCAACACATGGACTTGGAGAGCAGTATCTCAAAATATCTGAAACCATAGCAAGTAATTTAGGGAAGAAGTAGAAACAAACATTCTCCCTCCCCCCCAGCTTCCTATCCCCATCCCCGTTCCCCTCCCACCCCCGCATTCTTTTTTTTTTTTTTTTTTTTTTTTTTTTTTAAGAAAGAAAAGAATAACACTGATGCCAAAATCTGGAAAAGACACGGCAGAAAAATAGTGATTCTCGTAAGCAAAATATACATATACTGAACAAAAGAGATCCAGCATAAGCAGGACATTGTATTATTTTATCACTTAAACATTAGTGTTATTCAATATATTAAGATAGCTGAGATAAACTATTGGTCAATCAGGGGATTCTAAGAAAGCAGTCGGCATATTTTTAGTATGAAAGAAGATATTAGAGGTTTTGAGTTAAATACTTTATTTTGTTTGCTTGCTTTTATTTTTATTTTTTCTCACCATTATTAAGATGTATTTGACAAATTTAAAACATATTTATAGTATACAATACGATTTCAGGACATATATATACTCTTAGATAATTAGACTAAGATAATTAGATGAAGATTGTAAGATACGTAAGTTACATAACTATTATAACAGATAAGCTAACATAGCCATTGTTTCACAGATACTATCCTTTATGTATTAACAGTATTTAAGATCTATTTCAGCAACTTCAATTATAGAGACTAATAACTATTATTGGCTACATATTACATCTCCAGAATTCATTCATTCTATCTAAATCTTTGTACCCATTGATATAACAGCATTTAGTTTAAAATCATTTAGTTTAAAACTTTCAAAAGCTAGGAATGCAAACATATTCACTAACACAATGAATTGAATTTATGTAAAACAAAAAATCCTCATACTTTATTGTGGAGACTAAATCTCTTTGTATAATATTACAAACAAACAAGGATGCCCACATTCACCATTTCTTTCAACATTTCACTGGAAGCTATACTCAAGGAAATAACTAACTCAAAATTCAGAACAGAAAAACAAAGATGTCTGATTGCAAGTGACATGATTGCTTCAGAAAATTCCAGAAATTTGCAAAAGATCTAGAGTGCCTAAGAAATGTATTAGCCAAATTTCAAAACATAAGAACAGAATGTGAAAAAGATACACTTTTATATACAAAGAGCAATGCTGATATTTAAAGAAAAATTACTCTATTCCCAAATATCATACTATTTGTGAATTATTTAAAATAAGTTAGCATAAAGTCCATAAAGTAAACACTTTGGAACAATAAAGAGAAATTAGAGGCCTAATAATAAGAAAGATAAACAATGTTCATGGAACATAGGGTTGATATTATCAAGATGTCAGTCTGTGGACTGACTTTAGTTCTCAAAAATGGTTGCAAAAACAATTCCAATGCAAATCCCAACAACATTTTAGGCATTAGAACTGATATTAAGGTATATATGATAGTGCCAATATCTAAACTATTCAATATAATAGTTAATAAAGTTAAGCTATTTACTTTTTAGAAAATTTTCTATGAGTTTTTATATAACATATTATAAAATTTTATACAACTTTTTAGAGACTTCTAAAGCTGTTTATTGGAATCTAAGCTCATGACACTGTAATACAAATTGGCAAATTAATGCTAAACAAAATATCCTAAGATATACTTATACTCGTATGATCATGTGACCTTGAGCAAAATATTAAAAGCGGCTCAAGATAGAACAAATTATTGCTAACAAATTATAAACAACTAGATTGCTTATATGGAAAGGATGGACCTTTGCCCCAACATCTTATACCATGTGAAATTTAATTTGCAGTAACTCTAATCCCAAAGATAAAAGGATTCAAATAAAGCTTTCATATGCTAGACACAGAAATCAGTAATCACAAAAAATTAACAAATTAGACTTCATTAAAAATAGAATCTTCCGTTCAGCTAAACTAATATTAAGAAAAAATGGCAAAGCAAAATATGGGAGAAAAGAATTTGTAAAACAAATTTGACCATGAACTGATGTTTGGTTTCCTCCAACTCGTTAATAAAATCAAAACAATCAAAATAAGATTAAAAAGGAGTGATTTGGACAGATATACCATAATGCAAGATGTAAAAATGCCCAGTAGATACTCAATAGTATTCCATATATTAGCTCTCAAGAAATACCATTAGCATCACCATAAATAAAGCATATGATCATAAGAATTATTTAAAAGTGAAAAGTCAAATAACACCAATGTGGGCATCGCAGCCTCTTCTACATTGTGGTAGGAATAGTAAATGGTGCAGCCACTTGGGGGGATGGATCTATCAGCTTATTAATATTAAACATCCATCTCATGTCCCAGAAATTCTAGTCCCAGGAATCACTCAAGAGAACAAAAATGCATATCTAATGAAAATATTTGTACAAGATAGTTCACAGCAGTTTTATCCATTAAACTGGCTTTCCTTTCCTTCTGTTCACCAGTGGGCAAATTTAGTCACCACTTAAGTTGATCACAGCCCAGCCAACTGCTCTATAGTCTCACTTTCAAGAACACCCAGGTTTACTAGCCATCACTAGACTGGAAATGGAGGGAAGTAGAAAACTTGTGGACTCTTCATGAAAAACCTCTAGTTGGAATCTGATTGGAGTGGAACCAGGTTTTGTGTTTGCTATAAATCCTGCTGTGGTGAGAGATGAGCTAAAGCTAGCTCTTCCTCCAGTGGATATGAATGGATGAGAATATTAGCAGATAGGGAACAGGATCCAGCACGCTCCATTTTCCAAGTGGCTGGGGGCTAGGCACACATGCGCCAGGCACATGCATTTCCACAGTTGATAAGCTCACCTGCTAGTGCTATGGTAGTTGCTGTCAGAAGCTCTTCACCTACTGTCTAGAACGATGTGCTCTGCACAAATGCCATGTCCAACATCAGCCGCACTTCCCATTTGTAGTATAGTCTTTCTCTACCACATCATCTAAGAAAAGAAGCCCTAATTCTCCTACTAGGAGAAGAACAATGTTATCTTGTCAACTAGGGGGAAAAAAACCCAGAGTGTTAGTGTTTCTTATAAAGACATCTTCTTGATTTCAGGTTTGTTTGTTTGTTTGTTTGTTTGTTTGTTTTTTGGATATTTTCTTTATTTACATTTTAAATGTCTTCCCCTTTCCAGGCCTCCCCTTCAGAAACCCCCTATCCCATCTCCCCTCCCCTGCCTCTATGAGGGTGCTCCCCCACCCACCCACTCCCGTCTCCCCACCCTAGCATTCCCCTACACTGGAGTATTGAACACCCTCAGGTCCAAGGGCTTCTCCTTCCACTGATGTCCAACAAGGCCATCCTCTGCCACATATGTGTCTAGAGCCATGGGTCCCTCCATGTGTACTGTTTGGTTGGTGGTCCAGTCCCTGGGAGCTCCGGGAGGTCTGGCCGGTTAACACTGTTGCTCCCTTCATGGGGCTGCAAACCCCCTCAGCTCCTATAGTCCCTTCTCCAATTCCTTCATTGTGGACCCTGTGCTCAGTCCAATGGTTGGCTGCTAGCATCCATTATCTGCCTATATATTTGTCAGGCTCTGGTAGAGCCTCTCAATTTCAGCTTTTAATGGGTCTGGCACTTCCAACTCATAAGCCTTCTGAGGTTCTCTGGTATAAACAGTCTTTGTGGCTATTTTTTTTTTCTTATTCCGAATGCATTTGTCATACAGGATTTTTCTCTAATGTACTAAATTAGCTAATATTCATAGTATTTTCCATTTCTATTTCAATCTTCTTTTCCTCACTTCTTTTTGTCTTTTAAATTTACTATTATTTAATTTGCTTACTATAACTTTAAGATCTTTCAAGTGAGTTGGATTGATCATATTATTGCAATATTCTTTATATCTCCTGACCTTGCTTTGAGATTTTCAGTTTTTAAAAATCCCACTGAATATATGTTTGCTGGTATCTAACCAATTATCCTTGAATCTAGGCAAGGTTCTCTTAATCGACTTAACTAGTAGGCATCTTTTTGAAGCTGCTTAGTCATTCTATTATAGTGTCTTACTCTGGAATGGGTTTTTTTTTTCATATTATCTTTCATCTATTTAACAATTATAGAAGTATTTCCAAGTTTTTTCCCCTGAATTCCTGATATTTGTTCTACTTTTGACTTTGGAAGATAATCATGGTACATTGTTATTTACTACATAATTTAATTTTTTGTTTACTATTCAATAGACTTTTACCTGATTGCTTTGTATTTGATTGATCTAAGTGCTTGATTGCTTTTTTCCAGTCCTGGGGATTGATGTCAGAGCCTCTCACATGCAAAGCGAGCACTGCACCGTTAAGCTACCTCTCAAGCACTTGATGCTGATTTTCACTAGAGCATGTGAAGCAAGCGTCCAATGCACGAGGCTTTATTCCATACGTGCATAGGATGTACTTCTAGTCTATTCACGCCCTGTTACTGCCCTTTCATTCTCCTTACACACCCTGCTAGGTTGCACATATGAGGAAAAACATACGATGAGTGGCTTTATGAAACTGGCTTATTTTAGTTAGTATGATGATCTTTACTTGCATTCATTTCCATGCAAATATACAATTTCCTTAATCTTAACTGTTACACTATATTCTATGCTTTCTTTATTCACCTATTAATGATTACCTAGGCTGACGTATTGTGGGAAGTTCTACTATCAACATGGATATTGAGGTATCTCTGATGCTGATTTTGATTTCTTTGTACATATATCCAGTAGAAACACAGCTGGGTTACTTTTATGTTGCTCTGATAAAATGCCATGACCAAGGCAATTTATAGAAGGAAGTTTAATTGGACCTATGGTTCCAGAGGGTTAGGGGCTATAATGGCAATACAGCTACAGTTTGAATATGCTCCTCCAAGTGTATGTTTCTTCAACCCAACATCAAGGCAAAAGTCTTAAGGGATGTTTATGTCATGAGGATTTCTTCAGAAATACATTGTTGCTATTATAGAAAAAGCAATGGGCAGAGCTTGGGCCTTTGGCCATTCTGTACTGTGCCATCTGATGAAGCAATCATGCACACCACAGACCAAGAGAGGCAAGGGCTATCTGGATTCACGAACAAAAAGCAAACACACACACACACACACACACACACACACACACACACACACACACACACACACACTAGTTAATTTTAAATGCTTTGACAATCTCAAAGGCTAGGCAGTTTTAATCCTCCCCTTGGCTAGCACACATGTCTCTCCGGTAATCCTGGCTTAATGCCCTCTAATTTTATGTTTTATCTTTGTTGCTTTGGCTCCATCTGGGTGGCTTCCTAGTCCTTGCTGCCCAAGAAGCTTCTGGGCACCTACATTTTGGATAATTTTCCTTCTGCTGCCTTAAATCTGATCAATTTCCCTCTGAATGATGGAGATACTCTCTCCTTCCTTCCAGTTCCTAGCCTGCACAAATCCAAAGGACCTGCCTCAGTCTACCTGCCCAGCCACTGGCCCTTGGCTTTTTATTGATGAATTAAAAACCAAATGGGGACAAGGACCTTCAGCATTTGGGCACCCAGATTTTCAATTTGGTGGGCCAGATTAATTCAAAGCATTAGAACCAATTTCCAATATCTTACTTTTCTGTCCAAATTAAAGAAGGTTCTTCTCTCAGACATAAATTGAACATAACTATAACAGTTATGTAAATTACAAAGTATGATTTATAATTAATATCTAGTCCATCATATTTGTCAATTAGTTAAGTACTTTAACATCTATCTTAACTAAAGAGTTTATAATTCTATACTTAAATTATGTTTTGATTTTTGCCTGTATCGCCATCTGAAACCCATCCTTTTAACTCTATATCCTATCTGTCCATGTTAAACAACTTGAGTTTGATTATTAGACTATAATTAGTCTTTAACCCTGTCAGAAATCAGAGAATGAATTAAATATTACCTGAATATTTAGGAAGGAAAAAAACATAGCTTCCAAAACTTAAACAAATTGTAGAGACAGTTAACTACCTGGACATTTCCCTATTCCTCAAAATGTTGGAGCACCCGACTGAGCCAGCCAGACTCATCCCCTTTCCCAAGACTGGATTTGTGTCTAGCCGTGATGTGGCAGTGTGTGCCTGGTCTTACTACAGCTTGTTATGCCATGTTTGTGCTTGTTCAATGTCCCTGGGAGGCCTGAACTTTTCTGAGGGAATATGGAGAAGGATGAATCTGGGAGGGAGGGGAAAAGAGAGAGGGGGATGTTGGGGGGAAGGGAGAAGGGGAAAACTGTAGTCAGGATACAATATATGAGAAAAATTAAAATGCAAAAAAAATGAAGAGATATCACTATAAATAACCTAGTAGAAAATTGAAGAAGAAATTAGTTGATAGAAAAATTATCTGAGATTAAATAGTATGTTTGAAAATATTCTGTCCAATATTTTGTCATTAAGTTTTCAAAAGAACTTCTTTAAGTGGGTAGAAAACAAACTTGGAAATTAGTGTTGAGAAAAATACTTCAGCCAGAAATCCTAGTCTAGAGAAAATTTGCTCAATTATAATAAAAAAATATCTAGACAGAAAAAAATCCTGTGGTAACTCATCCCTAAAAGAATGTTTTTAAAAAGTTTCTCAGAATAAAGAAAAATGACAACAGATGGGAACACAGGTCATACAAAGAAATGAAAATCATCCAAATATAAAAACAAAGGATTACATTTTTCTCTTTATTTTTTAATTTGAGTCTTATTAAGATAAAATTTAAAAATCATATTGTTCACCATTAAGACATCTTGGAGTGCAAAATTCAATAGTGTTTTAGTATATACATAATATTGTGCAAAAATTATCACAAAGCATTTGAGAATATTTTATCACTCTAAAAATAAAACTTTGAATCTATGAAGTATTTACCTTACTCTGTCCATCCTCTAGACCATTGTGAATGCTCCTGCATTTTCTATGTCTATGAATTTGACTATTTGAGATACTTTATCTAAATAGAATCATATGATATTTGACATTTTTCCACTTAGAATCATATTAATAGAAGTCATTCATCCTGTAATACATAGCAGCATTCTATTCCTTTGATGGGCAATAATACACCGTTGCACAGATACTTCACTAAGTGTCCACTGATCAATTGAATACTTGGCTAATTCTATCTTTTGGATATTATGAACAATGTGGCTATGATCATTCATAATGCATAAGTTTGGATATGAGTACAATTTTCAATTCCCTTGGGTTCCTTTTACTTGAAAATAATATATATTCTCTATATGGAAATTCAATACACATGTTGGATTATTTAGTTGGAGGGCCATTAAGAATTTTATAGATGTCTGTTAGGCTTGATTCATCCATCATACTGTTTAAATCTACCCATTAGTGAAAATGTGGTATTGACGCCAACTATCATATTTGGATTGTTTATTTCTCCTTACAATTCAGTCATTTTGGCTTCATGTATTTGAGCCCTACAATTTTATAGATAGATACATACATACATACATATATACATAGATAGATAGATAGATAGATAGATAGATAACGTTTATTAGTGTCAATGTCTTCTGAAGCATTTCTAATTATATAGTGTCTTTGTTTCTCATAACAAATTTATCTTATTTGCTTTGATATTATATTATTCTAGAAATATTATATATATACATATTTCTATCATATTTTTCAATTTATCCATGTATTTGAATTTAAGCCTATTTACATATCTAAGTCTATGGTTGACAATATATAATTAGACCATGATTTTAAAAATCTATTTTATTTCTATTTGCTCTTAAGTTGAAAGTTGAAAATTTAATTCATTGATATTTAAGCACAATTACTAATAATGAAGGACTTCTGCTATTTTGTTCTTTGTTTTTACTAACATTGTTAAAATATCTCATCTAATTCCTTTGTGTAAATGTATATTAGTTACCACAGGGTATATAATAAAAATATTAATTTATATTATCTTTGATTTATAACAAAATCAGAATTCATTAATTCATAATAATAACATACAAAAAGTTTTCTCCTATGAGTAGAAGTTAAAACAAAAATAGCTCAATGTAGCAGGAACTATGACAATACTGAAAGAAGTATTTAAAGACACTATAAGAATAGCTTGAATGATTTTCCCACAGGTGAAATTCAAAAAAACTTGAGTAATGAAATAAATACTGACAATGCTGAATTATAATTATAATTCATGTAACAAAATTAAAATTTATAGTCTCACAATATAAAAATATAAAAATTTCAGTGTAGGTGTTCAATGGCTGTGAAAAGTTCAGGCATTGGAGGCCTGAGTTACCAGATATTTCTCCTTGGAGATAGTAGAACCTTGAGAACTGAACACTTTTAAAGGTCCTTAAG
The DNA here is from genome assembly GCA_028551405.1 of Uromys caudimaculatus. NCBI lineage: Eukaryota > Metazoa > Chordata > Mammalia > Rodentia > Muridae > Uromys > Uromys caudimaculatus. Next base: position 33,616,347 of record CM052711.1, read on the forward strand.
TCATGGGAGGCATAACTCCAAGGGGGACTATAACATCCTGGCTCATTCCTACTTTTCTTGTTGCTGTGGTCCTGGGAATTGAACCTATAGCCTTTTTTTGTTTTGTTTTGTTTTGTTTTGTTTTGTTTTGTTTTGTTTTTCAAGACAGGGTTTCTCTGTGTAGCCCTGGCTGTCCTTGGCTCTGTAGACCAGGCTGGCCTGGAACTCAGAAATCCGCCTGCCTCTGCCTCCCGAGTGCTGGGATTAAAGGCGTGAGCCACCACTGCCCAGCTTCATTCCTACTTTTATTTATTCCCTGAATTATGAAGTTTTGCTGTACCCACCAGCTCCAACTCTGAGAGACTGTCTCATGATGGGACTAAGGCAATAGATCAATCCCAGACTGAAACCTCTAGACTGAGTCACAAGTAACATTCTCTTTCTATAAGCTACTTGTCTCAGGTACTTCATTTTAATAATGAAGAGATTATTGACACCTACAGTAAGAAACATTTTTCTCACAGTAGAATCCAAGTAATAAACAGGGAAAGACTAATGAAATCACCACTGACTGTTAAAGCCAGTGGGTTGAAAGTTGAATGAGAGCTGTATGTTTATGTATTTTAAGATATTTGACAAAAATTATTTATTACTTACAAAGAGGAATATTTTTAAGTGGAGGCACTTGAAAAACACTTCTATCCAAGTCATTAAAACTAACGCAGTCATTTGGGAACAGGCTGACATCACATGCCTTCAAAGAAGGTTCACTGAGAAGAATTCGCCATTGCTTCAGCAGTGTTCTTGCCAAAAGTGCATATCCTGAATCTAATCATGAGGAAACATCAGACAAATCAAAGTTGAAGAACATTCTACACAGCAGCTGACTTGAAATCTTCAAACATTCAAGGTCAAGGAACACAAAGAAAGACTGAAGAACTATCTCAAATTAGACACTAAAAAGATGTGACAACTAAATGTAATGCAGGATCTTGGATTTGATTTGGAGTGGGAACAATCAATAGCTACACAGAAATTTATTAGGACAATTGATTAAAAGGATAAGATGACAGTATTGTATTAATATCAAATTTCCTGGTTTTATAAGTCTAATAAGCTTATGCAAGAGAATGTCCTTGTACTTAGGATATGCACACTAATGTAGCTAAGCATAGAGTGGCATGACATTTTAATTTTATTTAAAAAAATTCCCGGGGAGGTGGAATCACAGAAAAAGAGAAACAGAGACAGAAATAGAAAGAAAGATAGAGAATAAGTAAGATATGAAGAATTGATAGAAATCAGTGACAGTCTATGTGAGATTATATTAAAATATTTTAAAATTTTCTATACAGTTGCAGTTACAGTAAACTATGCTTCTGTTGTGTCATGATGAAATAAGGCTGAGAGGCACCTTTTCACTTGAAACAAATAAACCACAAAATATATAAAACCACAGTTTCCAAACCATGAGATAACAAATGGAACAATACAGCGATTCATGAAGAAGGGAGGGACTGTCTCTGAAGCATTTTCTAGGACACAGACCAGGGGAGTGGTAACTAACAGAGACCCGTGATTTTCTTGAGTGCATATGAATATGACACTAGGAAGGTTAGTGCGATCTGTGGAGTGAGAACGTCTAAGGGACAAAAGGTCTCCTGAAAGAGAACCCTACTGACCTGAAAGTCCATCTCAAATCCTCAGCTAAACACTGATGACAGCACATATAAACAGAATCACCTAACAATGGGGAAAGAGAAACCAAAAGAAACAGAGGGGAAAGTTTCAAGTTCCTTTACTTTTTCTGCAGCATAGCAAAGTTCATATAGTGTGCAGGGATTGTGCTACGGTTGTGGACACAAGCCATCTCCACATTAACACTACTATAGTTCCACTGAAACAGGTTCAAAAGGATGCTGCAAATAGATCAAATGGTTTTCAAATAACTGTCTCCCAGAGCAAAGCTCAAAAAATATTTGTATTAATATAAAATACCCAGCACTCCAACACAGTCAAAGGAAAAAATGCTTGTCATACAGCAAAAAAATGGAAGACATGCCAGGAGATTGAAGAATGAAGTCTATAAGAAAGAGAAAATCGAATCAGTGGAAAGTGATGCATAAATGACATGAATAATAAGCTAAATGGAAAAGGACATTAAAAGTTATTATAACTACATCCATTTGTCCAAGGAGGTATCAGAGATTTCAGATGTCAAACAGAGACAAGAAAGACATTTTAAACTCCAAATTGATTTGGTAGATATAAGTTACAATATGTGAGATGAAAAGTGCATTTAATGCTATTAAAAGCAGATACAATTCTATAGAAGAAAGGATTAGTAAATTTGAAGGCATAAGAAGAGAGACCAACTAAATATAAACACAGAAGAAAAGGCAAAATAATAAATAGCATATATCCATTTTCATATTTGATGAAACCTATACATTCTCAGATACAAGAAACATAATAAATTCAAGCATAAGAATCATAAAGGAAATTGCAATAAGGCACATTATGTTCGGAAGAGGTATGCATAATAATGACACCAGACTTCTTGTCAGAAACAATATAGGAAAGAACATTTGTGATATATTTAAAATATGGAAAGGAAACCCTGAATTCTATACCCAACAAAAATATCCACAAAGCTGATAGAGAACTAGCAAGAGAAAGTGCTTAACAAAAGGATAAAAAACAAATGGCTGAATTTATACTTTTTTTAAGTTCAAGTGCAAACTGATATCACCAAGGGTCTAAAATTTAAGAGGAGTTTGCTTCTACCATCATCTTCTTTATGTACTTTTCTTGAGTATGTATAAGAAAGAGTGGAGTCAGTAGACAAGACTTCATCTCAGGTCCAGGTAGGGAGTTTCTGCTGGCATCTGAGGGTGGATAAAAGATCATGGCAAAATCAAATGGCAGCCTCAAAACTTAATTCTAGTCAGTGAGTATTTATACTAGGCATGCAGAAGAAAAACTAAGGGGAAACACCAGATACATAGACTGAGAGGGAGCTGTTGTTGCCTGAAAGAAATGCAAGAAAACCAAAGATACCTCAAAATGATTTAGATTTTCCATTGGGTGCTAGAAGTAGCTATCTGTTGCTAGTACAAGCCACGACTACACCAAGGGATTATCCCTGAATATGGGCCTGGTGACAATGAGAGCTGAAAGAAAAACAAAAAACAAACAAAAAAAATTAAAAGTCTTAAATTTTCTATTGAGTACAAAATAACAACCTCTACCTTTGAAGGAGGGCTAAGACATCTGGAAAAGAGTCACTGAGTCACAGGTATGCATAGGTCTGTTGAATTGTAACAGCAATAAATAGAATAGATATATACTTATATCCAGAGCCTTGCTATAGGAAAAAGACATTCAGTGGTTGCCTTCAAATAATCTGAAGCTTGGATGAAATAGATCTAGCTAAAGTAAAGGGGCCTACCATGTTTGCCAAACCTTTGACACTGTAGCATGACATTGTCATGTACAAAATTCACTCTCAAGAAACATACAAACAAACAAAAAATAACAAGTTACAAAGAAAAACAAATTTTAAAACTTATTTTAAGTAAGTTTATGTTTCTGTGTGGGCTACAATCATAGATATCCTATGTTATATGATGCATGATGCATCAAGAGAATACAGTTTAGACACTAAGGTTATCTCCAGAATGATTTCACCCAACAAACGTCTGTGGTCCAAAGAAGCAGTCCCACTGAATCTAAGGACAATCTCCATTAAGTCATTGTTAGGTTCCTTACAGCTCATACAATGTGAATACTATGGAAATAGTAATATTGTTCAGGGCATAATGACAAAAAAGAAGTCAGTGTGTGTTTGGTACAGATGGGATCTTAGAAAATATTTTTAAGCCACAGTTGGTTGAATCTGTTCATGCATAAATACATGAGTCCATGAATATGGAAGTCTGGTTGTATTACTTATGAATTGGGAAGAGTTTATATTTTAAGATACCAATTCTCCCAAATTTAAGCTGTGGCCAGTAAGATTCAAAGAAAATATCTGCAAGCTTTCTTTAAAAATTTAGCAATTACTTGTAAATTTTTGTATAAAATGTAAATTCCTTTTCTATTTTAGTAAAATTTTAGTTTTCCACAACCATCCACTCTCTCTAGTTTTAGAACATTTACATTCCTTAATAAACTTTTCTGATGCTCATTTCCAGTTAATCCCCTTTCATCCTGCTATCTGGGGGAATAATCGATCTATTTTATACCTTACTCATTTTCTACACAATATAAGCTAACCAAACAGTAGGTAGTCTTCTCCAGCTGTTTTGTTTTCTTTTCTTTTCTTTACTTTTCTTTCTTTCTTTCTTCCTCTTTTTTTTTTTTTTTTTTTTTTTTTTTTTGGCATGTTTTTAGGTGCACACATACTGCAGTATTTATTGCTGATATGATTTTATTGCTGAGTAGAGTTTCATTGCATGGCTCCACCATGATCTGATAATTTGTTCACCACTCTATGGACACATTGTGTTTGGTTACTATGGATAATGATTCTAGAACACTCCTAAACAAATATTTACATCAACAAATATCTTCTTTTGCCTTGGGAAAATCCCAGAAAATGAATTGCTGGATTATATGTAAATTATGTTTAGATTTTTAAGGTACTGGCAAAATATTTTAATTCTTCCATTTCTCATAGACAATATCTGTGAGGTTCTTGTTGCTTGTGCATTTTATATTAGTTGGTTTTTAATCACTATAATGAAATACCTGACACTGCTTTTCTTTGAAAGAAGGGAGCTTGTTAAGCTCCCAGTTTTGAAGTCTAGAATTCCAACCCACATAGACTTTATGTTAAGAACACTTACACTCTAACTGAATCACTTCTTGTTGTGGTTTGAAGGAAAATAGCCCTCCTTATGTTTGAATGTTTAGTCCTCAGTAGACCTGTTTTAGAAGGATTAGGATGTGGGGCCTTTTTGAAGGAAATGTGTCACTGGCGGTGTGATTCAAGGTTTCAAAAGCCTATCGCAAGCTCAGAGTTTCTGTCTCTGTCTCTATGTGTGCATGTCTGTCTGTGTCTGTCTGTGTCTCTGTCCTTCTGTCTGTGTCTCTATGTCTCTGTCTCTCTGTGTCTCTGAGTGCCTGTCTGTCTGTCTTTCTCAGTCTCTCTCTCTCTGCCTCTGTTTCACTCTCTGTCTCTGTCTGCTTTTCTGTGTCTCTCTGTCTCTGTCTCTCTCTCTCTTTCTTTCTCTTTCTCTTTCTCCTTCCCTCCCTCTCTTCCTCCTTGATGCAGATCAGGGTGTACCACTTATAAATACTACATCAGTGCCATGCCTACTGGTGTGATGCCATGATGACTGAAACTATAAACCAACCACAATTAAATGCTTTTAAAATAAGAGTTACCTTATAGTGTCTCAGCACAATAGTAGCTAATAACATTAACTGATGGTTAGCAGTTAATATTAACCAATAGTTAATATTAACAGTAACTAAGACATCTTGTATTACAGAAAGCACAATATTCCTCACCTTCCTAATTTGTTGGAAGTTTTCTTTTTCTTTAACCCTGAAAGATTTTTTAAAGTCACCAAATGTTTTTAATAGCTACTGATATGATAATTTAATTTGTGCCTTTCATTCTGTACTGCATCATATGTGTTCAGTGTCCAGTGATCTCCTTTAATTTCTCTCAGGAATGTTATATAGAATCCAGTATTGAAGTCTTGGACATTTCCCATATGTTTACTCCAAAGGTATTTTTAGTGGCCTTATTGCAGTATATCTTATATATCACAAAACCCATGCTTTACAATTTTTGAAGAGTTATTATATTATATCCCCTTAGGCATCCAATAACTCTCTACCAACAGATCCTAAAGAAATGGATATAGATGCAATGCTTGATAATTTAAAAAAATTTTATAGACTGCTCAATGCAGTGTATAAACACAACAAAGCAGTTAAGTGAAATTAGGAATAATGTTTGGGGTTTGAATGAGAAATGAAGCAAAAGGCAGAATTTAAAAATAAAAAAACTATGTAGAAATCCTATATATGAAGAGAACAGTATGTTAAATGAAATTAAATTGACTCCAGCGTTGTCTCCCTTTGTGATTTCTTTATTGTTTCTAGTTCTATTTTTAGCTCCTGGATAGTTTTGTGCATTTCCTTTGTCTGTTTGATTGTGTTTTCCTGTAATTCTGCCTGTTAGATTGAGTTTACACCTCACACCAGTCAGAATGACTGAGATAAAAAACTCAGGTGACAGCAGATGCTAACGAGGATGTGGAGAAAGAGGAACACTCCTCCATTGTTGGTGGGATTGAAGCTGGTACAACCACTCTGGAAATCAGTATGGCGGACCCTCAGAAAAATGGACATAATACTACCTGAGGACCCAGCTATACCACTCCTGGGCATATACCCAGAAGATGTTCCAACATGTGATAAAGATACATGCTCCACTATGTTCATAGCAGCCATATTTATAATAGCCAGAAGCTGGAAACAACCCAGATGTCCCTCATCAGAGGAATGGATACAGAAAATGTGGTACATTTACACAGTGTAGTACTACTCAGCTATTAAAAACAATGACTTAATGAAATTTGCAGGCGAATGGATGGAACTTGAAAATATCATCCTGAGCGAGGTAACTCAGTCTCAAAAGAACCAACATGGTATGTACTCACTGATAAGTAGATATTAGCCCAAAAGTTCGGAATACCCAAGTTTCACTTTACAGTAACCGCTAGACTGAGAGTGAGGTCCCAGATGGAGGAGTTGGAGAAGGGACTAAAGGAGCTGAGGGAGTCTGCAGCCCCATGGAGGAAGCAACAGTGTCAACTGGCCCGACTCCCCCCATTCCTCCCCCCTGCCCCCCGGTCCTCCTGGAGGCTGGACCACCAACCAAAGAATACACATTGAGGGACCCATGGTTGGGACCACATATGTGGCAGAGGAGGGCCTTGTTGGCCATCGGGGGAGGAGAGCCCCAGTAAAAGGGAATGTCAAGGTGGGAAAATGGGAGTGGGTGGGCGGGTGGGTGGGAGGTGGAATTCCCTCATAGAGGTGGGGGAGGGGGAGGGGGAGGGGATAGGTGGTTTCCAAAGAGGAGACCTAGAAAGGGGGAAACATTGGAAATGTAAATAAAGTATCAAAAAAAAAAAAGAAATTAAATTAAAATGTCAAACTTCAACATAGACTAGATCAAGTGGAAAGAATATTTGAATCTGAAAGCCAGTTTTTTTTTTAAAAAAAAAAAATCTCATTTAAACAAAAAGAAAAAAAGTTAGAGAAGATGAAAGCATTCATGGGCTTTAACAAGTATCTACACAAATATTTTACAAATATTCAAAGATGAGGATAAAAAATATAATGGTTTAGAAAACACAGTCAGTGAAATAATACCAGAAAAACCCTATTCTTTAAAAAAGATAAGGATATACTAGCATAGAAGACTGATAGGATCCCAAATTGGCAGGACCAGAAGAGATCTCCATCACAACTTAATCAAAATTTCAAATATGCAAAACAAGGAAAAGATTCTAAAATCTGAAAGAGAAAACCAACAAACTCCATTTAAGAACATCTACATTAGACAAACAGTAGATTTCTCAACTAAAATCCTCTTGCACATAAAAAAGAGAACAAAATATTCCAAGTCCTAATGCAAAATAAGTGTCAACTAATACTAAACCCAGCATGACCATCCTATAAACATAAAGAAGAAATGGCATTCTTATAAAATAAGCAAAACATAACCACTAGACAAGGCTTACAAAAGATGTAAGAGAATTCTATATCCAGAAATAAAAGAAAATAAAGCCAACATGACTATGTAAACTCATAAGTCCCAGAAGACCATATACACTAAAGGAAAATACAAATAATTAGACATTATTAATATACCAAAATGAATAAAAGATTAACTTTTTAATTTTTTTAAATATTAACAAAGAATATTCAAAACAAGTGAAGAACATTTTAAAATAACTGGAGGAGTAAGCCTTACTTCTAAATCATGACTCGAAGTGTAAATAAGCTCAATTCTTCAACTAAAAGACACACAGAAGCTAAATGAACATTTTAGAAGGCTAACAACGATACCATTGCCTATAAGTAGAGATACAAACCAAATAAAGAACAAGAATTGAAATGCAATTCTAGGCAAATGGAAAGCTAACAAATGGCAATATCTGGACTTTATATTAGAAAAACAGACTTTATAGGTAAAACAATGAGAAACAAAGAAGGTACACATATAATAAACAAGGGAAAATTCAATAGCAACAACAAAAATAATGATTTTTAATGTACATGTTCCTAATTTTGACACATTCAACTCTCAGACAAAAGGAGACAGGCTGCTAAGGTCAGGGTGTGTGTATGTCAGCATTGGATTTCCTGAAAGAAGGACCTGAGAAGCTATTAACTAAAAATTTGAAGGTCAAGCCTAAGCTATAATGAAGATTCCAAGATGCAGGCATCGTGGAGGCACAGAGATTTAGGACGGCACAAAGCAGTTGGATCCCAGATAATGCTATCATGTGCTCTAGGTGACAAACATGGTGCGCAGGAATTGGTGGTGACCTCCTGGATCCTTGCTGTGCCTTCCTTCCTTCTGTTTTAAATGGAGATGCTTTCTCTGTAGGAGTGTATATTGGAAGCATGTTACTTATTTTAATATTTGTTTTGTTATTTTTGTGTGTATGTGTATGTACACATGCACACATGTGTGTGTATGCATGCAAAAGCAAGCAGGTATCAAAGTCTCTGGAGCTGGAGTTACAGGCAGTTATGAGAGACCTGAGATGGGTGATGGGAACTAAACTCTGGTCTTTTAGTCTTTTCCTGTCCCAATGATTTATTTTTATTATTTGAAAATTATGCATCTATGTGTAGATGGGTATATCCAGTACTGTGGCTGGTATGTGATTAGTTGGTAGATCACAAGCTCTCTGGGTTCCATCCCTAGCATGGGAAGAAGAACAATAACCAAGCTAGTGTTAGCAGACCTAAGTCAGCCCCTCCACCTAGTTCCTGGTCCTTACTTCAAAAGCAGCCAATAGTGATAACTGACATTAACTAAAAATCACCAGGTTTTAATTTAAATCAGAGACATAAGGTTGTTAGTTTAGAATTTATTTTAAAATAAGTAAATCCAGCTAGAAATCAGATTTACAGATGCTCCAACATAGAGGTTGGAGCTCTTACCTTAAAAATGCAGGTGACCACAGAAACTAGTAAAGGATGGAAAATCTCCTGGAGCTGGAGTTATAGTTGGTTCTTAAAACCAATCTCATGCCTTCTGTGAAAGCACTTCACAGGCCTAACCACTGAGCCGCGTCTCCATCACCTGTCCCTTGGCGTTTCTTCTGGTGTTTCATCTGTATTTTTCACATGCTCACAGGTAAGAGATTGTGTAAACCTCAAAAGACTTTTTACTTTTGAACAGTGCTAGGAATGTAAGATTATAAGAACTTTCTAAGTTGAACTGACTGTACTTTTGCAGTATGAAATGGCCATGACCCAGTGCGATCAGGGGTGGAATGCCATTATTGGCATGTGAAATACACCTGTACTGGCTAGTTTTGTGTGCCAACTTGACACAAGCTGGAGTTATCACAGAGAAAGGAGTTTCAGTTGAGAAAATGCCTCTATGAGATCCAGGTGTAAGGCATTTTCTCAATTAGTGATCAAGGGGGGAGGGCCCCTTGTGGGTGGTGCCATCTGTGGGCTGGTAGTCTTGGGCTCTATAAGAAAGCAGGCTGAGCAAGCCATGAGAAGCAAGCCAGTAAGAAACATCCCTCCATGGCCTCTGCATCAGCTCCTGCTTCCTGACCTGCTTGAGTTCCAGTCCTGACTTCCTCTGGTGATGAACAGCAACATGGAAGTGTAAGCTGAATAAACCCTTTCCTCCCCAACTTGCTTCTTGGTCATGATGTTTGTGCAGGAATAGAAACCCCGACTAAGACAACACCTACCAGGCTAATATGTGGATAGTTGTTCTTCAGCTGATAAAACTTTTTTTCTGAGGCTGTGGCACATTTGAGAGCTGAAAAAGTTGGTCACTGAGGTCAGGCTTTAAGAGTTATAAGGCCAGTTCATCTCCTGGCCCAATCTTGGGGTTTCCTATTCTGCCACGGTCTGATGCAGGGAGGAAGGTACAGTCCCATGCTGCTGCCATGAAGCTACCCGCTGATATGATTTCTCATGATGATTAACTGTATCCCCTAAAACTGATGCAAAATAAATCATTCCTCCCCCTTTTAAACAAGAATGATTATATATGTTTGTGTTAATATATGCAAATATGTATGCTAAGAACCCCCTAGAAGTAAATACAAGAGAATGTCACCTCAAACTTGGAACTGCCCAAGATCCGTCAGAGAATACATAATAAATCACTAGAACTTATTCAGAGTTGTATATTAAGAAGGTTAAGAAAATGAAAATGTGTCACAATATGATGGAAAATTTATAGTGCATATATATATGAGTTAGAATTTGTCTGTAGAATATATGAATAACTTCTATAAACTAACAATACAATGACAAATGACCCAATAACAAAGTGAATGATAGACCTGAGCAGTCATTTCACCAAAAAATATAAGTACACAGCATAAAACATATATATTAAATAAGTACATACAAATATGCCTTCAAAATAATTATTTAGCAGTTAAAATATGTCTAGATATAATCCCCTATTTCAAACCAATAGAAAGTGCTAAAATTTAAAAGACAGAGACTACCAAATACTTCTGAGAGCATACTACAACTCAAATTCACCTGCACCAATGCTATAGGAAAGAACAATAATTATTAACTTTGAGAAGGCATTATCTGACAGACACCTACCTCATGGACAACCTTTGCATTGCCACCCATGTCAGAGCAAAACACACACATTCACACACACACACACACACACACACACACACACACACACACACACACAAAGAGTAGCACAAGAGTGCTTAGAACACCTTTCCCCATCAGGAAAGTTTGACCGTCCAGCAGCAAGACAAGAAAAAAATGTGTCCACTTCATTAAATTCTCTTCAATACAGTTAAAATAAAATGTACATTAATTTGAAAAAAGTATTAAACTATTAGCTTTAGAAAGAAAACAGTGCCTATTGTAAACTTCCATTTTTTGTGATCTTCAAGAATGCACAAGACTCAGATGTGGCAATAAAAACATCATCACTTAGTATGGTTGCTTGAATATCCTTGGCCCATGGAAAGTGGCACTATTAGGAGATATGGCCATGTTGGAGTAGGTGAGGCCTTGTTGGAGTGGGTGAGGCCTTGTTGGAGTAGGTGAGGCCTTGTTGGAGTGGGTGAGGCCTTGTTGGAGTAGGTGAGGCCTTGTTGGAGTGGGTGAGGCCTTGTTGGAGGAAGTTCATCACTGTGGCAGTAGGCTTTTAGGTTCTATGCTCAAACTCCACCCAATATGAAAGAGAGCCTCCTTCTGGCTGCCTGTGGAAGATAGAGTCTCCTCCTGGCTGCCTTCATATCAAGATGTAGAATGCTCCATTTCTAAACCATGACTACCTGCAAGCTGCTATGCTTCCTGCCTTGATGATAATGGGCTAAACCTCTGAAACTGTAAGCAAGCCTCAATTAAATATTTTCCCTTACAAGACTGCCCCACCTAAAGATCCATTCCATCTGCAGACACCAAACCCAGACACTATCACTAATGCCAAGAAGTACTTGCTGACAAAAGCCTAGTATAGCTGTCCCATGAGGCTGTGCCAGAGCCTGACCAATATAGATGTGGATGCAAGCAGCCAACTATTGGACTGAGTGTGGGGACCCCAATGGAGGAGTTAGAGGAAGGACTGAAGGAGCTGAAGGGGTTTGCAACCTCATAGGAAGAACAACAATATCAACCAACCAGAACCCCAGAGCTCCCAGGGACTAAACCACCAACTAAAAAGTACACATGGAGGGACCCATGGCTCCACTGCATATGTAGCAGAGGATGGCCTTATCTGGCATCAATGGGAGGGGAGCCCCTTGGTCCTGTGGAGGCTCAATGATTCAGTATAGGGGAATGCTAGGGCAGTGAGGCAGGAGTGGGGGGGCACCCTCATAGAAGCGGGGGGAGGGGATAGGGGTTTCTAGAGGGGAAACTGAGAAGGGGGATAACATTTGAAATGTAAATAAATAAAATAACCAATTTAAAAAAATAGAAAAAAAAAAAAAAAGAGTTGCCTTAGTTGTGATCTCTTGACAGCAATGAAACCCTGACTAAGACATTTCGTTTTGACTAGACGTGGCCTGAGAGGTTTTTCTGAGTGATGGAATGTTCTATATTTTGATTGTAATGGTTTATATTTGTCAAAGCTCATTAAAATTAATATTTGGATTTCTAAATCTCTCGTGTTGCAAACTCTGCTCCACAAAAGGAGAGAAGAATTAAGTCTATCAATATTAGATAAAGAAAATAAATTTTGTAATTTTTTAAAAATATTTTTTAATCTTAAATTTATTTTCTCTGTATGTTTGTGCGTCTGTGGAAGGGGTGGGGCGTGAGGAGAGGCGCCTGCAATCCAAGATGCACGATTACGGTGAGAGGGCAGCTTGTAAGCTTCAGCTGTCTCCTTCTACCATGTGGGGTCCAGGCATTGAACCTGGGTCACCAGCCTTGGTGGTGAGTTTCTTCACAGTCTTAGGCATCTCATTTGCCTCAGGATTTTTAAAAATCAATTTATCTTCAGAAAATGTTGTCTTCATAACATCTGTATGTGGGTAAACACGAATATTCTTCATATGCTTTGAATGAAATAATAGAGTCAGCATTAGCTAACATTCCCAGGTTGCTAAAACTCGACTCTCCTGGTCCCCACAGAAGCCCCACCGTCAGATATCCAGGAGTCAGGTGTCTCTACTTCCTTCATTTTTCTACTCCTAGTTCTATCTCCTCATTAGTACTGCACAAATATTTGCAATGCAGACTAATTGGTCATGTGACTGTCTCTGTAACCCACCAATGCTTATTCCTGCTCCGAAAGAGACTAGTTTCATTTGCTTGTAAGTGTTGCATGACTCTATGAGAAATAAATAGATTTTGTACTATCTGCAAAACCTTCTCTCATTATTTGAATGTCTAATCATCTGTGGCCATTCCTGTCTTACATATTAAATATCCTCAGCTAAAACTTGAAGCTAAAATCTATTATGTCTGGCAAAATGTAGCTGTATTTTTTTCCAATATAAAAACAGGACTCAACTATTTATGCCTGAATATGGCATAATAGGAACAATGTCCTGGACTGGACATACAGAAAATGGGGTGCTGGGAATGCTGGCATTGCTCTGTCTCCATTTTATTGTCTCATAGCTGAATGGGCCCCAAAATTCAAGTGATGAAACAAATAGAATTAAACCTAACCTTTCTTTTATGCAGAGAGTTTTAAATTTTCCTTTAAGTGTTTAATAAATAACCTATTAAGACATTTTGACTAGAAGTTGTCCTCCATAATCTGGCATGGCTTAAAGTCAGGCACTCACACTGTTGCCAAGAATGATAGGTCTTTTGAATGCAGCACTCACTACTGTGTCCTCACCACTCTACAGCACCTCGCAGAGTTAACCCCATGCAGAGCTCCTGCTCTGCATCTCAGAGAATGGCTATGTGCTCCCTCCACCACACTGAAGTGAGAGTCCAAGTCCAGGAACCATGGAGATGACTCTTTACAATTTACACACATTCTAGGGACAACTCTAACACTGAGAAAGGACAAAAATAAGAACAAGAGTTAATATTTCTTAAGCTAGGAAGAGGCTGAAGACAATTTAGGAAGAGAAGAGGAAGGAAAAAGACCTGAGGGTAGTAAAGAGCGAGTCTAGGGGGCATGCACTCAAAGTACATAATAGAGTTGAGAGAAAACCCATCAGTGTGCCGTGAATACATGCCAATAATTTTTTTCCATGAAGACATTTTAGGAAGAGTTTGTGCCTAAGAGAATGGATGAAAGGAACCCAGTAGCAGCATCAACAGGCTGATAGAACTCAGCACAAACCAGCACGATGCCAGATGTCACTGCATAAAGCAAGAAAGGTCTCCAGGAAAAGGAGCATCACTAATGGACTTTCAAAAGGAGCTAAAAATACCAGAGGTTACTGACTTTTGGGAAAGGAAAGTGACATGCAAATGAAATGTCCTTCCTCCATTCTTGGAGGGAAGAATGAGCAAACAGCAAGTCTTTGTCTGAACAAGATGAGAGAAAATGTCAGCCATTAGAATCCTGCCTGTCTATATAGTGGTAAATGCATAAATTTTCACCTGGAAAGTGAGAACTTTTGAGTTCTAGGTCAACCCTACAAATAAAAAAGGGAAATCTTTGGGAAAATTCAACAACACTGACAATTTTTCTCATTTATTCTTTGGTTTTGGCTTAAGGTCAGAGGGAAAATTTTTTAAATATTCCATCATAAATACTCACAGCTCTCGACCTTACAGTATTTGTTACTATCAATTGTGACAAGCCACACTTTCTTTGTCATAAGGATCTGGGGCCCTTCTTCAAATCAGTTTACAGCAGTGTTTTAAAACAGTTGGTAGTCTTGATGTTGGCAACTAAGGATAAAAAAAGTCTAGAGTAGATAAACTGGTAGTTAAAAGGAGTGATATTTCATTATCAAATTTATGTAAGCCCTAAGTTGTCAATCTTCTGTTTCTGAAATGAGGTGAGCATTTTCCATTGAACATTGCATATATCTTTTTATTTTTATTTTTATTTTTTGATACTTTATTTAAGGTGAGTACATACCATGTTCGTTCTTTTGTGACTGAGTTACCTCACTCAGGATGATATTTTCAAATTCCATCCATTCGCCTGCAAATTTCATTAAGTCATTGTTTTTAATAGCTGAGTAGTACTCCATTGTGTAAATATACCACATTTTCTGTATCCATTCCTCTGATGAGGGACATCTGGGTTGTTTCCAGCTTCTGGCTACTATAAATATGGCTGCTATGAATATAGTGGAGCATGTGTCTTTATTACATGTTGGAGCATCTTCTGGTTATATGCCCAGAAGTGGTATAGCTGGGTCCTCAGGTAGGATTATGTCCATTTTTCTGAGGGTCCGCGAAACTGATTTCCAGAGTGGTTGTACCAGCTTGCAATCCCACCAACAATGGAGGAGTGTTCCTCTTTCTCCACATCCTCACCAGCATCTGCTGTCACCTGAGTTTTTTATCTCAGTCATTCTGACTGGTGTGAGGTGGAATCTCAGACTTGTGTTGATTTGCATTTCCCTATGACTAAGGATGTTGAACATTTCTTTAGGTATTTCTCAGCCCTGTGAATTTCCTCAGTTGAGAATCTCTGTTTAGCTCTGTTCCCCATTTTTTGATAGGGTTATTTGGTTTTCTGGAGTTTAACATCTTGAGTTCTTTGTATATATTGTATATTAGCCTCTATTGGACGTAGGATTTGTTAAGATCTTTTCCCAATATGTTGGTTGCTGTTTTGTCCTATTGACAGTGTCCTTTGCCTTACAGAAGCTTTGCAATTTCATGAGTTCTCATTTGTTGATTCTTGATCTTATAGCATAAGCCATTGGTGTTCTGTTCAGGAGCTTTTCCCCTGTACCCAGGTGTTTCAGACTTTTCCCCACTTTCTCTTCTATTAGATTCAGTGTATTTTATGTGGAAGTCCTTAATCCACTTGGACTTGAGCTTTGTACAGGGAGATAGGAATGGATCAATTTGCATTCTTCTACATGTAGACCACCAGTTGAGCTAACACCATTTGTGGAAAATGCTGTCTTATTTCCACTGGGTGGTTTTAGCTCCTTTGTCAAAAACCAAGTGACCATAAGTGTATGGGTTCATTTCTGGTTCTTCAATTCTATTCCATTGATCTACCTGCCTGTCACTGTACCAATACCATGCAGTTTTTATCACTACTGCTCTGTAGTACAGCTTGAGGTCAGGGATGTTGATTCCCCCAGAAGTTCTTTTGTTGTTGAGAATAGCTTTTGCTATCCTGGGTTTTTTTTTGTGGTTCCAAATGAATTTGAGAATTGCTCTTTCTAAGTCTATGAAGAATTGAGTTGGAATTTGATGGGGATTGCATTGAATCTGTAGATTGCTTTTGGCAGGATGGCCATTTTTACTATATTAATCCTTCCGATCCATGAGCATGGCAGATCTTTC
>CM052711.1:33633764-33657884 GCA_028551405.1 Uromys caudimaculatus
TCTCCCGGGGCTGCTTGTCTATGGAATGTTAGTGTCCCAGGCAGAAGTTTCCTGCCACAGGTGCCCGCTTTTGGGATCCAGGGGGGTTTCTAGGCCCGCCTACCTCGGTCCCTGAGTCTTGCGGGTTTGGGGCAGTACCTGGTGAGCTGTGGGGCGTGTCTTTGGCTCTCTTCTGGGTCTTGTGATCTCCGGCGAGGGATCTTTGTCCCGGCGCTGATTAGCTGTGGGGCCCTGTGGCCCAAGCTGAGGTTTCCGGCCGTCGCCAGAAGCTGCTGGCCGTCAATCTCTGTGGCCCACAGAAAGCGGGCAGAGTCAGTGAGCTCTGGGGATGCGTTGCCCCTGCTATGAGCTTTTCTGCGTTCCTGGTGAGCTGTGGGGCATGTCTTTGGCCCTCTGCTGGGTCTTGTGATCTCCGGCGAGGGATCTTTGTCCCAGCACTGATTAGCTGTGGGGCCCTGTGGCCCAAGCTGAGGTTTCCGGCCGTTGCCGGAAGCTGCTGGCCGTCAGTCTCTGTGGCCCGCAGAAAGCGGGCAGAGTCAGTGAGCTCTGGGGACGCGTTGCCCCTGCTATGAGCTTTTCTGCGTTCCTGGGAGAGAGAGGATTGTCTCCCGGAGCTGCCTGTCTATGGAATCCTACTGTCCCAGGCAGCGACCAGAAACTTTTACTTCAATTGTTAATGTGAAAAATATATGTAGTTTGGTGTCAACTGATCTTTTGTTTTTGTTGTTTTTTGGCTTGAGACAATATTTGACATGGTTCATTGGAATTTAGTGCTGAGATGTAGAACATCAAGCTATTTTGCCTCTCCAGTGTCTTGTATGCAGAGTTTGCTCACATGTTTCTGCAAGCTGGGTTTATATTACCTAGATTGGTTCAGGGATAATTAAAATTTTAGCAATATGTTAGGTTAGACCAATACATATGTGGCTTTTCCTATTTCAGTTGGATGACAGTGATACTGGTGGATAAGTTTTCATGTTCAGATTAAAAACTCAGAGTGATGGACAATTCCCACTAGGCAACCATAAAAAGTTAGTGGTTAAAAACTGTTCTGGGACCTTTATTGTGACCAGTAACTTCATAGCAAGGATCTAATACCAAAAGTACTTAGACTTTTCTCTTTCCTCTGACCTCAAGGAAATAAACAGATATGTCTTTGCCATGGGTGGCCATGTAAGTCTCACTGATGCTAAGAACAACTGAAGAAATGCTTTCGTTTTCTTCATCTCTTAGTCCTTAGAAAGGGTCATGCATGTTCTCATCTGACATGGATGATGAAACTTAACATGGACTCTGGACATGTAGCAGAGTAGATAGAGGTTCTCAGTCTGGAAAATGGGTCCAAATGGAAAGTTGTTCAACTCCAGGAAGACCACTATTATAAAACTGCTTGGAATTTAGCAGAGGAGGAGAGAACTTCTTTATGGTCCTCATGGATTGGGGGAAGTGTCCTAGGGATCTAGGGTTATTACAGCATCTAAAGGAAGGGGAGCTGTCAGCCCATCTGTCTTAGTCAGGGTTTCTATTCCTACACAAACATCATGACCAAGATGCAAGTTGGGGAGGAAAGGGTTTATTCGGCTTACACTTCCATGCTGCTGTTCATCATCAGAGGAAGTCAGGACTGGAACTCAAGCAGGGCAGGAAGTAGGAGCTGATGCAGAGCCCATGGAGGGATGTAACTTACTGGCTTGCTTGCTTCTCCTGGCTTGCTCAGCCTGCTTTCTTATAGGACCCAAGACTACCAGCCCACAGATGGTACCACTCATAATGGGCCCTCTCCCCTTGATCATTAATTGAGAAAATGCCTTACTGCTGGATCTTATGGAGGCATTTTCTCAACTGAAACTCCTTTCTCTGTGATAACTCCAGCTTGTGTCAAGTTGACACAAAACCAGCCAGTACACCATCTTATTGATTGTGAGGCCACACCCATTGGCCATCAGCGTCAGGACTAGGAAGGAAATCTCAGGAGATAACACCCAGGAAAAACCTTAAACTGGGCAAAAAGCCTTGAGAAGCGCTGCACCTTTAAAAGAGTATGTTAGTCTAACCCTCTCTTACAACTTTTTAAAAGCATTAATAACATTTACATTTGAGATATTGCTAGCAGAAGATCCTAGACTTTATGCTTGATCTTTTATTAATGATGCATTTTTATGTAAAACACATAGAACACTTGATTCCCAAACTCACGAGCCTGGCTTTCTCCTATCCTTGTATTTATGTTGATTTCTCTTTAAAACAAAACAAAACAAAACAAAAAAAACACTCTTTTTCTATTCAAATCTTTGTTTTCTTAAGCCTTTAACTCAGTAATACCTCTTCCATGTAGTGTTCTCTGGAGATGTCTGCCTCTGGGGCTGATCACTAATGAACTCTGAAAATGTGTATTGTCTGCATGCTGTTGCTGGACATTTAATCACACACCACCTTGTAACATTTCCAAGCTCGTTTCCTGTTAGGATTATTGAGCTTCTACTGAGATCATGTCTGCTTACTGAAGCCTCAGGTCCAGGGTGAAAAACAAGCAGATGTTCTATAAATGTATATTGTAGCGATGAGTGCCTGCCATGGGCTAGGTGAGCGAGATGTGAGGTTGGTACATTTCTTATGCAGTAAGAAATGAGAACAGGCTCAAACCACTGTTGCTTTTTGAGCATTAAGATTTGGGAGTCTGGTGTTGAAAAGTCTCTGGTGGTGTTTTCCTGCATCATCAAGAAGGGAGATGCTGTTCACAGATGTACTGTGATTTTTTTTTTTTTTTTTTTGTCTTTGTGAGTAAAATTCAGAAAATTATGCTGGAGTCTCTTCAAGTACATTTAGAGAGACTCAGTTGTCAATCTTCTATTGTGAGGGTGGATCGTGCCTGGATGCTGAGTGAGTTTAAGAGGAAATGAACTCTATAGGAAAACAGTTTTCTTGTTATGTTTGTTATCATTGTTTTGGGGATCATTGCAAATATAAACAGATCAGCACCCTTACGGGAAACAGGAGTTCTGGGGGACACATGGAGATTGGGGAGAATGTTTGTAGGGAAGTCCACATGCATCCATCCAAGTCAGAAATTCGCGGCACCTACTGGGATTTATATCTTGTAGCTGACTGAGTCAGACCATGGTTCAAGCTCCCAACTTCTCCCTCCCCAGAGCAACCATTAGGACCCTCATCAATCCAGAGGGAAAATCCTGGTAGTCCCTGTCAATAAAAACTTGTCTACTTTTCCTTTGATTGAATAAAAAGGTATTGGACATCTACTGTGTTCCAGGTATGAGAAAGAAAGGGAGAGAGGGAGCTTATTTTGGCTTCAGTAAAAAGACATATTGGGAAGTATTAGTAAAACCACAGTGTGTAAAATCAAGAGTTGAGACTTGGCATGCTAGAGCTTCAGATTCGATTTGCTGTTTATTTTGTGCTATTATTTCTTGAGCATTTACTGTGCATGCATCAGAGGCAGTGGTACATTTTTACACACATTGTCTTGCTTTATTTGTATTGTATTCCTATTATCCTCATTTGTTGGTTCAACAAATATATACTGAGCACTCTGATGGGCCTGATGATAGTCTAGGCTCAAGGAGTAGAACAATGAGATTTATGTACAAAACTCTACTTTATATGGACCTTATAATCTGGTACCTGATATAAAGAAGTGAAATAAATAAGTAAAGCTCAGCAAGTCATTAGTGATAAGGCACAGGGGGAAAATAAAGTAGGAGGAGAAGATAGGCATGGATAGCCTTAGCAGAAGCTAAGTCTTTGAAGAGATGTAGAGGAAGTAAAGGAATGGGGTGAGAATCTGAGAACGAGAGCATTGAAGAGTGGAGAAAGTTAACATGCAAAAGTCTGGGGAATAGTGGAGGGAAACTAGGTGCCTATAGAAGAAAGAATAAGGGAATACAGCACAGGGAGCCACGGCCGTGAAGGCAGGTCTGCCATGATAAGGAATCTGCATTTTGTAATGAGCAAGATGAGAAGCAATGGAAAGGTCCCAGGAGAAATGACACATGCTCTAACCCAGCCTGGCTAACAGCTCAATTGAAGGTGTGCAGAGAAATGAATACAATAATCCATAAAGGTTATGGAGTTTGCACAAGAGTCCTAGCAGGGGACTTGAAGTAAAGAGGCTATATTTAGGATATATTTTATTTTTTGATATTTTCCTTATTGTTTTAAAATAATGGTAAACTTTTAATATATCTTAAGTTAGAATATAAATACACATTAATATGGCTATGGATATTGCTATCGTTCAGGTCTTAGTTAGGTAGTTACTGCTAGGAGACAGTCTCAGCAGACTTTCTGGTCTGGCTCTTACAGTCTTCCCACTTACTCTTATGTCCGTGAGCCTTAGGAATGGTGGTTGTATGGAAGAAGAGGCATACTTTGCACCTGGATTCCCCAAGATCTCTGCACTTTGTCTAGTTGTGGGTTTTGTAATAGTCACCATTTGGTGTAAAAAGAAGCTTATAGAAAATTAAGTTTTAGACCATAGTTAGGAACTATACTTGTCTAGTAAAGTGGCAGCAGTAGGATTTCTTCTAGGATATATGATTCCCTGGCCCTGAAGAGTTGCCTAGGTTTCAGTACTGGTCATGATTTTTCATCTGTTGAATGGTCCTTAAGTTCATTTAGAGAGCTGTTGGTTACTGCCAAGATACGAGTGACACAGTTGTGCTTTTAGAGATATCTATGCTGGTCAATGTTGTGATGCATAAGCATCACCGCTGAGTAGAACTAATTGATTATTTATCTCCCTTGGCAGCTAGCTTGCAGAGTACTTTCTGGTACTGTGGAAGCTAGACTGTAGGAAGAAGGCTTCATCTTAGCTCCATCCAGAATAATCCAAATCCTGTGTCCTCAGTGACCTTTGTCTTTGGCAATAGGGACTTGTCTTCAACGTCTGAGAGGCAACTAAGGGCAGCAGCAATAGCCTACACTGCCTTGGGAGTCACCTGGACCACTCTGACCAACAATTTAAATAGAGGGTTCTCATGCCTGGGACTGGAGCTTTTGTTAGATAATCTATGACTTTTCTGGGAAGCATTGTAAGCCCAAGTGGAGAAAAAAATATATATATATAATGAGGATTTATCAAGCAACCTTTATGTTGCTTGTCCTTCCTTCTGTATTGACTTCAATCCTCCTCCCAAAATAGAATCACCTCTTATTTCTTTGAAGTATCTGTTAGATCAGATACTGGGTTTAACAAAAGGATAATAATAAAGCTTTGTTTCCAATTAGCCAGAGGCATGGAAATGTTAGTTAATCTGATTAAGAAAAGGATAGAGGGAGAAGGTCTTTAGAGGAAAAATTAGAAGTTCATTCTTGATATGTCCAGTTTCGTATGTTAGCAGGATATCTAAGTATATGTGTGGAATGAGTGATGTACAAATACGGGAGCTGGGGACGAGCTTCTCATTAGAGATTCTCATTAAATTTAGTATGACTAATACTTAGATGTTGTTTATCACCATCATTCTGAATAAAATCACCTGGAGAACAAAGGAATTAAGGCTTATGGCCATTAAATGATTTATCAAAGATGGTTTATTGACAAAATTATAGAGTGAACACTTAAATCTTGGTCCATCTGACCGACATAGTATCCTGTTTGCTTTGTTGAATAATGGCGAATAATTTTCCTGGATTTAACTGACGGGCAAGTGGTGGTTAGAGAAGAGAATGATCACTAGAGTCTGGAGGAGTTCAAAATTGAGAAGTCAAGATTTCTGCCCATTCTTTGTCTAATGTGTATCAGCACTAATGACTTTTATATTTTAAAGCATATTGTGACCCTGGCTTCATTCCTTCCTGTATCTATTCACTGTCAATTATTGTCCATCAGTGAGATGCTCTAGGCACAGCATAAGCCAAGGATGGAGACATGCTTTAGTGGATGGGCTGTGTTTTCCATTTGCCTTTCATTGTTATGACATCAGACCTGGGCTACAATAATGTTTCCAGAGGAAAGACAAGAAACATGCAGAGGAGAGACCATTTCCATCGTGGTATCTTGTATAGATGGGCTGATCTAAATTCAATCAGGCAAATGAAGCCAGATGAGATTGTCGGTGCCTACCTAGCTAGGTCAGGGAAGCTCGGCCTGGATTAGATGGCTGCAAATCCGAGCTGTCTTAAGCTGCCATGTTTACTTTTTGGCAGTAACAGACTGATACTAAATCCTGAGGGGTATTTTTAGAGATGTTGTGTCATGGGAGTCCCATAGCAATGTTGGGAGGTAGAAGTTATTAGTTCCTTTTTGCCTCCAAGTTGAATAGTCTCCTGACTTGTCCAAAGGTGTGGACCCACTAGGTGAGAGCAAGAATGCAGGCTAAGATCTGCTTCTGATTCAGTCTCTTGACTTCTTGAGGTCACCACTTCATCTTCTCTGCTAACCAAAGAGCCAGAGATTTGGGGAGACCATTTGCTTTCAGGAGACCCTAAAAGCAGCAGTTTCAGGGTCAGTTTAGTGTCCTGACCTACATAACCAATTCCAAATTATTTTATTGACTATTGGCAAATACCCACAAGTACACACATGCTCCTGGGATATCTGAGTGCTGCTGCTTTCTTCCTACTTGGATGCATCAGGTCAGGATAATGGCAAGATTCAAAGGGCGTTTCTGATCTGACCCAAAGACGGAAACTAGGTATGGCAATAAGCACCCAGAATCCTCCCACGCCAGTGCTGATGCAAGAAGATCATGAGTTCAAAGCCAGCCTGGGTGAGATGAGGAGTGAAGGACAAGAGCTAGAGCTAGGGTAAGCCAGAGAAAGAGAGAGAGAGAGAGAGAGAGAGAGAGAGAGAGAGAGAGAGAGAGAGAGAGAGAAAGACAAAGAGAGACGGAGAGAGAGAGACAGAGACAGAGAGAGAGACAGAGAGAGAGGAAGAGAGAGAGGCGGAGAGACAGAGAGAGAATGAGTTGAAGCTAGCTTATTTTGTTCTTCAACCCCCCTGCTTCAGCTTTGCATGGCCTCTGGCCTCTGCCTATCCTACAAACTTCATATCAAGGTTTAAGTTGTCTTTTGTTTCCACACTGAATTCCAAGAAGCAGCTTATGAGAAATGAATGCACAGTGGTCTGTCCACTTTGTGATCCATCATTTCTGACAATTAAAGCTCTTTGAATTCCTGCCCTAGAAAGAGTAAGGTATTGCTCAGGGCAGCTGTTATTTCTATTTGTATTTATGGATGCTCCAAATCCAAGTTTCCAGATAAGTGGTCAAAACTTGCTATTCTAACCAGATAATAAGAAGGAAGGCAACTTTTGGTGGCCATGGATAGCAGTGCTGGGTGAGAGAGGCATCCTCCATAGTCTCGAAGACACAGCAGATTTACTCTTCATCTCTTCAATCTCTGTTCCATTCTTTCTAAGGAAGCCCCCTCCACACTTGGGGCGTTCCTACCACTGTAGCATGCTTTTTTCACACATTCTTCAGCCACCCTAGTGAGTGACCATTCACTCTATGCAAGATAAACAGTAGAAAATTCCTTCCTTTAGGTATTGTGTCTAAGTAAGTAGAGAATGAATCTAAACCAGGAACATACCCATATCATATCATTACAGACAGATAACAGAGTGGACGTGGAGGTGCAGATGGGGCTCCATGAAAATATGTCACTTCAGCAGTGATCCACAGGGGCCAAAGGTGAGCTGTACAAATATCCAGGAGCACTCAGGACTTGCCTGCTGTACCTGCCAGATAAAGTTGAACCATAAAGTGAATGAGCTTAGAAGGAAGTGATGGAAGATGAGTTCAGGGAATTAGTGGATGACTGAGCCAATCTAAACCTTGTAGAATACTGTAAGGAGAGGGATGCAAAGCCAGAGGAGTAATATGATCTCATTTGTGTTTTGAGTTATCTTACCTGACTATATATATGTACCTTACCTGGGCAGCAGTCTGAAGTGGTCAAGCCAAAATTCAGTTGTAATTGTTAAGAGGGAAGCTTAACATGTGAACAAGGATGTTGGTGACAGAGGCAGGGTGAAACATCAAGATTCTACAAACTGAACAAGGAACCCACAGATTTTTGGGTGTGGATGTATAAGAATGAAGGGTCTGGTTTACAGACCAGCAAAAGTGCATGCATCCTGCTTAAGGGTCAGTTCCAACATCTGCAGCTCCTCACAAACATTTCTGAGCACTCTAAGAATTTTTGTTTCTCTTCTAAACAAATTATCATCCACAATCCACTGTCACTGATTTAAACTGTGTATGTGGTATGAATAGAGGTATAGTAGACTTAGGATAATAAGTGGTGTTTCCAAATGAGTTGGCTGGTGACTTTGTGGTCTCTTCACGTGAAAACTGTGCATGGGTAAGAAACAGTTCTTCTGGTGTTGGCAGGACTGGGCTCTTGATTGACAAAGGCTTATTGCTTGGGTGGACAGACTTAGGGGCTTTTTGTTTTAAGCTCTGAGAACTGTAGACTTACAGCTCCTGACTTTAGAAGCCAGAGACTTACACCTTTAGGTGTTCTGGTTAGAGGTTTATTACTCAGTGCTTTGATTGACGGTGGCCTAGCATTCTGTGGTAGGTGAAATCTTCAGCTGCCAGTAGCAGCAAGCAAGAGCAGGAGTCAGCAGCAGCAGCTAGAACAATGGCAGTAAGTAAGCCTTGCGAGTTACGATGCTGACCTATAAAGGATGGAAGCTCCTTGGACCCTTTCTAATGATAGACCTACAGTTTGTCACCTTCAACTCCTCATAGCCTTCAATCCTCAATTTCATCATCCTTTGCATCTCCATCCCCTTTATTCCCTACCAGTGGTCAATCTCTGGAACTCCCAGGCTGCTTTCTTTGCTGTTACTGATGATGCCACCATTGCTACCACTTTTACTACTGCCATTTCCTCTTTTCGAAGCTATCTCAGATCATGAAAAAGATTACAAGAAGGCAAGAAAAGACCATTTGTGGAAGGCTTCACCAGAGGCAGCACAGGAGTGTATGTGCCAGCAAATACTACACCGTCACATGAAACAAACCCTTCTCGTTTCCCATCCCACCTCCTGAGAGACATCTCTAAGCCCTAGGAGGGCCACTGAGGTCACGATTCATCTCAAGAGGAACTGGGGGAGGGTGCTGTTTCTTTCTTGCCAGAAGCTGCCTGGAAGCCTCCACGGAGAAAGAAGGCTTTCTCCTGTTTCCTCTTTACCATATACCACTGCTGGCTGCAGCCACCCCTGAGCCGTTATTAACCATGCACTTCTAAGCAAGGAACACTGACTTCCCTTTAATTGAGGCATAATAATTAGAACATTAGCACATTAGGAGGGTGAGACAGCATGTTTAGCTTCTGTGATTAATTATGTGAGGATTGTAATAAGTTGTTAAGACATTAATTACGCTGGCATGTTTACTGTTTAGGTTGCACTGGCAGGGCTTTGCCATGGCAGGTTGTAACATGCCTATGTCATCGAGTGTCTGAGGATGTAGTCTTGACCTATGGGATTGGATTCCCAGGCACGTGTCTGTGGAGCACCACTGGCCTATCCACAAGAGCCCAAGTGCATACCTGTTGCTGTTCTTCCTGCTCATGTGAAGGCGTGAGGTATGGAGGATTTTTTTTCTTTTTGTCTTTTAATGTATTTTAAGTGAGGCAAGACATAAAGGTCTGCAAGTTCAATACTTTTTCCATATTAACACTCAGTGAAACTAATAAAACATACTATGGGTTGAAAATTCAGGCTTGTGTGTCTTTGTCTTGGGCTCCCCACCAAGCCAAGTCTCTACTATGTGGGCAAGAGAGCTGTGTAAAGGAAGAAGAGAGAACCCTGAGCAGGGAGGGGCAAGAAGTCTCTGGTCCTTCCTTTCGGTTATCTCTATCACAAGGTATGTTCACCCATATTGGAAAAGTGAGAACTCAGGCCAGAGTATTCAAAGTAACAGAAACACATGACTGGCTTAGGTGATAAGACTTCCATTGGTGGAGATCCACAGCTGTGGGAGCCTGAAGCTGTAGAAGTCATTCACTCATCATTTCAGGCTCTGTGTAGAACCCTCCTTGGGATGAAAGTGCCAGTCTCTTTTGAAAGAGGAAATAAGAAGGAATGATGGCAAAGAGAGGTAGGCAAGAAGGGAGGAGGACCAGGAGAAGAGGGCAAAAGATAGAGGTGGCATGGAGAGGGGAGGAGTACATGGAGGGAGGAGGAGGACTGAGAGAAGGTTGGAATGAAGGAGGAGGGGGGCATGGTGGAAGGAGGAGGGCATGGAAGGAGGAGGAGGGCATGGAGGGAGGAGGAGGGCATGGAGGGAGGAGGAGGGCATGGAGGGAGGAGGAGGGCATGGAGGGAGGAGGAGGGCATGGAGGGAGGAGGGAATGGAGAGAAGCAGATAAGGAGAGAGGATACCATTAGGGACTAATTCTGAAGACGCAAATATTAAACTTCAGTATTTAGCTAAATCCAAGTACTATCAGAATGACTTTTAGGTTCTAAGACTAAATGCTACAATTTATTTTAAAAGTTTAGTTGTCCCTAAGATAATACTATTGTAAATCTTAGGAGTCAAATTTTTAAATTTTAATGTCATAGGCAGAAAAAATAAGTTCTCTGCTCTGCTCGCCACTGACTTGGCTGTTAGTTAGCCCAAGGATGACTGCTGCCTGAAAGCCTTGATCACGCTCAGCAGAGGCTAGTGGAGAAACAGGCATTGCAGCCTAAAAGAAATTGAATATACCATCAGTACCTTTCTTCAAGATGATAAGCTTAATATCGTAAATGCTAATTTTCTTTTAAAAGATCCTCAGCTATGCTTGGAGATCTTACTGCATCTCTATAGTTCTGCCTTGCATTGTTATTTACATGGAAATACACATGGAAATACTGGTAATGGCAAGTAGGCAGCAATGCTTTACTTAACATTGTCTTGATAACAGCCCCCTGCTAACTCTCCACTCGTTTTCTTGTTTCCCATATTTAGCAATTTGCAAGTTCCAAACAGTTTAGCTCAGAAAATGAACAGCTTTCACAATCACCAGTAATTTTGGTAACGTTTTATTCCTGTGATAATAAATGCATATTTAGACTGTAATTGAGGTAGAATTTCAGCACATAAAGATTTTCACTCCAAGGTCCTTATGGAATATGATTCTATATCTGAAAGTAAATAGTCACACATTAACAACAAATTCAAATGACATGGCTTATTTATTTAACTAATCAGGTTACCCTAGCTGGAAAAACTACTGACCTGCTTGAATACCCCATCACTGATCACACATAAGGTCAGTAGTCTGAGAATTGATGCTGAAATGTGCCTTAGTTGCCTCGCCTTCAAATAGCTATGGCTCAGACTGAATGATATATATTGGCCTAGCAAGGAGGCCGAAGCTGCTTTTGGCCCAACCCAATCTCATTTGTGGAAATGCAGCTGGAGTAGCTTTTAGACGAGGTAAATTTCCACTGGCAATGTTTCAGGGTCAGGTTTGTCTGGTTTGTGTGTGGAAGATACCATGTGTGCTGGAAACTGGTGTACAGATCATACAGAGTCATGCTAGAATCCCATTCTAATATTACTCTGGCACATCTTCTTACCATACTGACCAGAAAAGAGTAGTGAGGAGGACGGTTGCCAATCCCTAGCCAGACCTGGTGGTGATGTGGGCTTTTGCAGTCCTGGGGTAGCTGATAGGTCAACAAGGATTAAAGAACCATTGGAGAACAGGTGAATGTTAAAGAAAGCAGACAGAAATCTCCTCCGTAGGGAAAAGCCTGTAGTAAATGAAGGAGAATCCTTTTTCTCTTTTCCTCCTGCCTCCTCACTTTTCAGCAACCTTTAAGAATGCCCATGTCCAAACTTTGAGTGAGTTCTTCACAACCTGCCAGTATTGTAGGCTTTTAGGGGTTGTCCTGTCAGAGATCTCCAGACCGCAGATCAAGAGCTGGAGTCCAGGTGAGGGCTTGGTGGCTTGGGGGCTTTCAAATCTCTCAGAGGCTACATTCTGTCTCAGACCAAAGTTCTAACCCACATCCTTGTATATTTTGGCTGCTTAGTCTGCCAAGAGCATTTAATGTAGCTCACTTTGGTTATATCCCACTAGACTATCACACAAACTGAGAAGGTGGAAGTTATCATTATTAAATGCACTTCAAGCTTGTACATGTAACTGAGTATAGCAAGCATTAAAAGTTAATGCCTCTAATAATAAAACTCAGAAAACAGTGCTGTTATGACTAATTGTAATTTATTGCAAACTGCCGGTGTGTTAAGTGCTAAGTGCTTAGAAGAATATAAAGGTAAATAACTTGTTGAGTAACTGAATGGGTTGAACAGTTCTCCCATTCCTGTTGTTGTCTGAACATGATACGTACTTGCAGAGCTATTAGCTTCTGATTATAGAGCAGATATGCCCCTTTAATGGTGGGTGAGAAAGAGGAAGAAGTCTCGAACCATTTAAAGGGGTGGTGATAACTACTTCCTTTTGAGGTCCGGGAGGTTATCATTTTCATGGCTGATAGCAAATAGTGTCATATTAGTTATCTTCTTAGGCATGCAGCAGTTTCTCTAGGTAATAAGCCCCCTGAGACTTAGACTATCTTATTTCTCCCAGTGACTATCACAGTGTCTTAATTTGGTTTATTCTTAGAGCTTTTAAAGTGAAAGACTGTGCTTGTGTTTATGCACACGCATCTTCTAGCTCCTGCCAAATTATTCACTCTTTAAGACTTCTGTAGCTACTGCTCAAATCTTCCATTGCTGCAATTACTTAATTGGTTGAATATTAAGTGATATTAACTTCTTTATAATGCTGACATTCTTACATATTGATCAGATATATAATTCTGTATTTAATTTCATCTATTAATTCATTCACTTATCACCAAATACTGATTTTTGCTTTATATTTAGCACTATTTTAAGTATCAGGGACCCAGGAGCAAACCAAAGAGACAAGCATAGGTTCCCCTTACAGTGTGTTTTCTACTAAGATAAACAATAATTAATATACAAAATGGTAGGATACAACCAGGCCACAATAAGGGCTGGTTGGTAAATTATGTTTAAAAATTATGGAACAAAGGATGAGTGAAAAGAAGAGACTATATCAGAGACTAGACATAGGACATCTCCCTTATTGTGAGAAGGTCTGGCAACAGCTACAGGTGCCTTGGCAAGCATCTACAGATGCTTGTAGATAAATCATATAGCCAGTTAAATTCATTCTAATTTATTTATTTACTCATTTCATGATTCAATTGTCATTTCCTGAGCCCACGAGTACGGAGCTCTGCGCTGAGGATATAGAGATAAATATGATATCATCCTTGCCTTTGAAAGATATAACCTGGTAGATGGAGAGACCAAGAGAGATTTTAATTACAGTAAATTCTGATGAGCACCTGCCTGTGGAATCAGGATTATGGCTTACTTTGTTTCTGCCCAGCTCCTGGCCCAGGGTCCTCATAGATCACTTTTGGAAAGATATTGAATAGAGTGGGTAGATAGGAAGTCACAGGTAGGGAGTAGAAAGTGAGCTGGTATCCAGAGAGGCAGGAGTCACTGCACTCTTGAGCAGTTTAGTGCTTTAAATAGGGTTCTGGTCAGGGGCTGTAAGGCAGCCTTGTTCTTCATTTGAATTTACTCCCTGCAGAATTAATTGCTGAAGTCTTTCAGAAAGCAGCAGGGAAGTATTACTTGCCCAGAGACATTCTGATTTAGTGAGGTTTATACTTATGACATATATCTGAGAGAAGAAACCAGATTTTATATCCGTCCTATTTCTCATTGAGTCCATTAGAGTGCTTAATTTACACACACACACACACACACACACACACACACACACACACACACACACACACACACACACGAATATATGCATTTGGTTGCTTGACAGGAATCTAGAAAATAAAAAGGCTGTGCTCTCTGTCCCCTAAAAGAAGATGTGCCACAGGAATGTCAAAAGGCAGTTTAAAGGAGAAATGCAGGCTTCTGTGTGCCTCTTGGTTATTGCATATAAATCGCTTCCTTGCTTCAAAGATCTTGTTCCATGGGGACCAGCAAGTGACTGGATGAATACCGTTGGTCCCTGTGCTATGGAGTGAATTTAGTTCTTCCCCCTGAGTAGTGGGGTGATTGTGTCTAGAATACCAAACACAGGAGGTGGGCATTAATTAGGGCTAACGGCCTATAATTGGAGCTGCATTGCCTTTATTTCTCTCTCCACTCTCCAGCCTGTCAGAAGACTCATTTTCACTGAAGCGTCATAATTAACGCCAAGCCTAATGTGAAAGGCAGATGAGGTTGGAGCCCAGAATAGCTCAGAACTACCCAAGGGTACACACGTAGGGAGCAGGCCTGGGAGAGAGGAGGCTGGCATTGTGTTTGACCTCCAAGTGCTTTATTGCACTGAGGGAGCTTTGGATCAACCCTAGAACTTCCCTCAGACTGTTAGAATAAATACCCTGAGATACTGAACTATTGAGTGGGCTGGAGTAACAGAATCCTGGGCTCAAGGAGGCTTGGAAACCTCATATTACAAGTCTCAAATGGCCCCCCATTCCCTCTCTTCTTTGAAAGAACAGATTTTTCTTTCTCACGAGGCTGATACATTTTTTGAGGGCTGTGGAAATTCAGGGACCTGGGAGTCAGGCCAGTAGGTGTAATGATGTCTGCAAAGCCCCCCAGAGTACCTTGGAAGAAAATTCCAGGTATTTCTCTTATTGCTGCTGCTCTTCCAATTCCTCTGAACTCGGAGAACCCATTTAAATGATTACTTCATGAGGAGGCTGGTAGAAAAGTAGGACTAATCTATTTCTTTACTTGGCAGCTCTCATACAGCAAAAGACCCTAGCTGCACTACAATCACTATCAAATCTATCCCCACTCTTTCCTCTTGGTTCTGCCCCGTACACAATGAACTAAACACCAGCTATCCATCGCCCAGGAAGACCGAACTCTGTGCACTCTCCAGCAGGTGGCTTACAGTACCTCTCACACATGTGTACAAATATTTACATAATTCTCTAACACTGGAGAATTGAGAGAAGACTAACGAACCTACCACACATCAATTCTAGGCCACTGAGAGAGAAAATTGGAATGCAATGGCCTCAGCTTCCTAAACTAGACTTCCTTGAGGACACTTAATTTAAGTACGAAGACGGAATATCACTGGCTTAATTTTCACCCTGAGCGTTCATTGGGAGAGGATACTTAAGTGTATACAGTTTCCTTTCTCCTACCAAAGGGCTGCCGTGTGTTGCTGAATGTGTAGAGAGAAAAGCTGGTGGTTACTGGCAGGATCGGGGAGTGGTTGACATGTTATAGATGCTGTCTCATTAAACACATGGCTATAGGCTGCTGCTCCCGTGATGTGATAAGCCCTGGCCATGAAGTCTCCTCTGGCACAGAAAGGGAATCGCATCAAGACCTTCACCACCAGGCACAAGCTCACACAGGTTTGCAGCTGCTAGAGCCACCTATAGAACATAGATGTTTGGTTCTGGAGACTGTTTTAATGCCCCAGTGTTTTATTTCCGTTCATGATCCTCCCATTTGAACAGTGATCTACAGGATCTTTAAGCAGTTTCCCTCGAGATTTCTTGGTATCATTTGTATTTTCATCTTGGCATTTATGGCCACACATTAGTAAGTCCCCCAATCTTCACCAGGGAGCTTCTCTTTGAGGTAGATAGCAACTAATACAGAAGCCCACAACTGGTTGGCATACCCAGACTAAGAGACTGGAGTGATCAGCTCTAAATGGGACATCTATATAATACCTCCTTACCCAAAGGATCAAGGTTTATCACAGAAGATGGGGCAGACAGATTGTAAGGTACTGTATGTCTGCCACAAAATGGTACTTACTGAACATGACATGACAATAGCACACATGAACTCATGGTGGCTATAACTTCGTGCCCTAGACACATACAAAATCAAGCCAGTCCAAATTCAAGCATTGATGGTGGATGAGCTTGTAAAGTCTCACTCCTAGCTGAGGGTCTGTTGACTACTTATGGTGTAACAATTCTCAGCAGGTCCCTGAGGGCTACTCACACTCCAGTTGATAGTCTTATACTCATGCATACACAGGCAGTGCAAAGTGGAAACAGTGGTTTAAAAGCAGATCATGCGTTAGTTGGAGGGGGAATGTGGTGGGGGGTAGGGTGGGTAGGGTAAGAGAAGTAATGGTGAATGAATTTGTCTAAAATTATATGCATATGTAAAATTTACAACAATAAAAGTACATTACAAAAAGAAGGGGCCTAAATTATTATACAGCCATTATTTCCTGATTGTCAAACTCCCCCTAACATTTGTTAATTTACCTGAGGCTGATGTACTTGTGAATGGTCTGAACCAAGTATAGTTAATTGTCTTAGGGTTTCTATTTCTGCACAAACATCATGACCAAGATGCAAGTTGGGGAGGAAAGGGTTTATTGAGCTTACACTTCCATGCTGCTGTTCATCACGAAAGGAAGTCAGGACTGAAACTCAGGCAGGTCAAGGAGCAGGAGCTGATGCAGAGGCCATGGAGGGATGTTCCTTACTGGCTGGCTTGCTTCCCCTGGCTTGCTCAGCCTGCTTTCTTATAGAACCCAGGACTACCAGCCCACAGATGGTACCACCCACAAGGGGCCCTCCCCCCTTGATCACTAATTGAGAAAACGCCTTACCTCTGGATCTCACGGAGGCATTTTCTCAACTGGAACTCCTTTCTCTGTAATAACTTCAGCTTGTGTCAAGTTGACACACAAAACTAGCCAGTACATCAATGCAAACACCTTTGGGTTAGTAAGGGAGTGTCACTAGATGTCTTGAGCTGGCTGGGTATATGTGGTCAGGGAAAAAGATAGTGTTTAGCTCCCACAATGGCTGATGTAACCTTTCTGAACCTGATCTGAGTAGAAAACTCATGGCCTGGCTGCTTCATCGTTTGAATGTTATATCTGCATATAGTCCAGTGTTCTGGATTTGAAGGTGACAAGAAGAGTCTTTGAAGAACATGGTGCTATTCTCTACACACTGAACCATTGGAAACAGGCTGGGCCATAGAGCTGTACATTTCTCTGCTTTTTCCATTAGAATTCTTTGACGGGTTGTTAACTATTATTTTTGTCCAGCCTTTTTAAAATGTGAGAAGCAGAACAGTGTGTGAAAACCAACCACTTTCAGCAAGCTGCAAATTTTATATAAATAGAAACCAGGTAAGACATGGGCAGAGACCTGTGTGCTTGGCTAGCAGGCTAGTTGGGATGGGCTTTGGGCACCAGGCTGAAATCGCATAGAAATACCTTAGTTAGGTCTTAGATCGATTGCTTAACTACCTATGAGACCCTGGTGGAAGTGATGTCAGCCCTCTAGCCTCATTTTCTTAGTCTTTCAAATGGGGAGAAGACTTCACTAAAAGACACAAATGGGAAGAAGACCTCACTATAAGATACGAATTTGTTTTTGATTTTTCTTTTGTTGCATTCATACAGTCAGGCCAGCTCCTCTTGCGGTTCCAAGAAGACTGTTGTGGCTCCCACAATTACATAATTACACACTGATGTCTGAAAGAAAATTCAGGACAGAACTGTATTTCAGAGACTAAAATGTGATTGACTGTAAGATGGTTTATTATTTTACATAGCCTCATTACAGGAATGATACTATCAAGTAGATCACATCACACTCTTTGTTATAAAATGCATCCTGAGTTATCTGATTGAGAAAATGTATGATGTGAACCAATTTTTTGGGATGTCTCTAAGAATGATGAACAGTTTTAACTTACCACCTCCTCTCTGCCAGGAGACTTTCTATGTGCTAGCCATTAAACCAGGCCCTGAAGGACTGCTGTTTATGCTCTATCTTGTGTGCCTTCCTCTTTTCCTGTATCACCAGCCTGTGGTTGTCTCTGCTACTACAGCTCCTACCATAGGACCCTGGGCATTATTTTTGCAAGTCCCACTTTGCTAAGTCTCTGTATCTTTGACCACTTCTGTATTTAGGTCACACACCATGCCATCTTTGGGGGCAAACTTGTGCCAATGGCAACAGAGAATGGGAAGAGATGTGAATATATCTTTCCTCAGGTTACCCAGTTATGAACTACTCTGAAGCATGGATGAATTTTAAAGATTAAGGTCTCATAAAACGTAGCCACGGCTGGCCTCAAACAGCATAGAGCTGAGGATGACTCTGAACGTCTGATTCTCTTGCCTCCACTTCCCAAGTCCTTGGACTTGCAAGGCTATATTACTGCACCTGGATTTATATAGAATTGGAGATGGAATACAGCACTCTGTGCATATTTGGCAAGCATTCTACTAACTGAGCTACATCCCCAGCCCTGAAACATGGATGCTTGAGATAGCTGTCTGGACATTTATCAGGTAGCTGAGTGGCTCGCTGAAATAGTGGCCAACATGGAGGAAAAACTTTTAAAGTTTGTTTTTCATTACCACCTGTCTCTTTTTCTTCTTCCTTCACTCTTTGGCTTTGGTATCATACTTCCCGATAGTATTAGAACCTAAGCTTTGCCTCAGAATCTGTTTTCCAGGGAGACAGGATAATGTAACCACAGTCACACCACACCTATGAGGATTAATCCTAGTTAATGGAGGGAGGAACAGCTCTCAGAAGAAAACCAAGCTTTTCCAGCTTGGAAGAGAAATGACCGGGCAACCTGGCTATTGACTATATAATCACTGGTGTCTGATTAGTACCTTCCCTGCTTCATTGGACTGTTAAAAGAGTTAAATCAGATAATGTGTGTGAACATGCTTGGATAACAACAAAATAACCTATAAGTCATTAGACTTAAACTGGTTGCCAGTTCCAGAACCTTACAATTAACTCACTCACTTGGCAAAAGTTATTTAATGAGTAGCTGCCTTATGCCAGTCATGGTGCTGGCAAAGGTAATACAATTGTTTTTTCCCTGTGGAAAGTTTTCATTTATAGAGGAGTATAAGCAAATAATTTGTTTGTGATGGCAAATATTTTAGAAAACCTCAGAGGGGAAACAAGGGAGTCAAAGATGGCTCATACTTGGATGCCCAGACACAGCTGAGGTGCTGTATAAATTAGTACCGGAAGGAGGCAGGCATGTGTGAGGTACAAAGGAAAACATAGCCAATAGTGAAGATGAGAGATGGCCTGGCCTGGCTGAGAAAATCTGCTTAGTGACATATGAACTGTAGGAAGTTTGGACTTACTCATTAAGGCAATGAAGATCCCCTAAAATGTTTAGGAAAATCTCTTCAATCGTGCTAGAATGACTGGATTTGAAGAGGGGGACTAGGAAGAATCTATGGGAAATAAGTACATTGTGATACCACTGTGTATTGCAGCATGCCCCTTTAATTGTTCCATTTAGTTTTGACTTTTTCTTAATGTGAATCTTCTTTATTATGTAGTGTTTCATGAATATCATAGACTTCACACATTTCCCATATAGCAGACCTTGAAAGGAAAGGCTAACATGAGTTTCAAGGAAACAGCAGAAGAGATTTTTGTGTCTCTTGCCCTACACAATCGTATGCTTTATGGATCTCACTTTCTTCTGTCTATGCTGTTAATTCTGATTAGATGGTGGAGTATTAATGAGTGCCAGGTCAGTACTGTGACTCACCAAGGGAGCCAATTACCCACACAGAGAGCACCGCAGACTTCATCTTTATATTTGGCTGATTGCCTGAAGCCAGAGACTACTGGTTACCAAATATACATAGGGATATCAGCTGGCTCACTCACTCGTTTATCTTCTGGTGTATTTATTCATTGGTTTATTGTTGTGTTTCTGTCCTTGTCGGCTCAAGCTGCTGTAATAAAGCACCATGGATTTTCTACCAAGTCTTCTCAAAGGAACATAGGCTATTCTGGCCTGGGAAACTCCCACCCCTCTCCTTAAGACAAAGGAAAAACATCCAGGATTCCCAAGGCTATGGTGGGATTGGAAGTCCCAGTGGCCTCTGAATCTTTGGGACATTTAGTAGTCTTCTTTTCCTTGAGGAATAGCACATGTTGGCAGTTGAATAGCTCCATGTTTTGGTAGGGGAAAAAAACCAAGAAATTCAGTAGCCTTCCTGCATTGTATTAAGCTCTCTCTGTCTCTTGAGTTAAACTGGGCAGGGTCTTTGGTGGTATACCTTCACCTTTACTTATGGCTTTCAATGAAATGGCCCAGTAGATCGGTGAGCCACATATATAAGTTTATTAAATGGTTCAGCTACATCTTAGTATTCTCTTCAGAATAAGATTTCTCCTGCTTTGCAGCATAGATATGATTAAAATTTTACAAGCATTCAAGTATTTGTTCATTTTTGCTTAACAATTTCATTTTAAAAAATTAGCATTTGTTTTATTATTTTTGAGAATTCCATAAAAGAGGGCTATATTTACATAATTTCTACCTCACACTTAACTTCCCCCAACTCTTCATGTTCTCCCAACTCCTTCTCAACTCTGTGGCCTGTTCTTTAGTTATTATTGCTATTTACACACATACACATACACATATGTATACTCACATAAATAAATATAAATATGACCCACTGAGTCCATTTAGTGTTATTTATATGTGTATGTGTTTAGAAATCCAATCCCATTTGGGAGTCATCAGAGGCTCATCCCTGAATTAAATGGACTTTTACTCTTTTAACAGGCAACTGTCTTGTCAATTGTGCATGTCTTGTTAAGGTGACTGAAGGCACTATGTAATCTGACAAGAGATAAAAGAAATGAAAATTTCCACCCATCTATAAAGCTTACAGACTACGACAATGATAAGCACAATAAAATATACTCAAGTGTGCAATAATAGCACTTGTATCTTAGTAGTAACCACCTAATTGGATTTAAGGCCAGCTCCATTACTACTTGTGGTTAATAAGGCCAGAGACCTTAAAAGAAAACCTTCTAGTGTTGTGTTCCTAGAACAGTGTAATTCCCATATGCATTCTAAACTTCTAGCCTTATATCCACAGATACATGTACTCTCATACTTCATCAAAGACACTTTAAAAAAAAACCCAGCATATGTTGATGATCCCAGGAACCCACGATAGGTCAAAATACACAGAACAATTAATTGTGGGGTTCTAAAGCCCAATTGGCACATCTACACCAAAGCTCCCACACATAAGGGCCAGGGAGCCTATCAGAGGAGAGGATAGAGACTGTAACAACCGAGGCCCTGATGGTTACTAGGAGATAGTATCTTCTATATATGAGAGGGAGCTGTACACGTGAAATATTAACAATTCCCTTTTCAAATTGTCTTTTGCCTTATAATAAATAATCAGGGAGAAGGAAGCTGTTCATTCAACACTTTATTTTCAAAGCTGTTCAGCTTAATATCTAATTTCATTATTTGCTGGAAAAAGTTCATCCAAGTTCTTTTTTCCCATTGTATTACAAAGCTCACCTTTTCCCTATTTATCAATAGCGTGTCCTCACTTTAGTCTGAGACCACACAAAATTGTTTTTTTTACTGTTCATAATGCTAGCATATGTCAAAAAACTCTTCCAATTTCTACTACTATCCAATTCCAAAGTTGCAACTATTTTACCAGGTATTTGTAACAGCAATGCTCAATTCTGCATACACAAATGTATCTTAGTTATCTCAGCCTGCTATGCCAGAACAAAATGGACTTGTGATTAAACAAATAATACTCACATTCACAGAGACTCAGAAGTCTAAAATCAAGACACAAACTGATTTTCTTCCTGGGGGTTTTCACTTCATGATTATAGACAGCTACCTTTGTATGGTGCCCTAAACATGTTCTTTTCTCAGTGCAAGAGGAAGAAGAGCAGATGAGCTCTTCAATTGCCTTTCTTCTTAAAAGGACACTAATGCTATTAAGACCCAATCCCTTAGTGTTATCTAACCCCAGAGGCCTGCTCCATTTCACAGAGGGAATTAGAGGTTCACAATGCAAATTTCGAAAGGCAGATAAACATTCAATCTATGTAATTACCTTTGTTCTCTCCTTCCCACATCCTCACTCCTTTCAATCATGTAAAGAATATTAACTTACATATCTTGAATATCTCATATGCTTAAGCTGTGTTTATTAGAAGATGAATTAATACACACGTTGCTTTTGAGATCTAGTGAAAGAAGGGGAGAGACAGAGAGAGGGAGAATTAGAGAATGAGAGGAAGGTGGGACATGTAAAGTATGAATTGGAGAGTCATTCAGAGAGTACGAGGGGAAGACAGAACAAATAGAAACATTTTAAAAACCCTCTATTGGAGTTGTTGGAGGTAGAATTGCCTTGGTACTACAGACACAGAGAATCTGTTAGGGAGTGTGGGAGGTGTGTGGAGGGAGACATAGAGAGGCATGAGTGACTGGGGAGAATCACCACTGGAAGCTAGAAGGGATGTAGGAGGTAATCTTGAGACCTCTTCTGTGCTGCTGAAGAGTGTTCAATTTACCTTGA
The DNA here is from genome assembly GCA_028551405.1 of Uromys caudimaculatus. Lineage (NCBI taxonomy): Eukaryota > Metazoa > Chordata > Mammalia > Rodentia > Muridae > Uromys > Uromys caudimaculatus. Next base: position 33,656,166 of record CM052711.1, read on the forward strand.
AGATATCAAGAGGTTCTGAAGGTTTTAAACAAGGTGGTCACTTTGACAGCTTTGAATTTTATAGAATGTAAATTTAGAGTGTGCAGCACAACAGGCAATATTTAAATTAAGGGACAATTATGAAATTTACTCTGCTTTTGTTTTGTTTTCTTAGTGCTGGGAGTGGATATCAATAACCTCTGGTATTTTTAGCTCCTTTTGAAAGTCCATTAGCACTTACAAAAACTTGTCCATACAAGATACTACCTAGGGTCGAAAAGGATGGCAAAACTCTCAATGTTTGGACAAAGTACACTTTAATATATACAATGTTCGGGTTTCCATCTGTGGCTGGGGAACTCAGCTTGGGCCACAGGGCTCCATAGCCAATTAGCGCCGGGAGAAAGCTACCCTCCCAGGAGCATGGAAAAGCCGTGACTGGGGTTAAGACGAGCACCACTGCTCACCGGGACTTGCCCGGAACAGCGGGCACAGGGACTGAGGTAGTTGGGCATAGGAACCTTCCAGATTCCATCTCTGGCGGGAGACCTCAACTTGGGCCACAGGGCTCCATAGCCAATTAGTGCCGGGAGAAAGCTAGCCTCCCAGGCCCTCAGGACACAGAGACTGAGGAGGAAAAGTCAGGGACAGGAACCTTCCGGTTTCCATCTCTGGCAGGAAACCTGTGCCTGGGCTACCAGGGTTCCATAGCCAAGTAGCTCCGGAAGAAAGTTACCCTCCCAGGAGCGTGGAAAAGCTGTGAGTGGGGATAAGACAAGCACCACTGCTCACCGGGACCTGGGGAACTCAGCCTGGGCCACAGGGCTCCAGGAGAGAGCTGGTAACCCAGGAGTGCTGACACAGCTTCAAGCATAGGGAAAACCACCACTTCTGTTCAAACTCACTGGATCAAGAGGGACCCATGCAGAGTCATCAGGACACAGGAACCAAGGGACAGCTGGGGACAAGATCCTTCTGATTTCTGTCTGCACCCCAGAGCAGACCCTGTGCCACAGCTCTCCAAACCCAAACACCTCTTAGAGAGAGCTGGTCTTCAAGGAGTAATGATACAGAGGCCTGCAGGAGGGACAAGCCAAAGCCTGACAGAGTAAGATCAGCTAACATCAGAGTTACAAGATGGCAAAAGGCAAGGGTGAGAACCTAAGGAACAGAAACCAAGGCTACTTGGTAACATCAGAACCCAGCTCTCCCACCACAGCAAGTCCTGGATACCCCAACACACCAGAAAAGCAAGACTCAGATTTAAAATCAGTTCTCATGATGATGATAGAAGACTTTAAGAATGAAATTATCACCTTAAAGAAATACAAGAGAACAGAGGTAAACAACTAGAAGCCCTTAAAGAGGAAACACAGAAATCCATTAAAGAATTACAGGAAAACACAATCAAACATACAAAGGAAATGAACAAAACTATCCAGGAGCTAAAAATAGAAATAGAAACAATAAAGAAATCACAAAAAGAGACAACCCTGGAGTTAGAAAAAGTAGGAAAGAGATCAGGAGTCATAGATGCAAGCATAACCAACAAAATACAAGAAATAGAAGAGAGAATCTCAGGAGCAGAAGATACCATAGACAACATTGACACAAAAGTAAAAGAACATACAAAATGCAAAAAGCTCCTAACCCAAAACATCCATGAAATCCAGGACACAATGAGAAGACAGAACCTAAGGATGATAGGTATCGAAGAGAGTGAAGATTCCCAACTTAAAG
>CM052711.1:33658384-33704291 GCA_028551405.1 Uromys caudimaculatus
TAGGTGGGAGGAGGAATTCCCTCACAGAGGCGGGGAGGGGGAGGGGACACGGGGTTTCTAAAGAAAAGGGGAATCATCGGAAATGTAAATAAAATATCAAAAAAAAAAAAAAGTTTCTGGTCATGTCATGTGATGCAGACTCGCATGGGATTTTGGTGAGGCAAGACCTGTGGGAGCACACATGATGTTTGGAGAGAGTATGAATAGGACTCAATGGACGGTGACAGAATGCTTTCATAGCTAGCCTTGCAACACTTGGTTGGTCTACTGATCTTTACTTCATTGAGAGAGGTGCTGATTCAGTAGAGGCCTGGTGGTTTCTGCTTTATTGTGAAACAACTGCTAATTTGTGCTTGATATCCTGACACTACTGAGCCAGATTGCTGGTATCCTGACAATGGAGATTGTAATTGCCCTCAAAGAACTACTTTTAAAAAGACCACATCCCCTTGTCCTATTTACCATCTTTTCTCCTCTACCTTTGGACGGTGGGCTAGAAGGGGTGTTAAAGCATTTGAGAACCTTTATTAAAAGTAGGTTTTGAGGCATCCTAACTTGGGCCTTCCTTCTTGTTAAACTTCTTATGGTCTGTTGGTTGTATCAGGGGTATTCTGTACTTTTTGGCTAATGTTCACTTACCAGTGAGTATATACCATGCATGTTCTTTTGGGTATGGGTTACCTCACTCAAGATGATATTTTCTAGTTCTATCTATTTGCCTACAAAATTCATGATGTCCTCTGAGGCTCTTAGCACATATGTAGCAGAGGACTGACTGCTTTGTCTGGCCCCAGTAGGAGAGGAAGTATCTAGTCCTATAGAGACTTGATGTCCCAGAGAAGGGGTTACCAGTGGGGGGTGGGGACCCTCTCAGAGGTGAAGGGAAAGGGCACAGGATGGGGAACTCTAGGAGGGAAGGACTGGAAGGACAGCAATATTTGAGATGTAAATAAATAAAATAATTAATTTTTAAAAAGTGAAAAAAAGAACTAAGTATATAAAAACACATTTCTGAGTGTCATGCTTATCTTAGAGCACATATATCTCAATGTAAACTTAATGAGGAATTAAAATTTGCTTGGTAAATGTTAATGTTGTGAACCAATAAAAAAAAAAGGTAGGTTTTGAAAACTCTAAGCCTACAAGCAACAACAAAATCTAACCTTCATTTCTACTAATACACTACATTACGATCTTTTTTCTGATTAGTCATGGCAAGCCTATAAAATGATAACATTGAGATACACTGTGTTGGCTAAGCTATCTCAATGGAAAAATTAAGAGTGGAACTAGCTCTTACCAGTTCACACAAGGCTGATCTTCTATGCTTCTTCTCCTGACCTTTCTTCCAGTGGAACACACATTATTCACACTGAAACTTCATTATTTTATATGTTCCCATAAGCTAGGCACATAAAACCTACAATATATTGTGTCTCCCTTCAAAGTAGAGTATTCTGGCTTCATTTTTTTTTTTTTTAAAGAAGTAAGTCTCAATTTTCTGCAATTAATTACTTCTAGTGATATTTCCATAGTGGGCCCCTTGATACCCATGAAAGAAAGGGCCAGGTTAGTTGTCACCAAGGTGAACAGCTATCTCATTTGCCAAATATCATCTTTGGGTACTAAGGTATCTGGTGTTTCCATCATAACTCCAATGGAAATAGAATTCATCCCAACTTGCTTACGTGCTGAGACCTATATGAAGAGGTTACCAATAGCTGGATGAGTAAGGATACTTAAGTACTCAGGGTTTAGTTACTGATGAAAGCCATTAGTCTTCCAGGGCAAAGGGGACTAAGGAACAAGTGGTAGAGAGAATGCTATCAGAGTCCAGGGACAGTTGTCACAGCATGAGAGAACTAATTCACAGATGCAGGACACTAAAGCAAGAAAGAGTTGCCATGGCTTCTCTTTCCCCACATCCTCTGGTCTCTCAATGTATATCCTACTGGCCAAATCCAAGCAAAGGCCAAAGACTAAGGAATCTAGTGAGTGTGATCTGCACTAGATTATAGGTGGAGGCAAGGCAGGGAAAAGAAGACTATGATTTTCTAGAGCCAGTTCAAGGGTCCGTAGGGTATGATGCAAATAACAAATAAACAACACATCAGTTTATTCACATGCCTTCAGTTGTGCCTTCTATCTACAGAGGTGGAAGTGTCTTTTTATAAGAGTAAAAACCCTTTCAACATTCCACCATTTGATACACACATAAAATACTAGTATAGAAAAATGGTTGTGACCTGAATACACATTGATGGGTTTTAATGTGTTAGTAAATACAGTCATTGGTTGTTCCCGGAGACCATTATGCATCAACTGACATAAAAAGGAGTGTAATGTCATCTTCAATAGCTGTTCTAAGAAATAGGATGAAATTATGAGCAATTAGGAAAAGAAATACTGTATCTCTATGGCAGCTCAGGTTTTACTGAAAATCCTGTTGGACTGGTTCTGCCAGCGACCACATAAACCTTTGAGGCCTACGCCCAGGCAGAGGGAAGAGTTATGACTTGGGAGGATGTTTCTATGGCAAAGCTGTGGGGAATTTGAAGCCCTGAAGTAGCTTGGAGCACATCAATGGCACAAGGTCAATGAAGAAAGCTGTTCTAAACATGAGGAGTGTTTACAAGCATTCTGTAAATGTGATTTAGAAAACTCTTATCTCAAAGATGCCAATATTTAAGATAACAAATGACTCCCGAGAAAAGCAAAAGCAGTCTCCTCCAGGGAATTGTGTGCTAAGAAAATTCAGATCTAGATCTCAGAAAATGGGAATCAGGGCTGTGGCTCCATTCTAAACAAACAGTATCTGTCTTCAGAAGTAGATTTTCAATTTGAGCTTGGCCATAGATGATGACTCTGTAATGCCAATCAATTTTCTCCTTGGAAAAAGATCACAGTCTTTCTAAGACACATTTGTTCTAACACTGGGAAAGGCCTAGTATTGACCTCTGAAATATCACTAAAAGAGGGCTTGGGCTGTTCAAACCATGAAATAAACTACAATCCCTCCACCCTGGCATTCAAGGCCTTAATTCATCTCTGCAGACTAACTTCCCAGAGTTCCCCCCCACAAACCTAATTTAGTCCCTCTGTCACCGATTTTATCATTTCCCCTATTACTTACCTCTATTTTTGTTGATAATCAGTACTCGTCCTTCATGATGACCTTCCATATTAAACATTTCCTGACTTCAGCAAGCACTAATTACTCCATCTTTTGAACACTTACAATGTTTAATTTCTCAATGTAGATAGGTCTTTATTCCACCTTGCATTACATTCATTTATACCGTTGATTACTGTTGTCTTCAATGGTGGAATTTCCTCTCAGGGAGAATTCACCCCTTTTGTAAATCCTGAAGTATCTAGCATAGGAGAAAGAGGCATGTACTTGTGGCTCTGGCCAGGGTGCTGAACTAAACATGTTACTGGTATTGGGCAGGATGAGGCAACAAATCTCACTTCCTTAAGTGAAAACAATCTCAGGACTTTCCATCCTACCAAGTCAGAGTTAAAAATAAATCCTTTCAGCATGTCCAGAGAAGGTGTTTCTGCACAAAGGGAACTCTATACTCGATATTTTTCTCAGCCTATGAGATGGTTAACTTCAGAAGACATTTTCCAGCCCCTTTAAGCCTCTCCAAAAATGACTTCACTTATTCTCACAGTATAAAATTCCTATATGCTTATATATTTCTAAATATAAACTCTTAGATCACACTTCTCTCCAAAAAATCCAGCCCTATATTTGTCTCCTAAGTACATCCACCTGGATGTCCCAAAGACATCTCAAGTTCAACGTGACATATTTGAAATTCACAATCTCCTCATGCCCACTCTTCCAACTCCTCTTCATTCCACATACCCATCTCAGGGAACAGCATCTTCATCAATCACAATTCATCTTTCCAAGTGTCACCTGCATGCCAGTGGAAGAGACTGCAAGGTGAAGAAGTGCACCTGGCCCCCTCCCCCACAGAGCCCTGTCTCCGTTCTCACACTCCTTTAAACACGATCCTTTCACTGTCCCTCCTAATTCATTTCGTGTCTCTCATCACTTAAAAAGCTAACTTGTGCTCTAACGTATGCCAATAAGGGCCCTTTATAACCTTGTCCCAGGTCCTTTCCAATTGCAGTCCCCATGAGTCCTATTTATTCAGAATGCCACATTCCCTCTATCTAGATAGAACATTCTCTTTCACTTTAATCTTCTCTACAAAATAAATTCTTACTCATTTCCACAGATTTAAATATCACTTCATTTTTACAACCTTTTTTTCTGATTGACTTTTTCCATCCATAACCAAGGAAGTCTCATAGTTGTTTTCAATCACCTCCATCTTGTCTGTGGAGAGTGTCTATGTGCCATGTACTATGCAAGGCACTGGCAAAAGAGGAATGACGACCAGCACATTGGTCTTTGATATTCTCCATACAATGCACATTTATGTACTAGTTGCTGCCCTCAAACCACTTGACAGAACAACTTAAAAGGAGAAAATATTAACTTTCAACATCTACGTATGTGTGATGTGGTGTGTGTGTGTGTGTGTGTGTGTGTGTGTGTGTGTGTGTGTGTGTGTGTGTGTGTATAGCATATATGTGTATGGAGGTGTATGTGCATATATGCCATGAGGAGATCAAATGTTGACATCAATTGTCTTCTGTTATTGTTCCCCATTTTATATCTTGATGTGAGCTCTATGGTTGTACCGATATGTCAGCAGTTCAGCCAATATAGATAGACAGTTTGCTCTATGGAGACCTGTCTCTGCCTCCCAGGTACCAGGACAACAGGTACCTGCTATAACCACCCAACATTTAAGTGGATGCTGGGAATATGAACTCTAGTGTTCATACTTACATAGCAAGTGTTTATCTTCTAAACTGTTTCTCTGGCCCCTGAAGAAGACATTACTTTGATTGTTGCTTCAGATGATTTAGTCCAAGATTTCTGTGCTTAGGCAGAACAGCATGGTCATGAACATGTGGTGGAGGGGACCATGTAACCACATGGCCATTAGAGAGCAGACAGAGGAAGGCTTACAACAAAATAATCCTGAAGGCTACACCCCCAGTGCTCTAAGTTTTCAGAATCTAAAAATAATGCTACCATGAAGAATAACATGTTTAATATATGTTTGGAAGATAAATAAATAAATAATAATACTTATATCAGTTAGGCTTTTATTGCTGTGATAACATCCTGACCAGCAGCAACTCGGGGAGGAAAGGGTTTAATTTGACTTGCACTTTCATATCACAATCTATCATCAAAGAGCATCATAGCAGAAAGTCAAGATAGAGTATTACTAGCTCAGCCTGCTTTCTTATGCCATCCAGTACCACTTGTCTGGGGTCACACAACCCTCTGTTATTTGGGCCCTTCCACATCAATCATTAATAAAGAAAATGCTCGACAGATTTGCCTATAGGCAAGATTTGTGAAGTAATGTTCTCAATGAAGTTTTCCTCTTCCTAGATATGTCTAGGTCTGTGGCAAGTTAAGAAAAGTCAACCGGCACATCATGACATCATGGAGTAACTTCCTCAGTCTCACTCACTCTTAGCCTCACAAACCACTGAACATTTGACAAGACGAGTTTGCAACTTGGTTATTTCTGAATCCTCAGCAACTATTTCCTGTGTTCTGGTTATTTGCATCTGAACAAATGGTACCTAAAACTTACGTATGTGTTCAGTGAATATGTAATAAACACCCATTCATCAAAGTAAATGTCTGGTTCATTATGCAATTAATTTCCTGAGTACTCAAACAGAACACAACTTGGATTTACTATTCCTTATATGTAGTGACCAAGCAAACCTGCACAGACATTTTCTTGGTTCCTCACAGAGAAAACTGGTTGAGGTAGGACTCAGATCTTCCTGTCTCTAGAACCAGATCACACTCCATTTGTGACTCTTGGTGGGAAAGGCATCCCAAGAGGAGAAAGATAAGGCCAAGAAAATGGAACTGAACTGATATGATATCAGAGATGGGGATGGGGTGGAAAGTGGGGAAAACACATGGAGCTTCAACATCCTGGATGGGTTGGGAGCTAAACATAGAATTGAAACACCAGTATTCATGCCCTAATTTTCTATTTTATAATTGGATTGCCTTAGGCAAGTCACCTAACTTTTCTGGGCCTGTTCTTCTTCATTTGTAATTTAAGGATAATGATAGCTACCTTATAAGATTATTGAAGGAATCAAATCAGATTTTGAATATAAAATACGGTGTGATTATTAAAAGATAGGCTTCAGGCTCTGGTAGATATGGTTAAGTCTACTAATTGTGTGGCCTTAGGCAAGCACCCAAAAATCTTTGGGCTGGAATTTTTCTGTTAAGGGTGTGATTTTATAATTTAGCGTAAAATGAGATAATGTGTCCAGTATCCAACCAAGTACCTTACTAATAATATGTAAAATATCATACAAATAAAAGGGTGTAGCCTTCAGACTAAGGGAAAAGATAAGGGTCACTGCCAGGTGTTCTGCTCATGAATAAGTCATCACTGAGGAAGAAAAACAAGATCATATCCAGAAAACATAAAGTATTTGAAACTTGAAATACCTGGCATCTGGATTGAGGAGTGAGGAGGCTATGAGATGGAGAGGCTAGCACCTACAAAGTACAAGCAAGGGTAAGGGAGTAACCCCATTACCAAGCCATGGGAGAAAGGAATAAACAGTATACGGGGCTATAGACAGCTAAAATTATTGAGGGGTTAGGATGGAACTCTGAAGCTGGGACCCTAGGAGGACATCTAGGTAGAAGGAACAGCACAAACAAAACTGATATTGTACAAAGGTGATAAGCATGGACTAAGGGAAAATGAAAGATCACATTCCCCCAAAAAAGCTAATATCTCTTTTGGCTCTTTGTCAAGAACAAGGAGACTTCAGCCATGATCAAGTCTTTTGTTTTCCCTAAACAGAAGGCAAAGAGGAACTGAGTATACATATGATCTTTTATCACTGAACCTCACCACAGAAGTCGTAGGTAGACAAGAGAAGCAGCAGCTGTCTTCAGATGATAACATCTACACAAGTTATAAAGCAAATTCTCAATATATAAGTGACTTGGTTGCATACAAATGGGTCACTTGGATGCACTGTGAGCCAAGGCTGGGCATCATTGTTGACAGCTAAACCCCCCTGAAGCAGCTCACAGTTCGCTGATACATCCTCTCAGGTAGCCAGCACAAATATCTTGAGTGTGGCCAGGCTCCTGGCAGTAGGATGGATATAAGGCTTAGCACAGTTCTACGGGGCTCTCTGGGTATACAAGGACTCACCATCTCTTCATTTTCCACATCAGGAATAGGTACAGGCTTTCATTCCATTCTTCTTCAAAGAGCTCAACATCCTTTCCCATATGTCCTTGGTTTCTACGTCCAAAGAAACTATCCCTGGTGGTCACCATCCAGAAGACCCTCTGCTGGGGAAGCTTCATTTCTATCACTAAATCTTAGCCTAATGGATTTCCCATTGATCTTACATCAGCCCAGGCATAAAACCCAGAACTCCATGCAGTGCGGTTACTCCTTAAAATATCCTTATAAATCTTGGCCCTCATATTCATTAATTATAGCCCAGCCACGACTCTGGCCGTTAGTTCTGGGTGGCAACTTCATTTATTCCTACATTAAATGCTTTATTTCCATGGAGCTATTTCAGTCTTGCTTCATTACTTAGCTTCTCACCATTAAACTTCTCCAGGCATGTCATCCAAGCGATTTGTTAAAAAGAAGCCCATCCCCATCATACATTTTTAAAATGTAGATAAAACATCCAACGTATTCTCAAACTTTATAGAAAACAAGATAAGCAGATCATAGCAGCTAAATATTTACCGAGTCTTACTATGTCCCGAATGTGATGAGAATACTTTGAACACATTAGTCCGTTTAATTCACAAGTGATTCTATAAGCAAATACTACTGTCTTTGTTTTGTAAAATGAATATTTGAAAGATTAAGGAGGTAGTTGAAAGTAAGTAGGTAGAGATACCACTAAAATTCAGGCCTTCTTGATACCAAAACTCAAATTCTTATTTGCAGAAGTGTGGTGACAAATTCCCACACTTAAAACAACAACAACAACAACAACAACAAAAAAAAAACATGCTATTTTGGATTTAAAGAGACTTTTTAAAAAATTGATTTAATCTCCCTTTCATATTTAGCAGATGAGCCCAAGGTCCTCAGGGGCAAGGCAATGTTTCCAGGATTGCAAAGCTCTTAGAGACGGAGCAGAGCCTATGCCTCAAGCCTCCCCACTTCTAGAGTGTCCCCACTCTCTCTCAGATATGCTGCTGTCCAAATGTCCTATTATACCAGAATTTGCTTTCCCTTGGGTACCGCTGAGAGCAGAAAGGCTGGTAGAGTGGTGTTAAGTGAATTGAATGTTCCTTCTGCAAATGAAAATGAGAAGCTAATTTGATTCCATAATCACTCTCTCCGATTAAAGCTGCCTTTTTTCTCCCGCAGCCCCTGCACCTCTGACATCTCTCGGTTGTGACCTACAGTATTCCCTGTGTAGACTAAATTTGTCCATTTACACATCTGTCCTGACCACGAACCCTACTTCATTTTATCCTATAAGCACCAGCAACTCCAGCTGGCCACATAGGTTTGGACACCTGAAATGCTGCCCTTCTCACTGAAAAGAGCCAGCAGGATCTACTGTTAAATGGCAAAGCTATGGCTGGGGGAAGGGGGGCAGAGTCAAATGTCACAGCTGTCAGATTTCTCTTACAGAGGAGTCAATAGGCTTAGGACATGCTAATGTCTAGGAGGAATGCTAGAAACTGGTGAGTCAGTGGGACCGACACCGTCTGACTGGAGCAGCTGCTCCATATCTGTACCCATCTCTATGGATGACCATGAATCCCATCTCTCTGACAGAAAACAGGATTTGGGAAGGTAAGGGTATGGGTTTCCTACCTGGGGCATTTCCAATGAAGGAAAAGAGGCCCTGTATAGAGGGCATAGTCAGTATTTTCTGAATGTATGAAACTTCTACTTGGGGAGTTCTGCTGTTTAGTATATAGCCCATATTCATGGAGTCAATCTATTAGAGATGAGCAATGTATCTGATTGTGCTTGAATCAAAGGAATAAAGCAAAGGTATTGATTTCAACACTTTCCATCATTACCAGTGGCCACCTATGGGGTGGTGACAGAGGGTGTCCCACACTCATCATCTCCTCTATCAACAACATCAGTGATAGCATCACGGTACACTTCAGGCTTAACAAATACTGTGCAGTGGCATCTACAGCTCTGGGCAGACAGGACTGCTTTTAGGCACTAAGATGTCATGGGAAGGATAGTAAGATGGCTTAGTTAGCAAAGTCCCCGCCACATACCATGGATGTCTGGGTTCAGATTCCATGTAAGTCCTGAGTCCACATAAAAAGCCAGGCATGGCAGAATACACTTATGAGAGGCAGATAGGTGGGTTCCTGAAACTCATTGGCCAGGTACCCTATCTGAGGTGGTAAGTTTTTGGTTCACTGAGAGATTCTTTCTCTAAACCTAAAGTTGAGAGTGAGAGAAGAAAGACATCAGACATTTCCCTCTGGCTTCCATACCACAGGCACACACATGAATACATGCCTGCATATACCCAAACTAACAACTACATATACCCTCTATTGCACACACACATACATAAAATCGTGGAACCTTTAGCAGATCTATTTTCTCCCTGACCCTAACTATCTTAACAAAGAAAGGATTGAACCCACAATCTCCAAAGATTTTAATAAAATCTTTGATATATGCTTTGTGAAAGAAACACAAATTCTATAGAGTGTCACCTGGATTCTGTTTGAGAGAACATGAAGCTCTATAGTCAAGGAATGGCAGCAAAAGTTAGAGCTTCAAAGCTCAATGCTGCTTTGAATATTCTTAAGGAATAGACACACTGATTCCTTAAGCCTTCTGATCATGTGGCAGTAGCCATTTAGACCAACTGAGGATGTGCGGACTAGTTTTTAGGTTAAGTCAACACAGGCTAGAATCATTTGGGAAGAGAGAATCTCAACTGAGAAAATACTCCCACTAGATTGTCCTATAGGCAAGCTTTGTAGGGTATTTTCTTAATTTGTAATTGATATGGGAGGGCCCAGCCCAATGTTAATGGTGTCACTTTTGGGTCCTGGATAATAGAAGAGAACACACTAAGCAAGTCATGAGGAGCAAATCAATAAGCACCACTCCCCCATGGCCTCTGCATTAGTTTCTGCCTCCAGGTTCATGCCTTGAGTTCTGCCTGCTCTGAGTTCCCTGAAACATGGATTACAAGCTGTAAGATAAAATAAACCCTTTCCTCTCCAAGTTGCCCTTGATCACAGTGCTTTGTCACAGCAATGGAAACTCTAACCAAGACAGAATAATTGCAGGAGATGTAAATATGCCCATGCATGTACTTCTGTAAACAGGTGTGTGTATGCATTAACCTAGCACAGCCAACCCTCATCGCTTGGGGATTTAATTCCTGGTGGCCCCAATTCACATTGCGCTTCTCTCATTCTGTACTCACTGAGTCCCCTGAGAAGAGACCCAATTCTGTCCTCTCCCCTCCTTCTCATTGTCACACAGACTCTCTGCACATGTGTGTGCGCACAAGTGCAGGTGCGATTGTAAGTCACTTTGTAAAATGTCAAGTGTGATCTAGCCACTCATTAATAATGCCTAACTCTGCATTTCTGGGTAAATAACTAAATTGCCATCTCTTCCTGCATGTGTTGTCACTTTGGTACTTCAAGGGATCAAAATGTGGAAGCGTTCAGTTCTTTAAAAATCTGATCTTCAAAGGGGAAAAAACTGACATGATTGCTCAGTACCATTTTCCCCTACCCAGGCTTCAAATTTAAAAATGTAATTTGTTTTTTTATTTCCTGGTATCACACATTATAATTGGTTATAATTAGGAATAAATTGCTTCAAGGAATGAGGAAAGCATCCAATTGTGTTAAGAAGAAATGTGCCTTTAATGTCAAGGCAGCCACAAAAAGCATACTTATTCACATTAAGTCCAGAGATCAGTGGTAGGAAACTGAAGTTTCCTTAAGGGAGGGCTGAGAGCCATCTGCAAGGGCATTCCAAGGAGGAGACGAAGTGTAAAGCAAAGGATCGAAGGACTCAGGCTCTCAGGCTGTAACCTCAGAGCCAGCTGAAATGAAGTCGAATGTCAAGCCTTTTTTCTTAAAACCTCAGCTAAAACTGGAGGCTTTCTCAAAGGAGGTGCTTTGTACACTGGAAACTCTAGAAATATTTAAACTAGCCAAGAATATTTTGTGTCTGGAAGGTAGGATTACAGCCATGGGTTTTGAAACACACACAAAAACAGATGGAGACTCCAGTTAATAAAACTCTTTACCGTCATCATGCATGTTTCAGAGGCAAAATGTCAGTTTTGAACCAGAGGCTGAATGACCTAAGAATAGGAAAGTATGGGAAGAGGTAAAGCTGATAGACAACCCCCATGTCTGCAGCCATGTGTGATACTGTAAGTGAATATCCCCTCCTGTGGCTTCGTGCCCCATAAATCCCTAGCTAATAAGGTGCCTGTGACAGAGGCGCTCTTTAATAACTTCTAGGGTGTAATAATTGATGGCATATCCAGCTGGTTGCTGCAATCAGATATAAATTAAATCATCTTTATTGTTTTATGTTTTCTCCAGTTCCCTGCCCCCAATCCTGCCCAATCATGTTTCCGGTCTCTCTTAACCAGTCCTGGGAGAAGTGTTTGCATCACTATTATGTAACAAGAGCTGGAGGGAAAGAGAGCAAAGAGGATTGAAGACAAGATGGAAAGGCTTCTTGATTCCACAAGCCAGACCCCTGCTTTGCAGTGATTGTTTGTTCAAGTGCTGTTTAGTTGTTCCTGTAATCCCTTAACCCACCTTCCCCACAGATCCATCTTTCATTTCAGAATCATGGCTTGGGAGCCTCTTAGGCCAAGCCTTGTGTTTGTTACTGGACCCAAGCTGATTAAAATAAGATCATTCCCCGGGGGCTTGGGGGGGAGGACCTACTTTCAAGAAACCTTCAGTAAGGATGGCAAAGATGGAGGAGAAACAGACACAGGGTGTTGTGGTGAGAGGTGACAGGTGTCTCAACAAAAAAACTAAATCAGAGGACAGAAGAGGGTAAGATGATTGCAATTCAAATGAGAGAAAACCCGGGCAGGATTATAGATGCTAATAGAATTGAGGTTAGAAACCCACGAAATCCCTTCTTCTTTTAGGCCCGTGAGAGTGTCAATGATGGCGCAAAGCAATCCATTAGTAAGACACAGTTTATCCTGCAATCTCTCTCCTGCATCCCTCCCTTCTTCTGTGTCCTGAGACAAAGGCTAATGGCAACCATTAGGCATCTTAGAGCAAAGAGACACACCTGTGTGGTTTGCCCTGGAGATTCCTCACCACTGATAACCTCTCTCTTACTCACTCACCAAATAGTTTCATAGATGCCTGTTAGGAGCCAGGCAATGACCTAATACAGGCTGAAAACAAAGATATACACTAGATGCGGATCCTACCTTTGAGGACATTGACTAGTAAGCTGCTGTGAAGAGGTAAGGCCATCCACTGACAAGGGGATATGATAAAGCCCCACATGCCAGCACCAGCATACCTAGGTCTACAATCCTGGCTTTGCCAGTTACTAGCAGAATGACCCAAAGCAATTTACTGATCCCTCTGTGCCTTAGTTTGTCTATATAATGGGGATAATACGAATTTACCATGTAAGGTTATTGGAAGGATTAAATAATTCAATGAAGGCTAAAACCATATAGCCAAGGGCCAAGTGCTATAATGTCTAAGCAAGCAATGCACAACACACATTTTCCAGAATACTATTATAAGCATTGATAGAACTAGAAACAATAGGTATGGCAGGCACAGAGGAGAGAGCAACGTGCATAGTAACAGAGATGCTTCTCAGAGGAGGTAGTCCTCAGACTCCCTAATACTTAAGTCTTTGGTCATAGTCGCCTACCTGACAACCAGTCAAATTTGACCATTGGGTATAAAAGACTAAGAAAAGGATTCAGCAAAGAGAGAAGAGTTGGGCTAAGGGTGATGTAAGTTGCCTTATTTGAGTAGTAGATACATATGTGTCTGAATAGCAGGCACGAGGCAAGATCCTATCTTAATGTACTAGGAAAGCCTCTCATTGAAATGTTTTAGAAAGGCAGTCTCCTGCATGCAATCTTTCAGTCTGTGCTTGGCTGAGAAAAATGGACCTTGGGTCTGAAACCCTTCCTTAGCAAGAGATAAAGAGCCCAAACAGCCAGTGTGAGGCTCATCACCTTGTATGGAGTTATCTGTCCCAGTTGCAAGTTCTGCTTATGTTCCTTTGTTCTGCTTAAGCATGTAAGTGGTTCTCAGGGCCACTCCTGCACAGAGGAGAACTCCAGTTCTGAAAGGTACACACTAGCTAGCCATCCCGTGCCAGCCCTAGAGTGAACTGCTAGCCAGGCACAACAGAAGCTGACGTGGTTACTCTTTCTCTGTTTTGTATTTTAACTTGCTAACTCCAGCACTAGGCTGCATTAAACAAAATATTTGAATTTCTATTCCAGAGCTGACACAGAGGCTGTCATTGCTCTCCTCTATGTAGTTGGACTCCTCCCTTGGCACTGATAACCAGTATAGAATTCTGCTAGACAAAAGGCCCTTAGCATCTTGCCTAAGGCAAATTACTGTCTACATGCCTATCATTATTTGTACATAAACACTGTCTGTTATGATTTGAATGTGAAATGTGCCCCACAGCTCATGTGTTTAACACATGGTCTCAAGTTGGGATTGCTATATGAGGAGGTGATAAAAATGCCAGGGTGTGGGCCAAGTTGAATGAGGTATGTCACTGGAGACATGCCTCTGAGGGCTATACCTGATCCCCGTTACTTCCCATCTATCTGTTTCTTGTCCACCGTGTGATAACTCATTTTGCTTATAATATACTCCAGAAATATTAGAACAAGCAACCCTGTGGATGGTAACATTTGATACCTCACATCATAATAAACCTCCCATTCTTTAAACTATTTATTTCACGTCATTTGTCATAGTAATGAAAAGTCAGATTAATATACTATCCATATTTACTATTATTATACTGACTGATTTGGCTACTTGATTTACTTGGATGTTGAACAACTTACTAACCCTCCACAAATCCATGGGGCTATCTTGTTCTTAATTTGTACCTAGGCAATAATAACTGAAATCTTAAGGTAGTTGATCTATTTAAGAGTCTATTCTCACACAATATCTGTCAGTACAACATTAACTGGTGGCTACTGTGCTAAGATATGACGAGGATGATGTTGATGATGATGACAATTGTAATAAAGATGATGATGAAGAAGAAGAAGAAGAAGAAGAAGAGGAGGAGGAGGAGGAAGAGGAAGAAGAAGAAGATGATGATGATGTTAGTAGTTGTGGCAATAACACAGGGTAAAACCCACAAATTTTTATAAATTCCCTTATGCAGTTTATCACTTCCAAAGGATTTTGTGTGTCTAATAATTGACATCACTTCATTCAGCTTAGTATTCTCTGTGGGCTAAAAGTGTCACTTTCCAAAGAAATATAGATTAGACTCATTGTTGATTGCATTAAATGTGTGGAAGACAGACATGTTTGTTCACTCTGAATTCTTAAAATGCCTGGCTCAGATTCCCCAATCATAGACCACAGCTCAGCAGACAAGGGCAAACAGCAAAGTGATCTGGATATGATCAGGTGGGACTATAAATCATGACGAGGGTTGAAATTAAATCAAACAGGGGCACCTGTGCACACTACTTCAAATGCAAGCAATGGGGAGAACACAGACTTGTAAAATAAACTAAGTTGCTGCCCACCAGATAACAATTCCTTCTACCTCCTGTAGCTTCTGCTACCTCCTAGCTTCTAGGAACAATTTGGAGACTTTTTGCTGTCACAAGAATGTTCCTAGCATGGTAAAGGCAGTGCACATTCCTGGGCAGAGAGGTGATTTTGAGAAAGTAGGTAGAGCTATGGTGGGGGGATAAGTGGGCTCAAGGGACAATGGTTGACTCTCTAAGTAGATGCTGCATATCTTGTTAATAATTTTTAAGGTTTCTGAATACTAACAATTCTCCTCCATGTCAGAAAAGCAGAAGCCAACCGTTCAAGAGAAACCACCAGGCTTAGTCCATGTGAGAAAATATCTCTGTTCTCAGTTGTGAAGCAGGATTAATGGTTCATGGGGATGATGAGAAAGTCCACTGTGTCTTAGACATCCTACATGATGCAGTAATGGATAGAGAAAGCAGGCAGACTCAGAACAGGCAGCAGAGCTACTGAGGACCCACGCCATGGCTTTATGTACAGCTGATGTTGGCCCAGGCCCTAAGGAAGCCACAAGACACAAAGGGAAGTAAGGGTAATGAGAGGCTTGCAGACTTCCAGTCTGGAATACGTCCAGAGGGTTCCCATCCCTGCCACTCCTCCCATCAAACATATGCAAATGGAATGGTAATAAACTCAGATAATGATAGAGTCAGCATTTAAACTCACCATAGAAAGCATAAATTACAGGGGAGCTGTTACAGATACAAAGGCTGGGTGCTTTATTGTTGGAAGAGGGGTATTCTAATGCGCAGGTGCTAACTGAGTGTCTCAGGCCAGGCTGGGAGTCTCAGAGGAGGCTTCGTACAAGGCAAGGAACTCTGAAGGTAGTCTGTCCTGCTGCAGAGCATGAGAGTTGCTCTAAGAGGCTCCATGGCCCCTTTTTATGCAGCTGAGTGATGATGCTCATATGCTACTTGCTGAGTCACACCACTCCAGTGTCACAGGTTCCCTTGCTGCTGCTGGAGCCTTCTAGGCAGATGCTTCTCCTGTAGGGGATGCTCTACCATGTACTTCTTCCTCTAGATAAGCATGTGGTTACCTCTTTCATCTCCTTCAGCTCGATGTTCTAAGGTCCTTTTCTCTAACGAGGCTTACACCAGCTTCTCTATTTATTATTCTGGTTCTCTGCCCCTTACCCTTGTCTTGTCCATAGTATTTATCACCTTATAATATACTACATAATTTATTTTTGTTACATACTTTTCTTATTTATTACTATTATGGTTTACTACCTGTCTTTATCCAATAAAATATAAACTCCATGAGAGTAAGAAATTCAGTCAGTGTTTTTCTTCCACAAATACCTAGAAGAGCCTAGGACATGAGGGTGCTTATTAATTGAAGT
Source organism: Uromys caudimaculatus (assembly GCA_028551405.1). Taxonomy (NCBI): domain Eukaryota; kingdom Metazoa; phylum Chordata; class Mammalia; order Rodentia; family Muridae; genus Uromys; species Uromys caudimaculatus. The sequence goes on from CM052711.1 coordinate 33,674,650, forward strand.
TTGCTAAGCACACAGTTAAAAACTACCTTCTTGGAAGGAGACACTTTTCCGTAGAGGTAGCTGCCATTTCAAGATGCTTAGAGCATTGCTGGCTCCAGTACTCTCCCAAATCTGTAGTATGTCACTGGCACAGGCTGCAGTGTACTTGCCAATTAGTGCAACACATATGGCTCTGAAGTATATCATCTCCCAAGAATTAAAAGCGAAGCAGAGGAGCCCAAAGGCCTGGGGCAAATATACACCCATTTGATTTATTCGGTGTTCACATAAAGACCTACCTGGAAAGTTATTATTGATTATGACTTTTAGAACTTAGAATGAACTTATATCTCATGCAATTATCTTATCTGATAAATAAGACGACATAGATTAAATGTCTTTCTCAGGCTCATACATCCAATTAGTGGGAGCAATGAAATCAAGCCCTAGGTCTGTTAATTCCCACATGTGCATATCTTACCATATTATTGCTTGTGTGGTTGTACTGTGTGAGACTTTTATGTAGACATCCTATGAATCACTCTGTGCAGTTACTTTTAAGGTCTCTGTCAGGGAGTCATTCTCACTAGCAGCCAGGGCATCACTGTTTCAGCACCTCTACACAGAGGACAGCAGCCAAGCCTGCTTATTCTGTTCAGTCTATGCTTTAGTAAGCCTCTGACTCCTTTCATCTTTATGTATATGATTACCCAGTGCTTCCAGTGTCTGCTTTAAAGAGTAGGTATTTTAGAAGATTTTATGATTCATGCCTGCTTCTCAATAATCTGAATATGGCAGTGATCTAAATAGGTTTTACAATTTGTGACATTATAGTAAAAATGCCCAAAGCAAATTCTAAAACCTAGTGATTCTTAGGAAGCTAAATAGACATCTTGATACTAAATAAACAGCTATACATATATACACTTAAACAAAATTAAAAACCTTTTCTTAAGCATCTTTTAAAAAGCACATCACAAATTTTTAAGAGAGGAATGTTGTACACATTGTCTCTCTGTCTAAATTTACCATAAAGTCCTTTATTGTTAGACAACTCATGAATCTGATGAAAGCTTTCTTGAGAAATGCTTCTCTACAAGGTCAAAATATCTAAGGACAGGAAGAGAAGGAACTGTAGGAAGCACTGGAGAAGAAAAGCAGGGGCTAAGATAAATACAGAATAAATTGGCAGGCTTTGGAGTCCAAGAATACTGGAGCTGTGGCATAATAAAAAAAAAATACAAAGATTAATGAAAAGTGCACCAGATCTTTCAAGATAAAAGGCCTTTTTCCTAGATGTAGGAAGTGGAACTTCCCCATTGGATGCCCAGCCACTCATTAGCAGGGCCCAAGCCTCTGAGATTCTAACTATAAATCAGCAAGGGTCTGAAATCCATCCGTAAGCCTCTGATTTTTAGCAGCTTATGCCTTTCCAGAAGAATTACCTTGCCTACAAAATGACTTCTGCCCAGGGCTGGGAAAGTTTTAACAAAATGCATTTAGCTACTATCTGAAGATCTCAAGTCACTGAGCTAAATGCAAGATACTTTTGTTAAAAATCACACTCAACTCGATATTGAGGTTTATTACATACTTTCTCTAGTTTTCATTATCCTTTTATGTAATCTCAGCTGGGCTGATTTGCCTGCATTCTTTCCAGTAGAATCTTATTACTCCCAAGACACAACAGAGCATCACCAACCCTGTACAGAGAGCTACATGGCTGCATCTGGATTAGAAAAGGGGTCTATTTATACCCAAATTAATAGGCAGAATTTAGCATAACACTTGCAGTCTTTCTCCTGAGAGAATGAAAGGAGATAAAATGCAGCTCCTCTTCCATTCTTCTTCACTGTATTGTCTGCCCTTAGTATGCTTGTCACATGGCCTGGAGCAGTGTGATCTAGTAATGATAGGCCTGGGTGCCACAAAGGAGGGACGATCCAGCTGCACTGGGGAATTCGGGGGACATCTCAGACAGCTGGCCCAGCCCTCACCACTCATGTGTTTCAGGGAAAACACTCAGGATGCTGCTGCTCTTACTTGTACATGATTCCTATAAGAACTAAACTTAACATTGGGCCAGGGCTAAACACAACTTCTTGTCTAACTAGAGGGCAAGATGACCTTGAACTCTGCCCAAAGTAAACAATCCTGAGGTCGCAGAAGTCTTTGATTCCACTTCAGTTGGAAATCCTTTAAACTTAAGTTTGTGCTAGATTAACTTGACTAGAGTCTTCCAACTGAGTTGTAAGGAACAACTAAACACTGTCTCTTTCTGCAACTTTAAGTAACTAAACATGTAGTGTCAAACTAGTGGGAAATGCTTCCATAAGGGAGGATAAAGAGGTAAATGCTTGAACCTGTAAAATGTAAGAGTAAGTGACCATTTCATAACCCTGAAGGGACAGAAGGAAGTAAAGATTCCTTCTGCATCAGTTCTAGTTATATGTAGACCATGCTAGCTGCTCGCAGAAAACTGGCAAGACCTAGGTATGCCTTCCTAAATCTATTTGTGTCAAGATGCACCCTTTCCATTCCCATAACAAGTCTTCCACTTCCCTCTCTACCTGTTGTGCCTCAGTGCCAGCAACAGTAACCTAGGCCTACTCAGTTGCTGTGGACAGACATAAGAAATTCCTGACTGCTCTAACCTAATCTATTCATGCCTTCACTTCCCAGCAGGCTCAGCTTGAAGTGAGCAGTGACCATAGGGTGAGTTCTGAGTGTCAGAATAAAAGAAACCAAAGGCTCTCTCACCATTGCAACAAGAAATAGATTATTTTCCAACTCCTCTTCCTCTATGACTTACACCAACTTTCGGTCTTGGGATCTGATAAATCCAGTTAAAACTCCTGTTTACACACACTGACAGCTAAAGCCCACAACTGACTAAGAGTTACATCCCTCTCTCCGAAATTTATTATCACAAACTACTGTTGAATGGATAGAGAAACTTCTGCCAAGGATGTACTGGGCTCTCACTTCAAGCCTAGAAAGAAAAGGAGGGAAACATCACAACTAATCAAAATCCCTTCTAAAATCCTTGGATGGGAGCCTTGCAGGGTTTAAAACCACAGCACTAGACCATGTCCCAGGCTACTAGAAGAACCTAAATAAAAGGAAGTTTTGGTGCAATAAAACATAGCCAATATAAAGCATTTAGAAGTGCTTTAGTTTTGAAAATATGTTTTGTAAAATGTCTCCACGAAGAATGTGGGAGCTGGGGAGATGGCTCACTCAGTAAAGCACTTGCTGTGCCAACATGTTAACCTGACTTTGAGTCCCCTGCCCCAAGTCAAAGCTGAGCAGTATAGACCATCTCTTTCACTCTAGCACTGGGGATGGGAAACAGTGACAGGTAGATTCCCAGAGCTCCCTGGCCAGCTGGTCTAGCCAATTGGTGAGCTCTGTGTTCACTGGGAGACTAACCTTGTCTAAGATAATGGTGTGATGATACTATCATTGAATTCGCATCTCCACACAAACATATTAACAAGACCATATTAATACACTGCGCACATACCATAAATACACATACATACATACATACACACACACACACACACACACACACACACACACACACACACACACACTCTCTCTCTCTCTCTCTCTCTCTCTCTCTCTCTCTAATGAAATCCCTGGCCTTCCACAGAAATGTTTTAGAACACATAGAAATATATCTTCTTAATTATTGCGCCATAGAAGCATCATCCATTCAGTGACAAAACTAAAGAAGTAAAAAGAAAAACTATATGAAGCTATGTGTCCAAAACCGTCACTCAGTGACTCAAAATTGCATGGGCATTAAAGATGATTGATGAGACCTTTATATTCTCTGCCTCATGAAGCTTTGCCACATCTACTATAATCCCCTAGTGTCTCTGACCAGCAAATAAAACACAAATAGGTCTTCCCAGAATGAATACCTAGGTTATGTATGTTAGAGTAATAGAGACAGCTACAATAAATCAACCTCAAAGTTTCAGTGTCCAGGTAAGTATGTTTCTGACTTGAAGCAGATAGATGTAGGCATCCCTGGTAGGTAAGCTGTTCTTCTCCATTTTGTGAGGGGAAGACCCAATCCTGTGACTTTGTTTTTCCTCAAGAGCCCCACAGCCTTTTGCACCATTCTAAAAACCAGGAAAGTAAAAGATGTAAAAAGTCACATCTTTTCTTGTATCCCTGGCATTGAAGTGACATCATTAGTTTTGTTCTTATTCCACTGATGGAAACTTGTTACCTGGCCTGCCTGGGTACAGAACAAAAGAGGGAAATAAAATGTGAGTGAAGATCCCTTTACAGTGAGAACTCAGCAATACAAATGGAAAGACAAGAATGAATTTGGGGTTAAATTTTGTCATCTCTGCTAGAAAGACATGAATCAAAGGTCCTGAGGTACTGACTTTGGGCAAAGCTATCAACCTACTTTGTTTGAGTTAGATTAAAATGAGGGAAGTGGGCCCCAGGAAAAAGTAAACAGATATTAAAATAAAAAATTTGCAGCAATTTTATTTCTTTGACTTCTCCACTATTCTTGTTTCTAAACTGGTTTTATTCTGGTATATTCTAAACCATTCAACATTATAAATGGATTTCCCCGTAAGGTCAGAAAGTACAAGTAAACACTCATAGTCTCACAAAACAACCATTAAAAAAAATAAACTTACAAAGCATCATAAACTAAGCACACAGCTATGAACAAGTAAGCATGATAGCAAAGCAAAGTAAGATCTGTGCAAGAATGAAGGAAAAGTCTAAGAGCTGCCATAGCTCCTCAGTTCTTGAATAAAATTCTTAAAAGAAATTATTAGGAAATGCTAGACCATGACCCTTAGCACTGTTGGGAAAAGCAGATGGACACTGTACGCGGGGAAGGAGAAATCTGAGGAAGTACAGTGTTGAATTCCCATCCCTACTGTCTCTTACCTTGATCCTTTTCAGAATGCCAGTGGTTGGGAAGGGGAAACAAAAATACAGTGGCCACTGGACCATGAGTCAGAAAGCTGGAGCCGCTGAGACCTAAGTCTATGAGGCAGCCCAACACCTTCTGAGTGAACACTGTGAGGAGTTGTGACTCCCAAAGCAAAACAAAGAACTCAGTAAAGAAGTAGGAATAAAACCATACGATCATCCTTTGAAATATTCAAAGAGGAATCATAAAAAGAAAGAAATTATTAAATAAGAGATTTTTCTCCTCAGCCTCAGAACATAAAACACCTCTGATCTCTCTCTTGATAAACACCATCCTTCATTCCACAATGGCAGTTAAACCAAGCGTGCATTGTATTCGTATAAAGGAGTCAACAGGATCTTTCAACACCAGACAAAAATGGAAATTTTTCTGTGACCTATTGATGTCATTTCTGTCCTATATTACACATGTGTTTGTGGTAATCCTGGTGAAAATAAACTCACTACAATGCCAATGTCCCAAAACCATATATTGCATAGTACTTGATAATGACAATAAATACTATGTTTCTGTGGTGTATATTAACTATCACCTACCTTTCATTATTACCTCATGGTCTCCATTATGTTTAAAACATTCACGAAACTGCAAACTTTTGTAAGGCAAAGGATACCATCAATAAGACAAAATGGCAGCCTACAGATTGGGAAAGGATCTTCACCAGCCCTACATCAGACAAAGGGCTAATATCCAAAATTTATAAATAACCCAAGAAGTTAATCACCAACAACCCAAATAACCCAATTTTAAAAATGGGGCACAGAGCTAAACAGAGAATTCTCAACAGAGGAATCTTGAATAGCTAAAAAGCACTTAAAGAAATCCCAGGGCGGTAAGATGAGAGTGGGTGGGTGGGAGGGGCAGCATCCTCATAGAAGCAGAGGGAGAGGGAATGGGATAGTTTTGTGGAGGGGAAACTGGGAAAGGGGATAACATTTGAAATGTAAATAAATAAAATATCCAATTAAAAAAAAGAAAGAAATTTTCAAAGTCCTTAGTGATTTGGAGTCCATCTTACATTGGTCAGAATGGTTAAGATCAAAAACTCAAGTAATAGCACATGCTGGTGAGGAGGCAGAACAAGGGGAACACTCCTCCATTGCTGGTGAGACTGCAACCTTGTACAACCACTCTGGAAATCAATTTGGTGGCTTCTTAGAACACTGGAAATATTTCTACCTGAAGACCTATCTATACCACTCCTGGGCATACACCCAAAAGATGCTCCATCATCCCACAAAGACACTTGCTCATCTATGTCCATAGCTGATTTATTCATAATACCCAGAAACTGGAAACAACCTAGATGTCTCTCAACTGAGGAATGAATAAATAAAATGTGGAACATCTACACAATGGAATACTATTCAGCTATGAAAAACAAAGACATCATGAATTTTGCAGGCAAACAGATGGATCTTGAGAATATCATCCTGAGTGAGGTAACCCAGTCCTAAAAGGACATGTATGTACTTATAAGTGGATATTAGCCATAAAATACAGGATGCCCATGCTACATTCCACAGACCCAAGGAGACTGGAGGACAGGAAGGGGGGCACAAGCAAAGATGCTTGAATCTCACTGGGAAGGAGGAATGGAATGGTTGTGGAAAACAGATGGAGGGAGGGAACTGGGTGGGAGAGGAGTTCAGGAGAGAAGTGGGGAGGATTCAGGGTTGGGTGTGGGGAGAGGCAGGGGGGATGGCTGGGTATTCTTGAGACTGAATAGGAATGTGCAACTGATGAGGGAGGGTCATCTCCAGGAAGAGATGGAAAGCTGGGATGGAGGAGGCCCACAAGAATCAATCAATGAGGATGACCTTAGCTGTGACTCACAGCATTAGGGATATGGAGCCTGGGGAGGCTGCCTCCTGTGGCCAAACAGGAACCCTGGTAGTGCTTGAAACAACCAAGATACAGTAAACAGAACACAAAGTGTATGAGATACCTTCATGCATAACACAATACACCAACCCACTCACAAAACTTTTGACCCAAAACTTATCCTGTCCACAAGAGATGCAAGGATTGGGATAGAGCAGAGACTGAGGGCACAGCCAACCAATAACTAGCCCAATGAGAGGTGCATCCCATGGGCAAGGACTAATCCCTGACACTATTAATGTACTCTGTTATGCTTGCATGAGTCTAACATGGCTGTCCTCTGAGAGGCTCCACCTACCAACTGACTCAGGCCAATGCAGACACCTATAGCCAAAAAGTGGATAGAGCTTGGAGACACTTCCGGAAGAATAGGAAGGATTGCGGCTGCTCAGGTCATAGGAACTCCACAGGAAGATGAACGGAATCAACTAACCTGGACCCTTGGGCCTCTCAGAGACTGAAACACCAACCAAAGAACATCCAAGGGCTGGACCTAGGCCTCCTTGTAGCAGATGTGCAGCTTGGTCCTCTTGTGGCTCACAAATAACTGGAGTAGGGGCTATCCCAAAAGCTGTTGCCTGTATGTTCTTTTAGCTAAGCTGCCTTGTCTGGCCTCAGTGGGACTCTAGACTCACAGAGACTTGAAGTGCCAGGGTCTGGAGAATACACAGAGGAGGGCCACCTAGCCAGAGGATGAGGGGAGATGGGGATGAGGAAGGATTGTGGGAGGGGATGACTGGGTGGGGCAGTGGGCAGGATGTAAAGTGAATAAGTAAAGCAAAACAAAACTAATGGCACTCAGTATGTTGATTGCTATAATAGCAGTGAATACAGTGGGAAATGAGAAAAAACAAAAGAAATGGTTATTGTGCTATGCATGCAGGTACCTCATACACTTTGTGTTCTATTTACTGTCTTGGTTGTTTCAAGAGGCCATACTGAGAATACCTTGTAGAAGTGCTGTCCATTCTTCCTCTCAGCCCCATGCTCCCAGAAACAAGACATAGACTCAAAATATATTTACAAATACCTAGGCCATATAGCTAGGCTCTCTCTGCCTAGATCTAACTTAAAATATCCCATTTATTCTAGCCTACATTCCTCCACATGGCTGCTTACCTGTGCTCAGGTACCATGCATCTGTCTTCTCACATCTTCCCAGACAGATCTTCCTGGGCCTGACTCTATCCCAGAATTCTTCCTCCTCCTGGATGTTCCATCTCTCATTTCCTGCTTAAACCATAGGCCATAGGCTTTTAAATTGACAGGTGATGCATCCATACAATACACAAGGTATTCTTTCTACAGTACCCATCATCTGTAGCTGTGTAAACATACTTTATAATGTCCACACAGTGACCAAAAAAAAACCACATAACAATGAGATGCACAGAACTCATCAATATCAGTCAGTAATCAACACATGGCTGATCATTTAAATATATACATACATATTATATATAATATATTATAGATAGAGATACATATATATCAAAGGACAAAGTCAGTTTAAATATATATAAATTACATACATAAAACAATATTTACAAACTACATGTATATTATACGTATACACACACACATATGTACTGTGTGAGTGTGTGTTCATGCGTGAGTGTGTGTTTGCAAGGACAAACTGCCCTGAAAGCACAAAGGGTGGGATCCTTCAATTCAGCCTTCACACAATACCATAGAATGTGTCCCAGGAAACATGAGTACACCATAAACACTACAAAACCCAGAGACAAAAGGCCACTATTAACAAAGGGCAACTAAGAACAGTGGTGAGCTATGGAATATACTGGATATTGGAACTTTCAGAATCAACATTACAAATAACTATTAAGTTAAAATGATTAGAGAAAGAAATTTTAAAATAACCAAGGACCTATTCCATTGATCAATGTTTTTATGCTAGTGCCTTGCTACTTTATTACTATAGCTTTGTAGTATAACTTGAAATCAGGAATAACTCCAGTGATGGTTTTATTGTTCAGGGTGTTTTTGGCTATGCTATGCTTATGTTTAAAGATTGTTTGCTCAATTTCTCTGAATAGATGCTTGGAATGTCAGTGGGGCAGTGCATTAAATTTAAAGATTGCTTTTGGTAAGTTGTGCTTTTAAAATATTAATCCTACCAATCCATGAGCTTCAGAGATATTCTATCTTTTTGGTGTCTTCAACTTCTTTTTTCAGAATTTTCAATACATAGGTTTTTATCACTTCCTTGGTTAGATTTCTACCAAGGTATTTTATTTTCAGGCTATTATAAATGGGATTGTTTCTTGTTTTCTTTCTTGCTTTGTTTGTCATTTGCATACAGAAAGGTTTATAATTGTGTGTGTGTGTGTGTGTGTGTGTGTGTGTGTGTGTGTGTGTGTGTGTGTGTGTTAGTTTTGTATCCTGATACTTTATTTAATGTATTTACCAGCTGTCAGAGTCTTCTAATACACATTGGAGCAAAGACAGCATCTTCAACAAATGACCTTGGACAATTCAATGAATGACTAAAAGTAGATCCTTGTTTCTCACCCTGCACCAAACTCAACTCCAAACGGAACAAGGACCGCAGCAGAAGAGCGGATGCCCTGACAAATGAGAGAGTATGAAATGCACTGGAGCTCACAGGGACAGGAATGAACGTTGTGAAGAAGACTCCAGTAACACAGGAATCAGTACCAACAACTGACAACTGAGAGCTCACAAAACTAAAATTTTCTATATAGTAGAGAATTCCATCAATTATGTGAAGGCTATCCTATAGAATGTGAAGAAAACCTTTATCAGCTATATGTCTGACAGAGGGTTAATGTCTAGAAATATACAGACTAATGAAAACCTAAACAGCAAGAAATTTAGTATCCCAATTAAAAGATGCAATGTTGAACTAAAGAGAGATTACACAGAAAGAAAGAAAGAAAGAAAGAAAGAAAGAAAGAAAGAAAGAAAGAAAGAAAGAGAGAGAGAAAGAAAGAAAGAAAGAAAAAAAAAGAAAGAAAGAAAAGAAGGAAGAAAGCAAGCCAAATGGCTGAGAAATATTTTTTAATGCTGATCTTAGCGATCAGAGAAATGAAAATCTAAACTAATTTGAGATTTCATTCTCACTAAACTCAAAATGTATATGATAAAGGCAAAAATTAGAAAATAATTGACAATAACTGGTAGGGTAGATATGGGGAAAGACAGACACACGTTTGCTGTTTGGGGAGTGCATGCTGGGAAAGCTACTATGGAAATCAGTATCGAGTTTTCTCAAAAATCTAGAAATAGATCTACCATGTAACCCAGCTATATCAATCCCAGACATACTCCCAAAGAACTCAATATCCTATAACAGATATACTTACTCATTTATGTCTATTGCTAACCTGATCACGATAACAAGAAAAATGCCTATCAACTGATAAATTTTATATATATATATATATATATATATATATATATATATATATATATATATATATATACACACACACACACACATATATATATACACATATACATATATATATCCATTATGAATTATGGAGTATTATTCAACTGTAAAGAAAAATTAAATTATGGGATATATGATAAATGGATGGAACTAGAAATAATAATTAAAAGTGAGGTACCCAGACCAAGTAAGACAAATACCACTTGTTCTCTCTTACATGTAGATGTTAGCTTTGACTTATTAGAGATGTGTCTTTAAATTAAAGTTTTTACAGAAATCAGGAATAAGTAAGAAGCTATGGATAAGGGACTTTCAAGGGAGGGGAGATGAAACACAGATGCCATAAAGGGAAAATAAGGAAGCAAGAAAGGTTGAATGGGTAAAAGATGGGAAAGCAAGGTGAAGAAGGGTTAACTACACCAAAGATCTTTGAAAACACAGATGAAAACCTACTTCTGTATAATCTCTCTGAAATTTATTCATATATATTTTAAAAGCTTAAATGGAGTTACCCTATAACAGTGGAACAATGACTCTCCCAGACACAGACTATCAAACAAAAGGGTCAGTGCCAAGTATAGGTTACCTTTTTTTTGAATTATTGATTAGCGGGGTTCCATAGAAGCCCCCAACCTTTACAAACTATTGCCATTTTTGGTTAGCCTGAAGAACTTGATAGTAAGACCCTATTGCTGAAGACTGCATATATTTGAGTCATCGAACATGGAGAAAGCAAATTGTGAGCAATCTGGAAGCTTAATTCCTACTGAGTAGCTCTTATAGCCATATAGGTTACTGGTAGAGTAAAGCAGTCAATAGTCTTACTCAGCTGTGAAGCCTACCAGCTATAATAGATGGTAACTTGACAAGATATGTCCACTGATGCAATGGGGACATGAATATTATGAGAGTAACCAATGACTTCTGATTGTATTTAGGGCCTGTTCAACAAGATAGAACTCATGTCTTGTACCTTTAATGGGGCTTAGAGTTCATGGCTGAGTAGGTCAAATGCCCTAGAGGGAGGACTCACTATTATTCTGCTAGATGGACACAGTATTTAATTGCCTCATATCTACTTATCTTTATACTCATAGATTATTGAATCTTTCAACTCTCATTAAAGATGTTTCTTTTTGTAGTAGATATCAATTAGCACAGAGACTCATAAATGGTTAACATTCAGAGAATAAGAGACTAAGGAGTGTTCCCTTCTAATTGGAACATCTGCATCCCAGTCCCACCTCCCAAGACTTGGGGATCACCATGGAAGAGGGGGTAGAAAGATAAGAGCTGGAGGAAGCAAAACAATGTTGTCTGGATCTGACAAGCCAGTCACACATATAAACTCTCAGTGGCTGTCACTGTAGTATACAAGACCTGAGCAGGATTAATCCATATAAAATCTCAGAATTGATAGGGGAGCAATTATGAAATCCCACCCCTAGCTGAAGAGCTATTAGAAATTTGTGACTGCTGGTAAAGGCAGAAGGTTTTCTTCAAAAATGTGCCCCAAGAGGCTACACATGCTCTAGTAGATGGCCTCATGTCTGTACACATAAATGCAGCATAAGTGCATATAACTCAGTGGATTTAAAGAAAGAACACATACAATTGAAAAAGGAATAGTAGTGGTTTCAGGGTAAGGGAAGAACTGGAGTGTGCCTAGTAGGAGCATGAATTTAGTCAAAACACATTATGTGTGTGTGTGAAATTATCAACAAAAATAGCAAAAACAAATGAATATCTAAGGAGTTATGTAGTAAAGGAAATTTAAAAGATTATTTTAAGAAGAAATTAAATAGCAAAATAGAATTCTGACATAGAAAGACTTCAAGTACAATAAAAAGTGAACATCTGGATAAAAGCTGATTCTATAAAACAATAATAAGGTATATAATTTATGATGCCAATAAAAAGAAAGCTAAAACAAGGGAACATATATCTATAAAGTGGATAGAGATAACTAGAATTAAACTATTCTATGGTCTCATTATTTGGAAAGATTATAAAAATATTAATTAACTTTACACTGTATTAAGTATACATTTAAATTCTTTCAAGAGTAGCCTCAAAAAGAAAAGGAATAAAACGAGAATAAGTATCTTCCAAAGGCAAAGATACACTTAAAGTAATAAATTAAGGCAGCGAAGGGAGAAGAAAGAAAATGCAATGAGAGTGAAACAAGAAATAGTACAAGATGAAGGAAACAAAATAGGTCTGAAGAGATGAGTAATAAGAATAGTCATAATGGACTGCATAAAAGGAATCGATTGGTCAGTATGTGATGTGTGTAAGAGCTATGTCTGAAACATAAAGATTAAGAGTAAAAACATGGGGTTTCCATATGTGGTGGGAGACTTCTGCCTGGGCCACCAGGGCTCCATAGCCAAATAGTGCTGGGAGAAAGCTAGCCTCCCAGGAGTGTGGAAAAGCCTGTGAGAGGGGGTAAGAAGTCAGCAGGACTTGCCGGGAATCCTAGGGACACAGGGACTGAGGAATAGCTGGGGGAAGGAGCCTTCTGGTTTCCATCTGTGGCTGGAGACCTCTGCCTGGGCCAACAAGGCTTCATAGACAAATAGTACCGAGAAAAGCTAGACTTCCAGGAGTGTGGGCAAGCCTGTCGGCTCAGAAGGACCCACCTGGGATCCCCAGGACACAGGGACTGAAGAGTGGTCTTCTGGTTTCTTTTGGTGGCTTGGGAGCAGATCATGTGACACAGGGCTCCATACTGAAATAGTGCCAGGAGAGAGCTGGTATCCCAGGACTGCCAATACACCTTCAAGCACAGGCAAGACCACTTCTGTTCAAATTCACTGGATCAAGAGGGACCCTTGCAGAGTCATTAGGACATAGGATCCAAGGGACAGCTAGGGACTAGATCCTTCTGGTTTCTGTTTGCACCCGAGAGCTGACCCTGTACCACAGCTCTCCAAACACAAATTCCTCTCAGAGGTAACTGGTCTTCAAGGAATATTGACACAGAGACTTGCAAGAAGGACAAGCCACAGTCAGAGAGAGTAAGACCAGCTAACACCAGAGATAACCAGATGGCGAAAGGCAAGGGCAAGAACCTAAGGAACAGAAACCAAGGCTACTTGGCATCATCAGAACCCAGCTCTCCCAACACAGCAAGGCCTGGATACCCCAAAACACCAGAAAAACAAGACTCAGATTTAAAATCATTTCTCACAATGATGATAGAAGACTTTAAGAAGGAAATAAATAACTCCCTTAAAGAAATACAAGAGGCCAGGCAGTGGTGGCACACGCCTTTAATCCCAGCACTTGGAAGGCAGAGGCAGGTGGATTTCTGAGTTCAAGGCCAGCCTGGTCTACAGAGTGAGTTCCAGGACAGCCAGAGCTACACAGAGAAACCCTGTCTCAAAAAACCAAAAAAAAAAAAAAAAAAAAAGAAAAGAAATACAAGAGAACACAGGTAAATAACTAGAAGCATTAAAGAGTAAACACAAAAATCCATTAAAGAATTACAGGAAAACACAATCAAACAGACGAAGGAAATGAACTAAACTATCCAGGAACTAAAAGTAGAAATAGAAACAATAAAGAAATCACAAAGGGAGAAAACCCTGGAGTTAGAAAACCTAGAAAAGAGATCAGGAGTCATAGATGCAAGCATCACCAATGGAATACAAGAGACAGAAGAGAGAATCTCAGATGCAGAAGATACCATAGAAAACATTGATACAACAGTCAAAGCAAACACAAAATGCAAAGAGCTCCTAACGCAAAACATCCAGAATATCTAGGATACAATGAGAAGACAGAACCTGAGGATAATAGGTATAGAAGAGAATGAAGATTCCCAACTTAAAGGACCAGTAAATATCTTCAACAAAATTATAGAAGAAATCTTCCCTAACCTAAAGAAAGAGATGCCCATAAATTACAGGAAACCTACAGAACTCCAAACAGATTGGACCAGAAAAGAAATCCCTCCCATCACATAATAATCAAAAAACCACATGCACAAAACAAAGTAAGACTATTAAAAGCAGTAAGGGAAAACGGTCAAGTAACATATAAAGGCAGACCTATCAGAATTACACCAGACTTCTCACCAGAGACTATGAAAGCTAGAAGATCCTGGGCAGATGTCATACAGACCCTAAGAGAACACAAATGCCAGCCCAGGCTGCTATACCCAGCAAAACTCTCAATTATCATAGATGGTGAAACCAAAATATTCTATGACAAAACCAAATTTGCAAAGTATGTTTCCACAAACCCAGCCCTACAAAGAATAATAGATGGAAAATGCCAACACAAGGGGGGGAAACTACACCCTAGAAAAGGCAAGAAAGTAATCTTTCAACAAACTCAAAAGAAGATAGCCACACAAACATAAAAATAACATCGAAAATAACAGGAAGCAACAATCTCTATTCCTTAATATCTCTTAACATCAATGGACTCAATTCCCCAATAAAAAGACATAGACTGAAGGCTGGATCCATAAATAGGACACAGCATTTTGCTGCATCCCAGAAATGTACCTCCGTGTTAACAACAAACACTACCTCAGAGTAAAGGGCTGGAAAACAATTTTCCAAGCAAATGGGCCCAAGAAACAGGCTGGAGTAGCCATCCTAATATCAGATAAAATCAACTTTCAACCAAAAGTCTCAAAAAAGATAAGGAAGGACACTTCATACTCATCAAAGGAAAAATCTACCAAGAAGAACTCTCAATTCTGAATATCTATGCCCCAAATACAAGGGCACCCACATTCATAAAAGAAACTTTACTAAAGCAAAAGGCACACATCACACCTCACACAAGAAAAGTGGGAGATTTCAACACTCCACTATCATCAATGGACAGATCTTGGAATCACAAACTAAACAGAGACACAGTGAAACTAACAGAGGTTATGAACCAAATGGATTTAACAGATATCTATAGAACATTTCATCCTAAATCAAAAGAATATAACTTCTTCACAGCAGCTCATGGTACCTTCTCCAAAATTGATTATATAATCTGTCACAAAACAAACCTCAACAGATATAAGATTGACATAATCCCATGCCTCCTATCAGATCACTATGGATTAAGACTGGTCTTCAATGGCAACAGTAACAACAGAAAGCCCACATACACATGGAAGCTGAACAATGCTCTACTCAATGATGACTTGGTCAAGGAAGAAATAAAGAAAGAAATTAAAGGCTTCCTAGAACGTAATGAAAATGCAAGTAAAACATGCCCAAACCTATGGGACACAATGAAAGCTGTTTTAAGAGGAAAACTCATAGCTCTGAAAGCCTCTAAAAAGAAACTGGAGAGAACATATTACTAGCAGCTTAACAGCACACCTGAAAGCTCTAGAACAAAAAGAAGCTAATACACCCAAGAGGAGTAGAAGGCAGGAAATAATCAAATTAAAGGCTGAAGTCAACCAAGTAGAAACTAAAAGAACTATACAAAGAATCAACAAAACCAGGAGCTGTTTCTTTGAGAAAATCAACAAGATAGATAAACCCTTAGCCAGACTAACCAGAGGGGACAGAGACAGCATCCAAATTAACAAAATTAGAATTGAAAAGAGAGATATAACAACAAATTCTGTGGAAATTCAAAAAATCATCAGATCCTACTACAAAAGCCTATACTCACAAATTTGGAAAATCTGGATGAAATGGACAAGTTTCTAGACAGATACCAAATACCGAATATCAAAGTTAATTCAGGATCAGATAAACTATCTAAACAGTCCCATAACCCCTAAAGAAATAGAAGCAGTCATTAAAAGTCTCCCAACAAAAAAAAGCCCAGGACCAAACAGGTTCAGTGCAGAATCCTATCAGACCTTCAAAGAAGACCTAATACCAATACTCTTCGATCTGTTCCACAAAATAGAAACAGAAGGAACACTGCACAATTCATTCTATGAGGCCATAGTTACACTGATACCAAAACCTCATAAAGACCCAACGATAAAAGAAAACTTCAGACCAATTTCCCTTATGAATATCGATGCAAAAATACTCAATAAAATTCTCAAAAACTGAATCTAAGAACACATCAAAACAATCATTCACCATGATCAAGTAGGCTTCATTCCAGGGATGCAAGGATGGTTCAATATCTGGAAATCCATCAATGTAATCCACTACATAAACAAACTTAAAGAAAAAAAACCACATGGTCATTTCATTAGATGCTGATGAAATTCAACATCCCTTCATGATAAAATTCTTGGAAAGATCAGGAATTCAAGGCCAAACCTAAACATAGTAAAAGCAATATACAGCAAACCAGTAGCCAACATCAAACTAAATGGAGAGAAACTCGAAGCAATTCCACTAAAATCACGGACAAGACAAGGCTGCCCTCTCTCTCCCTATCTATTCAATATGGTACTTGAAGTTCTAGCTAGAGAAATTAGACGACAAAAGGATGTCAAAGGGATCCAAATTGGAAAGGAAGAAATCAAAATATCATTATTTGCACATGATATGATCGCATACTTAAGTGATCTGAAAAACTCCACCAGAGAACTGCTGCAGCTGATAAATAACTTCAGCAAAGTGGCCCGATATAAAATTAACTCAAATAAATCAGTAGCCTTCCTGTATTCGAAGGATAAACAGGCTGAGAAAGATATTAGTGAAATGACGCCCTTCACAATTGTCACAACAATATAAAGTATCTTGGTGTGACTCTAACCAAACAAGTGAAAGATCTGTATGACAAATCTATGAAGAAAGAAATTGAAGAAGACCTCAGAAGATGGAAAGATCTCCCATACTCATGGATTGGCAGGATTAATATAGTTAAAATGGCCATCCTGCCAAAAGCAATCTACAGATTCAGTGCAATCCCTATTAAAGTTCCAACTCAATTCTTCATAGACTCAGAAAGAGCAATTCTCAAATTCATATGGGATAACAAAAAACCCAACCCAGGATAGCAAAAACTATTCTCAACAATAAAAGAACTTCTGGGGGGAATCAGCATCCCTGACCTCAAGCTGTACTACAGAGCAGTAGTGATAAAAACTGCATGGTATGGGTACAGCGACAGGCAGGTAGATCAATGGAATAGAATTGAAGACCCAGAAATGAACCCACACACTTCTGTCACTTGATCTTTGACAAAGGAGCTAAAACCATCCAGTGGAAAAAAGACAGCATTTTCAACAAATGGTGCTGGTTCAACTGGCAGTCAACATGTAGAAGAATGTGAATTGATCCATTCCTATCTCCCTGTACAAAGCTCAAGTTCAAGTGGATCAAGGACCTCCACATAAAACCAGATACACTGAATCTAATAGAAGAGAAAGTGGGGAAAAGTCTGGAACACATGGGTACAGGGGAAAAGTTCCTGAACAGAACACCAATAGCTTATGCTCTAAGATCAAGAATCAACAAATGGGACCTCATGAAATTACAATGCTTCTATGAGGCAAAGGACACTTTAAATAGGACAAAATGGCAACCAACAGATTTGGAAAAGATCTTTACCAATCCTACGTCTGATAGAGGGATAATAACCAATATATACAAAGAACTCAAGAAGTTAGACTCCAGAAATCCAAATAACCCTATCAAAATATAGGGAATAGAGCTAAACAGAGAATTCTCAACTGAGGAAACTTGTAGGGTCAAAACGCACCTAAAGAAATGTTCAACATCCTTAGTCATCAGGGAAATGCAAATCAAAACAAGTCTGAGATTCCACCTCACACCAGTCAGAATGGCTAAGATCAAAATCTCAGGTGACAGCAGATGCTGGCAAGAATGTGGAGAAAGAGGAACACTCCTCCATTGCTGGTGGGATTGCAAGCTGATAGAACCACTCTGGAAATCAGTTTGGTGGACCCTCAGAAAAATGGACATAATACTACCTAAGACCCAACTATTCCACTCCTGGGCATATACCCAGAAGATGCTCCAACATGTAATAAAGACACATGCTCCACTATGTTCACAGCAGCCTTATTTATATAGCCAGAAGCTGGAAACAACCCAGATGTCCCTCAATAGAGGAATGGATTCAGAAAATGTGGTACATTTACACAATGGAATACTACTCAGCTATTAAAAACAATGACTTCATGAAATTCACAGCCAAATGGATGGAACTTGAAAATATCATCCTAAGAGAGATAGCTCAGTCACAAAAGAATGAACACGGTATGTACTCACTGATAAGTGGTTATTAGCCCAAAAGTTCAGAATACCCAAGATTCACTTCACAGAAACCATTGGGCTGTGCATGAGGTCCCAGATGGAGGATTTGGAGAAGGGACTGAAGATGAGGGAGTTTGCAGCCCCATGGAGGGAGCAACAGTGTCAACTGGCCTGACCTCCAGATGCTCCCGGAAACTGGATCACCAATCAAAGAATACACATGGAGGGCCCCATGGTGCTGGCCACATATGTGGCAGAGGAGTGTCTTGTTAGCCATCGGGGGAGGAGAGGCCCTTGGGCCTGAGGGTGTTAGATGCCTCAGTATAGAGGAATGCCAAGGAGGGAAGACGAGAGTGGGTGGGTGGGTGGGGGAATACCCTTATAGAGGCAGGGGGAGGGGGATTTGCTAGGGGGGGTTCCAAAGGGGAGATCTGGAAAGGGGGAAACATTTGAAATGTAAATAAAGTATCAAAAAAACGAACAAAAAATAAAATTTTCAAGTGCAAAAAAAAAAGAATAAAAACATGAAAACATGATAAAAAGAAGCAAACATCCACCTATAGCTGTGTTCAAATCAGGCAAAATGGGCTTTCCAGACAGGCTTTACTAATGATCATCATTGTTTAATGCTAACATGGTCACTGTTGCAGCAGATAATAAACTTATATTTGAATATATACACTAAAATAAAATATAGAGAAGAACATAAAAGAACTACAGGAAGAAAGCAGATCTCCTATGTTATTGGTAAAATTTGACACACCTAAGAGATTGGTTATATGGTTTTGATATGCTTTGATTATGTAGTTAGCAAGCTAGAGATGTATAATCCATGTACATAATATGCAAATTACAGTTAAGTAATATGGGTTATATATTTTACAAATGTGAGAATTTTGTGAAACTTGATCACATACTGAACTACAAAGCAAATTTCAACTATATTTTTAAAAATCACTGTCACATTGACTGCATTTTTGATGACAATATAGTATTTTTAATACCATAAGAGTTGAACCACAGGTATATGCATGTGCACGCAATACACATAGATATTGCACACACAAAATAATGTATCATAAAGAAGGAACAACTCCATATAGGAATTACAGAATATTTAGAACTGAAGAAAATAACCTCTCACTGAACCTTAAAGCACATAGTCAAAATGAAGTTTAGAAGAAAACTGTATAAATTGAAATACTTTATTTAGAAAAGTCAAGAGTGGATCTGGTAAGGCACACAAACAGCCAAGAAAATGTTTTTTAAAAGTAAAGTAAGAAGAGTAATGTGTAAAGCAGCCATAAGGAGAAATAAGTGATTGAACGTGCCTCAACAGACACCTCACTCAGTGCCCCCAGGGTGATGCCCACAGATGATGCCAACCCATCCATAGCCTCAGTCAGCACTGCCGATTTGTTTTTCAGCTGTAGTTCGCAGTCATTCACAACCACCAGAGGATTAGCACATATCTAGGACAAGCTCTCAGGGAAGACGAATCAAACTGAACAAGTGGGGAGGTGCAATTTAGATAACTCAATGACAAATCAGAAAGAAAAACATCTTTCAGAAGAATTACTGCTTTCAGAGAAAGCTGGGGAAAGGCTGTTTTAATGAAGTAGTCATGGAA
This sequence comes from Uromys caudimaculatus, assembly GCA_028551405.1. Lineage (NCBI taxonomy): Eukaryota > Metazoa > Chordata > Mammalia > Rodentia > Muridae > Uromys > Uromys caudimaculatus. Next base: position 33,694,716 of record CM052711.1, read on the forward strand.
TGCTGGAATTACAGGAACACGTGGAGGAAAATACAGGATAGAGACACTTTAAAACTAAAAAGGAAGATTGCTAAATCAAGTTAAAGAACATCACACATAAAACTGGAAGGTAACAACTGGTTATAATGGGAGAAAAAAGAATAATTGAGTCATAGGGACATTTCAGTATGTCCAGTATCTAAAAAAAAGAGAACATATTTAACAAAACAAAGGAGGCAGCAAAGGAGGAGGAGAGTGAGGAGCACAAGGAGGAGGAGGGAGAAATAAGAAACAAGTCAAGGAGATTCGTTAGTTACAAAATTCATAATTTTCCATATCAGCAGGATCCTAAACAGTGATGAAACTGTGCCCACTCTGAGACACAGTGCTCAAAAATTTTAACACACTCAGGAAAAAAAATAGCTCCTAAAACTTCCAGAATAAAAACTAAACAAGTGTAATTATGATCAAGAATCACAATGGCTTCAGAGATATCTACAAGAACACATGAAACTGACATAATTATGATGCCTGCAAAATTCTTCAGGAAACTACTTTCTAAATTAGATACTTAAAGTATCCAAATCCTAATTAAATGACAAAGGACAGATATTTTAAGACATAAAAAAATGTATTTTCCCTGCTACACATTTTGCTTTTAGAAAACTATGAAATACGATGTCTCATCAAACTAAGATGTAAACCAAGAAAAATAAGTGAAAGCAAAAAATATAAACCCTTAAAGTATAAAATGATAAAAAAAAAAAAAAAAAAAAAAAAAGGCATCCCAAGAAGATGCAGAATGGAGGCTCCGGAGTCGTTCTTCACATCAGTGTACACAACAAACTCTTTAAATTGGATCATATTTGAAATGTTTGGACAAAAAAAAACCATTCAAGATCCCATAAAATATCTGCAATTCTCACCAAAGCATACTATAACAGTTGGCGTGGAGAGTTCAGTTGTACTGAAGAAATTTACAAGCATATTTGTATGAGACTGATTCCCACAACAACCAAGAGAACACAAGGTACAGTGGAAGTATGCTCACTAAGCCACATGACTGCTTTGTGGTCAAGAAATCAGATAGAAACATTCTACTATCTACACCCTGGGATTCAGTATGAAACATAAGAGAAATGATCTTTATAGCATGCATATCTGTATATGCATAGCCTGTCTTACTTAAGAAAGATACAGTTGGCTGACTCTACCAAAGGAAACTTGGTGAAAGGACTTTAGGGAGAGCTATTTTTTCAATTTCTAATCTACTCCTTTGTTTCTTAGAAATGGTGTAACACATGTAGTTTACCCAAAATGAGTGTGTGTGTGTGTGTGTGTGTGTGTGTGTGTACGCTCCCTGTTTCATGTGATTCAATAATTTTGCTTCTAGGATTTATTGTAATATGCCTCTGCATAGGTGCAAAATGATTTAGGTTCAAAGTTCCTTGTGGGTAGAAGCAAAAGAATTGTATATATCTTTCAATAAAACCTTGGGGAAATACTTATATACATTCATAAAGAAACATGTTTTGTATCTATAAGAGAGAATGAAAAAACATTTCGTGACACACAAACAAAATCTCCATAAATTACTATGTAAAAAAGGAGACATGATTCTTATGGGAGTAACCAACCCTTTTCTGTTTGTTTCTGAGGCCTGATCCACAGACAGAAACTCATTCCCAGTACTGTAAAAATGGCCAAAGCCCAGGGCTGAGATGCCTTAGGAGGAGCCTACTATTAGTATTTTGCTAAATAGTCATGTTGCCAGTCTTCCTTCTAAATATTTACATTTCCACCTACAGAACTTTGCAGCTCTCAATCTTAGGAAGACTTCTTTTTGCAGTGTGCAGCTGTTAAGACCATTCAAAAATTGTCAAGGTGCTAAGAATAAATAACCATAAGTTCTCAGCAAGATAGCAAAACACAGTCTTAAAAATAAACACTTAGGCTCTAAAATATATAGAAGAAAATTACTACAAAAGACACTGGGTCAAAGAAATACCAGCGATAATATTTTATAGTAAATTCCAATAAACATTCAAGTAAGGTTCATGAGGACTAGGGCATATATATATATATATATATATATATATATATATATGCCCTATATATGTATATATATATGGGCTTTGGGAGTGGGAATGATAAATATATATTTACTAAATTTTATTTATCTGGTTTACTTTGAGATGTTTTCCTAAATCTATAAGTTCTAGAACATAGCTCTCAATTCATTTTGTGTGGCTAATATATATTTAATTCCTAGAGAAAATGCCTACAATATATAAAAAAGAAGCTGGAGTTTAACCCCAGTGATGAATACATTTGAAAAAATAGAAAAGCATACATAGTATATGTTTGAACTATGTATATGTATACTATATTTATGTGTGTGCAGGCATAAGTGTGTGTGTTTATGTCTGTGTGTGTGTGTGTGTGTATACACTCACATACACACACATATGGGAGCTTTGGGGGTGGGAATAATAAATATATATTTACTAAATTGGATTTATCTTAGAACTCCAAAGATGGCCTTAGAATTAGATAATATTTTAATGGCAATAGAAATTAACAGTTTAAAAGAGAAAGCCACATGATTACTGTAATACAGAAAAAGTCTTTAACAAAGACTAATACACATCCAAAATAAAATCCTCAACAGTAAAAATACAAAGAAACATCTTAAACCAAGTAAATAACATTATGTTGTTTATTTCTTTCCATTTCTGTGATAAATGCCATGGCCAAGACACCTTAAGGAAGCATTCATTTAGCTCGGGGCTCCGGGGGTAAGAGACCATCCTGGAGGGGAAACATGGCAGCAAACAGCGCGTGGCAGTAGGAAGCTGAGAGCTCACGTCTTCAAAAGTGAGCTCAAAACACAGAGAGAAAACTGGACATGACACAGCCTTCGTGCTCTCGAAACACACCTGCCTCTGATAATTTCCACCCAAAAGAAAGTCTGCACCTCCTAAACCTCCCCAAACACCACAGCCAACCTGGCACCAGGCATCCAAACACTGTTTCCTATGGAATTGTCTCTCATTCAAAAAATACTACAGGTCTCTGGCCAGAATCCCAGAAGAACCAGTGAACAAAGGTTAGAATTAATTTCTATAAAATAAGAAACAGGACAGGTTACTCTGAAAAAATCAGAACAATAGAACTCCTGTCCAGCAAAACAGAGAGACCCTAACCAGAACAATAGTATTGAATAAAACACTTATCTGAATATCTGAATGAAAGAACAGGCTGTCTTAAACAATATATGCAAAGAATATATGCTTATATGCAAAGAACACCCAAATGAATCTGTAAGTTACTAATGAAAAATCCAGTATCTAGACTAAAATATATACATATATATTATAGCACTAAGTGGCAATGAAGAAGAATCAGTTTTGAAATATATTTAGTAAATGTAATCAAAATAAAGGACCTAGAAGTAAATCTCATATTTTGTGATACTTCCATAGAGAATTATAAATCTAAAGTGAAAGGGAAATGAGAAACCCATAAAGGGGACTTTTACAATAGCCACTGGTAAGAATTCTCATCACCGTGAAAACAGTTGTTCTTATTCATTTTATGCAGAGAGTACTGCAGTCTAAACACATCCCCAGTTAGTCAAAGACTATTATTTAGCTCCAAAAAAACATATAGAAATAAAAAAAACAAACCCAAATTCAAAGGCCCAAGAAAAAATTAAGGCCTGAGCTATAATATTAGAGACTTTAACCTACCTGATGCCTGATTTCTACAGAACACTCCTACATCAAGAAAAAGCTTGTTAGGAACAGAAAAATAAATGGTCATAGCATTTGATAATATGTTACAAATGCTTACACGAATGTAAAGCTTGTTAGGAACAGAAAAATGAATGGTCTTAGCATTAGATAATGTTACAAATGCTTACAGGAACGTAGGTACACAAATACACACACTCACATGCATGTTGGGCACATGCACCAAGGTTTGTGAATAAAACTACCAAATAGTTACTTAAATACAGATGGTCAAATATAGCAATCAGGTGACAGAGATTGGTAGTGTAAATAGAAAAAAAATATCACCTAACTATATGCTACTATAGTAAACTTGAACATCATAAGTAGTCTTTAGACTTTCAAGTATATCATGCTAATAGTAATCAATAAAATTAAATCATCTGGTTTAAAAGTACAACAATGAAGAGAAATGCATTGCTCAGAATAAATCATCTAAAATAGTAACATTGACAATTTCAGGATTATCATGAATTAAGGACACCTCTTTGTGGACCAACAAGTCTACAATTACAATCAGAAACATCAACATTCTTTGCTCACTAAGCCATAGAGCAAGTAAAAAAAAAGTTACCAAATATTTTGAACAAAACCCTCAAACAACTGGAGTTAACTGACATTGATAGAGCATCCCAGCCCCAAACAGCAGAACACACATTCTTCCCAAATGGACAAGCAACATTCACCAAAAAAGACTGGGTAACTACCTGTTACCACATAATTCTTCTCAGCTAGAGTCCGAAATTACACCACTCATATTCATTACAACATAGCTCATAATAGAAAAATCACTGGAAGCAACACAAGCTGTGATGATATAATACTGTGGAATAATTGTAAATAGAAATAAATTATGCCTGTTCTACAACAGACCATATAAACAAGAGCAGCATATAAAAGTGAATAGCAGGAGATTTCTGTGAAGTTTTAATTCTGGTATATTGTCTGAGAAGTAAAACAATATATATTTGTTATGTATATATTGACTAAGTGTATATTATATTTTACAGGAATACATAGTACACACACACACACACACACACACACACACACACACACACACACAAAATCTGTATCACCAGACATGAAATTTATAAAAATGAGGTCAGTATTATGGTTACTTCTGGCTGGCAGAAAGACAGTAGGACTGGGAGAAAATACATGTTATTAAAAATAACCTTTTTCTTAAGCTTCTGGTTTATTGGCACTTATAATCTTGTTTCCTAAGTTTAAAATACATTTTGGTTTGTGTATATAAAATAATTTACAGTTCAACTTGTATGTTTAAATCTAAGAAAGAGAAAATGGATCAAAATAAGAAATCTCTTATTAAAATTATTCATGGGGAGCTGATACATATGGAAGACAAAGATCAAGGTTCTAATAATTCAGTGTTCATAAAGGAATAGAACAGAAGTCAAGCATAGTGGGTTCACAGCTATAATCCCAGCACTCCAGAGGCTGAGGCAGAAAGATTGGCATGAGTTCAAGGCTGTCCTGGGCTACATAGTGTGTTTCAGCCCACGTGGGATGCTGTCTCTAAAAACTTCAAAAAGAAAGAGGAGGAGGAGGAGACATCAAATAATCCAGAACAAATACTGTTTAATGACTGGAAAGACCTTATTGCTTAAGCCACCACACACTTTGGTTGTAGAATGTAGAGCCACCAAACTGGAAATGAGCTAGAAGCTCCCTCCCCACAGGCTAGCTTTTATATTCATAGTTCTGCTGAAAAGTCTACAGATTTACATCATACAGCTGTGGGCCCTGCATGCTACAATACTGACCTAGCAGGTAATATATGCCCAGTGGTCACATAGGGACATAACTGTTACAGGGGTCACCCACAACTTCATATAGGATGTGAGAGCTGTTCCACTCTGTAGGAAGGAATTTATGCCTAGCACTGTAAGCCTGGTCAAAAATCCCATGAAGAGAGCATAGGCTCTAGGGAGGACCCTATTGTCGATGATCTCTTTGGCATGCTGCTATCAGTCTGAGTTGGAGAAGCTTCTGTTTACAATGGGAAGCATTATTGTTTTGAAAAACAGGCCTGATGTTAAACTACCATCTAAATATTTATGTTTCTAGCCACAGATTAGTTCTGCTGTCAGCTTTGATCAAAGAAACATCCTTTTACAATGGACAGCAGGTATGGCAGAGACTTGTAACTTGGGCTTGAAATAAATGCCCCTCAATGACCAGTACTAATATAAGGCTCAGGAAACATCATAGAAAAGGGGCCAGGAAGTATATAAGACCTAGAGGAACGGGAGAAGTTCTGTAAAGTACCGTCTTCCTGGGAATGAAATCCTGAGGTTACCTGAACAAGACCTATATATGACTGGCCCCTTCACCCTTCCCAGAGGAGCCCCTGGCACTTAATGGTTACAGGGTAAGAAAGGGTCTTTTTTTTTCCCCCAGTAATGTAGCCATCAGTTAGTTGCCCACACTCCAGTAAATAACTCCCAGCCCATGCTCATGAGAACAACTCTAATTAATCTCAATGGGTCACAAAAGAGAAAAACAGGAAAGACAAGACACTTGTGAGAAAGAAGGGGCTTGTGGGAGAGTGATAGCAGGAATGTATATGATCAAAACATGTTATATGAAAAGACCTGCAGGGATGGAAATGGAGAGGAGCCGGAGGGAAAGAAGGTCCAACGACAGGCCTAAAGTGGGATCCAGCTCAAGGCGAGGCCCCAAGGCCTGACACTATTACCGAGGCTACGGAGTGCTCACAAAAAGGGACCTAGCATGACCACCTCCGGAAAAACCCAACAAGCAACTTAAAGAGTCAGATGCAGATATTTACACCCAACTACTGGACAGAAGCTGCTGACCCCTGTGGCTGAATTAGGGAAAAACTGGAAGAAGCTGAGGAGGAGGGTGACCCTGTAGGAGGACCAGCAGTGTCAATTAACCTGGACCCCTGAGATCTCTCAGACACTGGGCCCACCAACCAGGCAACATACACCAGCTGATATGAGGCCCCCAACACATATACAGCAGAGGACTGCGGGGTCTGGGTTCAGTCAGAGAAGATGCACCTAACCCTCAAGAGACTGGAGGCCACAGGGAGTTTAGAGGTCAGGTGGTGGTGGAGGGGGGGGCATCCTTGTGGAGACAGGGACACGAGGAGGAGGTATGGAATGTGGAACAGTCGGAGGGTAGACCGGGAGGGGAATAAAATCTGGAGTGTAAAAAAGAAAAAGAAATAATAATAATAATAATAATAATAATAATAATAATAATAAAAGAAATTGTCAAAAAATTAAAAACCATGAATGAAAACTGCTTGAATCTATAAGCTGATATCATTTAAGAAAGAAAATAATGTTAGCTTCAAATGGGTTTTAAAGCTTCCACTATTTTCAGGTGCTTTCTTAATAATCATAAATGCGAGAAGACACAGGAGTTGTTTTCTGTAGTTTCACTTTGTTAGTCTGTAAAACTTGAATTTAAATGGAGAGAGAGAGAGAGAGAGAGAGAGAGAGAGAGAGAGAGAGAGAGAGAGAGAGAGAGAGAGAGAGCGCAATAATAATCAAAAGAAAAGAGGCTGTGAACTTGCGAGTGGGTGGGCATTTGGAAGGGGCCCAAGAGAGGGTATGTGGGAGGAGTTGGAAGGAGGAAATGGAGGGAGAAAGTGGTATAATTTCGGTTCAATTAAAAACGTATCAAACAAAGTAAATATCTTCTTTTTATCTTTACAGGGAAATGGAATGGAGTTTGAAATTGGGCATTGGAATTCTAAAAGAAATGCAGGGACAAAAATGGAGCTGAGACAGAAGGAATGGCCCATCCGCGACCGGCCCAACATGGGATCTATCCCATGGAAGGGCACCAAACCCTGACGCTATTACTGATGCTATGTTGTGCTTGCAGACAGGAACCTAGCATGGCTGTACTCTGAGCAGCTATACCAGCAGCTTACTGAGACAGGTGCAGATAGTTATAGTCAACCATTGGGCTGAGGTGGGGGACCCCTATGGAAGAGCTACAGGAAGGACTGAAAGAACTGCAGGGGATGGCAACCCCATAGGAAGACAAATAGGGTCAACTAACCTGGACCCATGTGAGCTCCCAGAGACTAAGCCACCAACCAAGGAGCATACACAGGCTGGTCAGAAGCTCCCTGGCACAGCACATATATAGCAGAGGACTGACTGTCTTGTCTGGCCCCAGTGGGAGATGATGTGCCTAATCCTGTAGAGCCTTCATACCCCAGAGAAGGGAGATTCCTGGGGGAAGGCACCTCTCAGAGGGGAAGAGGAGGAGGGAAGGGGTGGGGAAGTTTAGGGAGGGAGGGCAGGGGGATCAACATTTGGGATGTAAATAAATAAATACTTAATTAAAAATAAAATAAAAAAAGAATTCTTAAATGCAGGTGCTAGCCCTCTCATTTACTGTTTCCCGACTTATTCTATCTCTAGGCAGAAACCAAGTGGCAATCACATCCACAAAGATGGGGCTAGCTGCCAAGACTGGCTCTGTGCAGCAGGCCAAGTGTTCCATACCCAATGTGCAGCAATGAGTCCTGACCCAGGACATCCATGCCAAGGGGACCCAGTCTGCTGAGCAAACAAGGTCCCCAAGTGAGGCTCACAGGTAAAAGTAGGGCCTGAATGGCAAGGCATGACCACAGACTTTGGGCCCAGTCATTTACAGATTAGAAGTTGAAGGATCCCACGTTAGTGAGACATTATTTCTCTGAGCCTTATCTCCTTCACTTGCACATAAGGAAAATAATTTTGCTTACACAATTAATTTTCATATTGTTGGCAAAACACTCACAACAATGACCTGTACAGAGGTGATGCTTAAGAACTTGCATTTAACATTGATCAGCAAAATTCTAAACCTCACCATAAACCAGTAACAGACTGCTGCTGTTAAGGGTGCTGGTGCTCTTCCTATTGGTTCAGGAATGGACAGGCTGAGCCCAGAGGGGAATGGTCGAGGTAAGACCAGTCAGACATAGTGCTCCTTAGCCTGAATTTTGTCATCTGCACAATAAAACATTCAAGTTGAGTGTCTCTAAGGACCTCACGATGCTTAGTTCTAAAACTCTCTGATCTGTGAACCAAATCTAATGTGAATTCTATGTTTAGAATTGATATATTGTTAGATCAACTGGGAATGACTAGAGTCATATCATCTATTGATTTATATCAAGGATGATGGTAAATGACCTTGGATAAAGAATATAATCTAAAATGGTATTTGTAACACAAATGGAGTGTGAAGTTTAATGGCTAGCCCTTTGCACTGAGGACCTCTTAGATATATCATTAGAGTTTAAGGGGGTCTCAGAAGGCAGGAAGTCAAATATTCCAACCAGCAGAGAAGCCACTTGGGACAACAACCCCTCTGCCTCATGAGCTGGCTTGAATATATCTGAGGACACAACCTTCTTCCCTCACCTCTGGAAGCAGGTCATTGGACTACTCTTCTTAAGACCAAATCACTGCTGAATCCAGAATGTTTTCTTCTTCGTTATAATAGTTTCTTGTTGGGAGCCGCCACCCCCCAGATGCTGAGATCTCTATAGGTCATGAGAAAATGAAGCCAAGAAGAACTAGAAAATATTATGACTACTCTGAGAGCTGAATATGAAACCACAAAGATCAAGGATACCCTGTTGTCGTAAAAGAACAACTGAGTCACTGTGACTGAATATGAAACCACAAAGATCAAGGATACCCTGTTGTCGTAAAAGTACAACTGAGTCACTGTGATTGAATATGAAACCACAAAGATCAAGGACACCCTGTTGTCGTAGAAGAACATCTGAGTCACTGTG